>VZTF01002084.1:540662-680448 GCA_013397755.1 Cnemophilus loriae
TTATTCCGTGAAATGGGGGTGGAGGGGGGCGGGGGGAAGGTACTGGCCAATTTTAAAAAGGGCATTTGTAATAATAATAATGACAATGATAATAATAATAACAATAACAACAACAAAACAACAACAAAACAACAACAATAGTAATATAACAGAAAATAATAATAATAACAACAACAGCAATGTACTGAAATTCACTCACATGTCTTTCGGTAAGTAGGAGGAAAGCATTCATCTGATAAATCGGGCAGGCAGTGGTAGGAAATTTTCTTGAGGAAGCTGAATCCAAGGATGTAATGGCTAAACAGAGACCTGGAACTAAAGGGGCTCAATCCCACTTCAAATTTTGCCAGAGTTGTTTAGAATAAACGAGGATTTTTTTTTTTTTTTTGCACAGAGGAGACCGTGAAATGATGTGAGCTGTGGCTGCTCAGGAAAACAGTCCAAACAGCAGCAAAAGTTGCAAAAAAACAAAGATCTGGCTGGAAAGGGTTAACCCCCGGTGACATGAACTTCCAGAGAGGCATCAAAATCCTCGGAAAAGGCAACAAAGGGAGACAGGAAGCTAGAACCTGTGGGGGACACCGGGATGTCTCTGTGGGTATAAATACATACATGGGCATGCCTATAAAGATGTATCCTCCTGACGAGTTGCATTATTTAAAAACATTCTGATGTGGCTTCTCCGCTGTGTAAACAGCAATATTCTCATTGATGTGTTTATTTCCTCTGGTTTCAATATTTTGTTTCTGTTTCAGTTTAGACACCAACACTGTGGAGTTGCTACAGTATCCCAGGATATTCTGGATAAGAGTTTTTTCTTTTAGTACCAATGGATTTGTGATTATTTATTTTCTAATTGCACGACATGTGTCCATGGACTTTCCCTTCAGTTTTGGCTCTAAGTGCTTTGGTACACACTGTAAGCAGCTCTTGGCACTGATTCCCTGGGCAAGGCAGTTGTCCAGTTGATGTCTGGAAATCAGCCGGTTGGGGTTGAAATTGACTTTCACCACCTACAGCTACTTAAAGCAGCCCACCTAGGGATTTTGGAATAGTAGTTTGAAGTAATCACTCTGAGCTCTCCGAGCAGTCGTTATAGGTCTTGTAATTAAATGTTTACTATTACTTTAGACTATTTCTACTTTTTATGGATGAGTAGTGGCATGTCCTTGCACACATCAGTTCCTTTTGGAGAGGTCAGTTTCCCAATCTGGTTCATCTTTTGTGCTGCTTCGATAAATAAAGCTAGAATAGCAACAAGGTGCCCTGGCACGCAGCTGCCAAGCCACTGAGCTTAGCCAAAGGTGTTCCCCCTTTCTCTACATCCCTCTGTCTCCTAGACTCTTTTTGTGTCCTTGGTGTGAATGTCACCTGCACCTACACTTTTAGTTTGTTAACTACGTGATTCACATGACAATGTAACTTTTGAAAATGTTTAGGGTTTTTTTTTTAAAAATACTTTTCTTTCTAAACATTAAAAAAAAACCCCAAACCCCGAAAGGATGAAGTAAGTTGAAGTTTTACTTGTCAGATGTGTAGTTTTGCAGCTGATGGCAGGTCCTAGTCCCAGCATTTTGCAGTGAGCATACACAGGCAGCATTGTACACCCTTGCAGACATGGACACAGAGATTCAAGAGGCAGTCCTGACTTTTGTGCCGTTTTTCCTTACTCTTTTCTAACCGTGGTCTTTATTCTGTACCTTTTCCTCCAGAGGGCGGTACCTCCATAAATGTGGAATGGATAAAAACCTGTGTCGGGGGAGAGGGTTTTAAAGAAAGAGTGAATTGCTGCATCGCCTGGTGCTAGGAACGACCCAGGGAGGGGAGCTTTATGAACACACTCACCACACTGCTTTTAGGAGTCCTGAACTCTCTAGAACAGTGCTTCCTTGTTTCCACTTCTGTTCTGTAATGGGACTATCATTTGCCACTTCTCTTTCTTCATCTCTGAGCACTTAGGGGCTGAGATGGGATAGCAAAGTGAGTGGTTTCTGCTGAAGAATTTCTAGAGCAGAATAAAAAGAAGCCCTGTCTTTATGGATCAAGTGACAGATACTTAAAAGAAAAAAGTGACAGATCTTCTGAGTGAGCCAACATATTTGTGTTAAGAGCTGCTGAAAACTTGGGCTCACAGCAATGAACAATCCCACTCTGTAGTATTGAATCATGAGGGGTAAGTTCTTCCACCCACAAAATAGGTTTTACACTTCAAAACTCCCCCCCACCCCAATTTATTCTAATTTTAATGGCTATCAAACAAGATCTTATGATAACTGTCAACTTAAAATTTAGTTGTTGCCATGTTATTACTCTGCCTTAAGAAGCCAAGTAAGGCTTCAGAGGCTACATTGTGTTAGTCTAACAGAAATTAAGCCTCACAAATCACCTTGCAGTATGAGTAGGTAGGCAGAAGAAAAGAGATCAGAGTTGGTTATGCAAAGCCACGGGGGAAGGCATGGGCAGGGTTGGGAAGAGGGCTGATGAAGCAGCCATGCTGTGGTTCCTGGCCCCACTAAGACAAGGGAATAAACCCTAGAAAGGTTTTTGTATAATGGAAGCATTTATACAAAGCAAACAAAAAAACCTCTGGTTGCATCTCCATGGGCAGCCTATCCCTAACACCTTTGGGACTGAGATAAGCCCTATCCCTCAAGAAAACTGAAATTCTGGCCTTGGCTTGCACTGTCTTGCAGCCATTGCAGTACAGCTCTTTGCTTAGGGATGCTTCACTGCCATACAAACACGTTTGTGAGCCTGGTTTCGCCGTGACTCCTGCGCTGCCTATCTCGTGGCAACAAGGTTTATTGACTTGGACAATGTCAGCGAGCCTCATACCACAGAGTGATGTTCTTGGGTGCTGCTTCTGGTCACTGGTGAGACTCAACCCTTTGGAGTTAGGGGCAGGAGCTCCCTGGGACTTGGCCCCACATAAACAAGACCAGATAAAATGTGCTGTGTAAATGTCCTGTCTGAGTGGCAGCTAAGAGCCTCCCTGTTCACACATATTGATTCAGCAGTGTGGTACCATTAAAAAGACAAGTAATTGTTGGATGTGAAGGAACTCACCCTACTTTCCTGCAGTGCTGCTTTGGGAAATACAAGCTCCATTTAAAATGGAAATGTACGACACTTGTACTTTGAGTTCTAATTTCTTAGTACTGCAAGATAGAGTACAGCCTCCTTAGCAATATGCTGTGTCCTTTCCTCCCCTGCATTCCCTTCTGGGTGAGGTTGTCAGAAGCTTGTGGAGTAGGAGCAAGTCCAAATTGCAGTGTCAAATCCCAGGCACTTAATTAAAAGCACGTGAAACCTCACTTCTCTGCATCTGTCCCCTTGCCATTAGAATCTAGGAGCTTCCACAGATGGCTGCAAAGCCTCGGCGGCACGAGTTTGAGGTGTCCTGCAGAGTGATGGTTTCCTAAGCCTTTACAGGATGAGATCCTGCCTTAGACAAGTACTGGGAAGCTAGGACAGCATACACAGAAGCTGAAGCAGAAACCTGTTCTGTGCCCTTCTGCTCCCACTTCTCCTCTCTGAGCCCTAATGGAAGCCTGGTATTCCAGGGTGAAAACACACCAATAGTTCTGCAGCCATTCTTTCTTGGACAGTGCCCTGCAAACAATTCCCTGGAGGAGAAGAAAGCTCCCAGCTGCCCTTTTTCTCTCTCAAAGGGTAGTAGACAATGACAGAGCTCATGCCTTTCATCTGCACAACCATACCCTACCTCCTGACTTTTACCACTGTTCATTCTACACTCTCCTCTGGTGTCACGTACCCGCCCTTCATTATTGCCCAAATAACAGCAGGGAGATGCTGCAAATGCTCTGCTCTGGAAGTGGTAACACAAACAGCAACAAAGTTCTTCATCGTCCCTGGCTCTCTGCTGCAGTGCTAGAAGTAATGCCTTAAAATATCACATATCACATGAGAAAACCGAGGTGTCTTTTTCTAGAAAATAAAGCCTTTAAAAACAGGTTTCAAACTAACTGAGCAGACTAAAGAGAGGAAAAAAAACCCCAAAAAGATAAAGAGCTCTCCTAAGCACTAGAAATCCTTCAAATAGGGGAAGTAACAAAACAAAAAATGGATGTAAACGCAAATTTGCTGTAAAAAGAATAAGTGAAAAACTCATTGTAGCCTTCCATTGGGTTATTGACATTCTAACCCTCTATTAATGAAAAAATCCCAGAATGACTGTCACACAGCAGGGTTAAGTAGCTGTCTAGCGAAATTAGGGTAATGGCTGTGGTTAAAAGTTATCTTAAGTATACAGAATTTATTGGTAAGGGTCACAGTAAATCTAGAAACAGCATGACAGTGGGTGAAATATGTGAAACTAGGAGATGATGAGTCAAGCTCTGGTGGCCCCGAGCTACAGTGAAAGGTTTAATACTGTTTATTTACCAGACTTGGAGGGATAATTTCCAGATGAATTGGTATGTCTGCACTGGTCTGGAAACAGTGTACATTAAACACTGATACTTTATCACAACCTGCCTCGTCTCAGCTTCTTCCCAGTTTAGGAGGGAGTCTGCCTCCATCCTGCTTGGAATCAGTGTAATTGCATTCAATGGGTGGAAAAATGGAATCAGATTGTGATTAATTTCTAGACGGTATTAAAGGAGAGTCTAAGGCACAACTCAGGCGCTATCAAGAAACCACAGTATAAAAAATGTTTTATAGATTTTATATTTAGATATTAAAGCTTTACAGAGTCATTTGATTGAAAGAGATACAAGCTTTTGAGAAATACCTTTGGTATATAATTTTTCCTTCTGCATTTAGTCAGTCACAAGCATTATCTACAGTAGGGCTATGACACATAAAAAATAACATGTTAATAAATGATGGGGGGGTTGAGAGTTACATAAAAACTCCATGCTGGTTATGTTTGTTTGATGTGTATCCTGTTGTATTTCACCCATGTAGTTTTTTTCAACTATATTTCATGATTCTTTGGCAGCAAATAAAAATAAGAGTAGTTGTATACAAAAAAGGAAAGTACACAGATAATTCATTAATGCTTCAGATGGAAAAAATGGCTCATTTTATTAAAAAAGGAAAAGCTCAATTTATTATGAAATAATATTTATTTACAGGTATTTTACATTTTTAGAAAATAATAAAATTGTATTTTAAAATGCTTTATTTATTTTTATTACTTATCGGCTTGTACAAAAGAAGCAAAGACACTGTCTTCTTGTTCTAGCAGAACCTCAGGCTTGTCATATTCCAAAATAACCCCTCTCTTCATTACAATAACCAAATCCGAGTTGAGGATTGTGTGCACACGGTGCTGAAAAACAAATAAACAAAATGCCAGGTCAGTGTATCTCTCTATTCAATATATTCCAGGATAAGACAGACTTCCACAAATTAATTTTCCTATGAAGTCCAAGTTTGATTAAGGCTACTTATCCAACTTTTTGTCCTAATTTACTGTGCAAATACTGCAGATAAATATACAGAGCAAGAGCCAGGTAGATACTCAAGTACCTAAAAAATACACAGGTACTTGAGTATAAAGAGTCCTACGAGTTCCCTTTAGAATGTCTCCAGCCCAGAGTCCCACTGCCAAGTGCTGCCAAAACAAGGCAGCCAGGCAGAGTAGGAACTGGGCAACTGGGTGTGGTACTGCCTGTGGGAAGTTGGGAATTCTCCCAGTCCTGGATTACATCTGGGTCTGAGGTAGTTTCTGAGCTTGGTGTGGTTTGTCTATTTAGAAAGCTGATCTAGTCAATTTTACAAGACTTGAGCCATGTCTTCTTTTGAGCTTTCATAATAATTTTGCGTTCATATCCTTTGGAAAAGATTTTTCCATACTTCCTCCCCCCTCTGTGAACAAGTACTCCCTCCTTTTGTATGCTCTGGGCCTTGTTGCTCAGAGTTTCCTCTGATGCCCCTTGCCTCGTGACTTTGCAGACCTCGCTCACACGTCCTTGCATTGTCCTTCTTCCAGACAGAAGAGCCCCAGCCTGCTGAGCTGCTCCCCTTCAGGAGCAAATCCAACACCTCCAAAATCATCCTGTGCTTCTCAACATTTTCCAGTTGTAACTTGTTGTTCTGGGCATGAGGAGACTGGAAATACACACTATATTCAAGGTATGTGTGAACTATGAGTTCAACCTTCTTGTTTCTGATCATCATCTTTATTTGTTTATCCATACCACCATCTTTCTATCCTAACTCAAGCATTTCCTACATAAATAGCAAGCATTGTTTCAATTTTCTTTAAAAAAGTAAAATGCTTCAGTAATTTCCATAATCCCTGTCAGAGTCAATCTTCTTCGCTGCTTCTTTTAGCTTTTTTTCCCCCCCATAATTTATTTTTGGGTTTAGTTTTTTGCAAGCCTCTTTGTATTGTCAGAATTCCACTTTTTAATGTTAAGTGTAACTGCATGGGATTTTTTGGGTCTGCTTACTCCTGCAGGGATATTTAATCTCAGCATATTATGATTTCTGTTACACAGTTGCTCTTCACCCATAAGTTTCCTAATCAAGTCTTGAGCATCCTCAGTACCAAAACAACTCTTGTATTTCATTCTCTGGTTTTCCTAGCCAGATTTTCTATAAAATAATCACCAATGGTATCTACAAATCTCATCTCTTCTGCAGTTTCTATTTACCCAGTCCACAGACAGGGGAAGGGGACTGAAATATCACATTCCAGTTGAATTTGCTGCCCTTGTCTGATCTCTTCCAGTGTAACACAATCAGTGCTGCCACCCCGGTACTTGTGAGTAACATAGAAGATAATAGAGAGCCTGTATTATAACTCCTACTATTCCTATTCTTCCTAAACAGAAATTAGGAATATATGGCTTTCTCTGGGAAAAAAACCCACCAAAACCAACACAAAACAAAAACATACCCCAAAACCAACAACACAAACAAGAAAACCTCCAAAACCACTACCCATCCCACAAACACCCTATGTTATGTTTCTGCGACAGAAGGTTTTGAATACAAACCCACCTGCCATAAACCACATTTACAATTGGAAGTAAAAACGTTTAAAGTAACTTTATTCCAAGATTTTGTGTGTTTGAACTGTGCAGTTGAAAACTCACTGCAAGAGTAAAACACTAATAAAGCTTTCTCAGCCTGTCCCCAGACAAACTGAAAAAGATACATAAATGCAGAATACAGTGCAACTCTGAATTTTCATGAAGAGAAATCAGGAAATGTCATGCTTGTGATCCCTTTGCATTTTTATAATGATACACTGAATGGATACCATAAGATAAATCCGGTCTTCTATTACACATTTGCTAGCTGAAAACAAATGATGCTCAGGGATTCTCAAGCATAAATTTCTTGACTAGTGTTCAATTTTTAAATGTTAGAAGCATACTGACTTCATTTCACCTCTCTGAAACATGTGTATTTACTTGTCCTTCGTTAAATGACTATTTTAGCTTGATGAAACTTATTCTATTTCACAGCAGACAAAGTATATGGTATTTTAAATTAGCTTAAAACAGAAGGGAAACAGAAGATAACTATCATACTTAGATTATGTACCTTTACCTTTACAGGTAATTTGTGTTAGCATCATGCAACAAATTTAAGAAGCTACTGTTATGAAGTTAAATAAGAAATTTAAAAATGGAAAAAAAAGCTTATATTTAAACACCACTTAAAAAGATAAAAAGATGAACGGCTTAAGTAACACATTTATTAAGACTGACAAGAAGTGACTAATGGGGCATTTCTGATCCTTGTTTGCATCAGAACGGCAGCAGGGACTGTACTTACTGCTATTGTAACCACAGTACGGTCAGCAAACGCAGTCATGACCACCTTCTGGAGAATGTTCTCCTAGGGAAGGAAAAACATTTGGTGCTTTTCAAACAGCAGAAGTTGCATGATAGACACAGACACTAAGAAGGCTCAAGTAATCACTGATTATTCCATGCTGTTATTTATCCTCCATTGCACAAGTGAGAAATTAGCTACATGTCTGAACTAAGCCAGAGCCTGGTCTCTCCTGCCATTCTCACTGCTCGCTCCTGCCATTCCCACTGCCTCCAGGGTCCAGCAGACACCAGAGCTGTGCTCTGGCCCCGAACTCCTGCTATCCTGGCCTCAGTTTTACAGTGAGGAAATCCAGGGTGAATTCTGGGTGCTGCCATGCTGCCTATGCCGGCGCCTCTGCGGCGCGTCCTTCACCCCACTGCAAGCCCAGGAATGTTCCAGCACAATGGGGACATCTAACACCAAGGGGTGGCAGGGACAAGCAAGGGGCTGTGCTGTACCTAGCATATTTAACAGTGGAGATGATATTTAAGATGGCTTTAACATACATAGCTCTCACTCAACAAGTACTCATCCTTCGCTATTTAGGAGACGCGTCGTTGCATTCCAAACTGCCTGGAAGTGTCACGAGCACAGATACCTTCATTTGCTATTATCTGCTCTTTAGAGAAGTATTTCAAAGGATGAACTCTATCCTCACTGCATCAAAATTCAAAATGTGTTTCAACTGGGCTGCGTGTGCTATAGTTCCCTTACTGAAGCTCAACACACGAACATTGTACTGAACTAAAAATTGTAGCTGTTGTAACAAACCCCTCCAATTATGTTCTTGACTTACAGTGGAAAGAAGACTGAAATATTTCCTGTAACAACATAACAGATGAAAAAATGTACTATTCTATTTGGCTAAAACCCAGTCACTGTGCTATTACCAAGTGCTTTAGCATCTGCCTAGAAATTCCAGGCAATTAATGCAATAATCCAGTATGTCTTTTCTGTGTCTGTGTTTATTTCCTTGATTCTACTTTCAAGCCTTCTAGCTTCCTGACTAGTCCTGTCAGCCATGCTGGGGAAACTTGTCACTTGCCAATTCACCCTTCACTGACCATCCCAGCGGACCTTCCCGAGCTTTGTTGACTTTAGAAATGCCAACTGCCAATTAAAATAACATGCTTCATTTTCATAATGCAATCAGTTCTGGAATAACTATTAAATCCCTAGTAAAATGGTTTAAAAGCTCTTTAGATTTGTTAGCAATGACTCATAACTACCTGGGCTTGTAAATATGTCTGCACTAAACACGGTGTAAGCATATTACAGAATAGACAGAATTGCTTTCCACCTTTTTCTTCACATATCAGTTGTCTCCCCCTCAAGGAAAAGAAATCAGAAGCACTTCAAACTCACTGTTGCCATGTCAATAGATGCTGTGGCTTCATCCATGATGAAGATGCTCGTCTTCCTCACAAAAGCCCTTGCCAGGCAGAATAGCTGCCTTTGGCCCTGGCTGAAGTTTTCACCCCCTTCGGTGACTATTGCATCTGGAAGTGATACAACAAAACCAGTTATGCTTGGAAAACACTGTCTCACTCTCAGCATAAAGTAATATTTCCTAGGCTTACAGCTGCTGGCGACACATTTTTGCCTGCTTATTTCCAGTGTTCAAAACAACCAGTACTTTTGTCTCACTATATTCTCTGTATCTGTTAGACATCAAAGCAGCCAAGGATGTTCAAGAGCGAGTTTCTCTGGAACACATGCAGTCTAGGACACTGCACCCCCAGTCAAACCAGCATCCATCATTTCTTTACCCTAAGGCTGTGTAACTTACCATTTTAAGAGGGTTTATTGGTGGTTTTTTGTTTGTTTTTTGTTAGGTGTTTGGTGTTTGTTTTTTTTTTTTTCTGCATGGCCACATGATTCACACCTTGAAGCTTTAAAAATATTCCTCCCTGGACATGACTATCAGAAAATACAAAAGAATGTGTTCTAGGTAACACCTGACTTGTTGGCACCTTCTTTGAATTCACAAGACCCATAATCCTCAGTGCTTCATAACAAAAATAATTTTACCATCGATTTGAAAAGAAAGGGGTTTCTTCCCCCCAGGTACAGTTGGTAAAGGAGTTATACAGATACAGGACATTTGCCTGCAGGCACTTTTAGTCACCTTTCATAAACTTTAAAAGCTCTTTCTTCATCAACTACCCTTTTAATAAATAAGTGTGAAACAGGCATATTGTAAATGCTGGAAACAATATTCTCAAAAAGAAGTCTGATTACCTAGGCCCCCAGGTAGTGCCTTCACCACATGCTTGAGCTGTGCTATTTCCAGTGCTTCCCAGAGCATGCTGTCAGTGCACTTCTTCTCAGGGTCCAAGTTAAACCTGCATCGTGGGTAATTCAAGAACATCAATCAACAGAAACTGCTGCAATGGATTTCTTGTTTTAGTGTGTTTAGAAACAAAGCTGCAGATAATCAGAATCATACCCTAAAGGTCTGGGCCTAATTCTGATCATTGGTATAAAGCCACTGAATTTCCCATACTTGCTCAACATTTCTGCCAACGCGATCAAGATGAAAATTTGACTCTCAGTTGAGCACAAAGGAAAAAGCTTCCTGTTTGTAGATATCTTTATGGTTTTAGAATTTATTTTGTTCTGTATAAACTAGAGAAATTATCATTTTTACTTGAGAAAGCTGTCACTATATTCAGTTTAAATTAACATTCAATTTTAACAAAGGCAAAAATTCCACCCTTCCTCCTTTTAAATACATCTCTTTGTTCTTCGCTGCTATAGAAATGTTAACAGAATAATCAAGTTTCATACCACATTATGAAATTCAAGTCTTCACTGCAAATGAAAAAAATCTTGGATTTATGAACAGATGAACATTATTTTAGCTTGCTGTAGCCCAGAAGTGACAGCAACAAATGTGAATATCACATCATATTACATTAGCATATGGAATGACAATAAAAGATTCAATGGTGCATAACACTACTTTTATGTTTTACTCCTGCTGTATGAGTTGTGAAGGATCAATGCCGGGCTAAATACATTTTTTAATAAGTTAATTTATAAAACAGAGGAATACAGTCACATCATCTTCTGTGAATGAATCATGGTGTATTCAGGCATGTCCAGCAAACCATAGAAGCTTGTATCCTTTTCAGTGAACTCTAATGACTTATGCAGAAACTGAAACTGCAGGTGATGTAACTGTGCACTGAGGATTGTACTGTTCCTTCCTAAGGAAAATGGCCCAGTGAAGGACATTTGTTGGAAACTGGAACTTTTTGCCATTGTTTCTACTGCATCACCTTCTTAGAGAAGTAGGAAGAGAAAGAAAAAAAAAGAAAAGAATTAAGGTATTTGGTGCCGCAGATGAACTGGCTCAAAGATGAGGGAAGAAACATGGATAGAGGCTCCAGGATAAAACAGCCCAGTCTCCCAGTACTTCTCATGTTGTTCTTTTGCTTTCTCTTTGTCTACAGCAATTTTTTAATCTGCATTTTTTCCGTCTTATATTTTAAGGCAGACAGATGAAGACAGATGTAGGAGAAAGAAGGTTTCAAGAAATCCTGGGTGGTTATGGGTATTTGGTCAGTGAGCTAAACTGATTACTGGATCCTGGAGGAATAAATATTGGCTTTCCCTACTTCCCAGGCATGCGATGTCTCCTGCCAACAGTGTGCTGTCTAGGCTCAGGCACTGGGAAAGAGTAGTCTGGCAGGGGTGAGTTAAAAGCACAGACAGAAAGCAGTGATCCTCCCTGTTCCAGCTAAGGAGACCAGAATTGAACAGCTTAGTATAAAATTCATTAGATAGTACAATTATAATACATAATTCATATTATATGACATCTAAGCAATTACATGTTTTTTATTTATTGCTGGTGCTTAATACTTACCGGATTGTTCCACTGAATAAAATAGGATCTTGGAGAATGATTGACAGCCTGGATCTCAACGTCTGCAAGGGGAGCTTAGCGATATCTATACCATCAATGATAATCCTCCCTATTCAAAAGAAAGAGGACAGTGTGTTTATTGTGCCACACAGCTGCTGGCAAAGACATGGCTCACTGCCAGGCTGAAAGGCAGTACAGCAGGAACAGGCCTTGTATCACATACCCCCTTCTTCACTAAAGAAACACGCTTTGACTAAAAAGCAAGCACAGTTTCCTTGAGACTAAGCTCAACTGGAAAGGCTACTGAGTATACCTGAAGTATCTCATTAATGATTAGATACACTACTTAACTGCTTGACCAATATACACCTATCAAACAACAAGGTCAGACATTACTTCAACCAGGGATTAATTACCAGGGGCAACAATCCTTTCAGAAAGCCAAATTACTGTTGAGCACTATGAAATTTTATCTCCCAAGTACAACTGTCTGTCTCTGCATAAGGGCTCTGTGGGTGATGTGGCTGGGAAACAGGCTGACATCTTTTTGAGATGCACCCCGTGAGGCACATGGACACGGCACACAGAACAGGAAATATGGGAGGAAATTCCAGGGCAGCAGGCCAAGATGCAACTCCCAGTTGCAGAGTTTTCCGGGCCTAGTGGATCCCATCTGTGCCGTGAGCACAGATCCTTCATTACACTTGAACACCTTGCCCTTTTATGCTTGGTCCTGCTGTTGTGATTTAACAGCACAAAAGGCTGTCGTCTGTCACCCTTGGACTTTTGCTTCTATCAAGCAGAATTTTTATTGATCTGGCTTATGAATGGCACAGCTGTTAGGTGACAGATGATATCAGCTTTAAACAGGGCCAGAGAGCGTGGCCTGCAGATTTGAAAATCACTCTTCAGAGCTGCTGCTGTTAAGGAAAAGACTACCAAAGAACCTTCAGGAGCTAAGCTTGACTGACACACTGAAGTGTTATCTTACCCTCAAAGGTGTCAACCATTCTGAAAAATGCAAGAGAGAAGGAGGATTTTCCACTGCCTGTTCGGCCGCAGATCCCAATCTGTGACACAGAAAGCAGATGAACATCAGGCAATGGAAACATCAGAAATGGATAACATCTGTACTTGACACTTCAGATGAGAGGGTGGAGGAGCTGCTCTGATTCACACGATCCTCTTCTCCTCCTGACAGATCAGTCAAACTGAACCAGCCATAACAGAATCACTGTGTTCGCTTTTTGTCTTTTAGGGGTCTGAGCATTTAAGGGTAAATCAAGACCTGTCCTGTAACAGGAACAATAGGAGAGTGGTAATGATGGGAATAAAGACAAGAGAGCCATGTGAGAAGTATAAAAAGTAGGTCTAGCACAGTCAGGGCTCACTGTCACTTCTTTTGGCACTGTGTGCTGACAGGAGGGCACTGGGCTACTGAGTTCAGGGGGGGCATCTGCCTAAACACACCAAGCTAAGAATCCCTCAGACTCCTTTCCAGTGCACTACGTTCTTTGAGAGAAAAAAATTATCTGTAATTCAGACATCAAAATATTCTGTGGTATGTTTAAACTCTGATTTATGTGATGTGCTAGTCTAAAGAGCTTCTGAGAACCACTGCAGTTCTTTACCTTTTGTCCTGGTGAGATGTGGGCATTGACATGTTTTAGCACTGGCTTTAAGTTGCTGTCATATCGGACACTGAGGTTCTGGATTTGGATCTCCCCTCTGTCTGGCCAGTTCTGGGGAATCTGTGAGGAAGCTGTACCAGGAGCACAGGGGGGAAAAAAGCCCAACATCAACCCTCTTGTAATAAATTAATTGGCTCATTAGGTGATTTACTACATTTTTCATGCCAATATACTGCAAAATCATTAATATTTCAGCAAGCTCTTTCTGCATGCTGCACAAAGCTGCACTTACAAAGGAGCCCTTCGTAATTTTCAGCTTCTGTTTTGAGAAGGCCATTGATTCTTTTCACTGCCCCCAGCTGGATCTCCATGTCAGCCAGGTTACGAACCATCCAATTCAGATAGTTAGACACCTGATGTAAAGCAAATACACAACTGAATCCCAGATTTTTAGTAGTTTGCATCATTTGACCAGCATGCAGTTTATATTCCTACACAGGAACGCCTCAGTAAGTGGAAGTTGTGAATGCTCTGGATGGCACAACACCAACAGGGAGGCAACAATGACTAAAGGTTACATTTCCTGACTGCAGTGCACAGATACTTTGGTACTATGGAGATCTGATCTACACCAACAGAAAAGAGGGTGGGGGAACAATAAAGACAGGTGAAAAGACATAATTTTGGTAACTTAAGTTTGGCCAATCTAGAATGATGTACCAGGGCATAATTACAACTGATGCATTGAAAATGTATTCTTCACAATGCAAGACGATATAAAAAATTATGATGCAACTTGTCCATGTTTTGTTGACATATTTGAACTAACACCTCGATGAGATTTGATCTCAAAGCTGAAGAAAGCATACACTCAAATATGTCAACCATCACATGTGAACTGAAGTGAACACATGGTTTCAGTGATGTTACAGTACCCACTATAGATGTACAGACACCTTCAATCTTCCTGTTCATCTTTGTGCCCTGAGGAATTACAAAAAAATGTTTGGGAGAGACAGAAAGGATCCTGAGATTCTTACCATAAGAGCATAGGTTAGTCCCAAGCCTACAAGTCCTGAAGTGATTTTATTATACAGGCAACTGGTAATAGAAGTGACAGCTGCTATGAGTACCACACATGCTCCAATGTACTCCTGAAGGAATATGAATAAGCTCCATCATTATAAGTCTACAAAGGATGAAAACGTTCTCATAACTTTGCATACCAAATAACAAACCCATTGCACAATTTCGAAATACAGGCAGAAAACCCCATGGAACTCCACAAAGACCCTGCCTAGGAACACATTCTTACTGCTTTTAGTGGGACTATGCTGGGGAAGTCAACACAGGTATCTTAGGCATGTAATGGAGGTGGCTGGAATCATGCAGCTGATGTTACCTGGGATACGAGGGAAATGCTCATGTATCCCATCTCGGTGGCTGATGATGAACTGCTGGGAGGTTCTGCTGTTGCTGCTGAGTTCCTACCATCCACAATTGTTCAAACAAGCCTTTCTTGCACAGCACACATCTATTACCTTAAGGGCCCTTTTCTGCTTTAATTTAAATTATTGGTGATTTGACTTCCCACAGACAATTCTTTGAGTAAATTGTATAACAGACTAGAAAACAAACTCTGTAGGAAGGAAACTGTCATTTGTCTGTGTTTGAACTGTTTAGTGATACAGGCATTGATCAGAATTAGGGACTTCAGGTGGTCTAGGCCTGAACATATAATGGAGTAATAATATTTTATTTAAGTCATACCCAATGTCTGAACTAAAGAAGCAAAAGGTACCAGTTAAAAAGGAGTCCAAAATGGAGCTATAGACTGTGACATTAAAAATGAATTAACATACATTTAGCATATCTAAAAGAAGCCCATGTTACCAGAACAGCATTACTACACCTGCATCTAAAAATCTGATATAACATTCCACAACATAAAATTCCTTGACTTGCTTCTTAGGGAATTATTTTTAATACACCATTTCTCATGCCAGGCCACTTCACTGAGCAGAAAACAGGCCACTGAATATCTTTGGTGTTCTTCAGATGACCCCAAAACAGACTCAAACTTATCTACATCCTTCTGCCCATTAGGAGAGCTTCCAAGACATTGAAATGTTTCTAGGGAGCCAAAAGGCAGAGGCTGCTGACACTGCCTGATATAGTCCCACAGTGACATCCTGGCTGGTGGCACAGCTCAACTAGATCTGCTCACTCTTCACACACAGAGGAGCCAATGTGACCCGTGAAAACTATTCCTGTCTTGGAAAAACAGCTGCGGACTATGGAGAAAATTCATACCCCATTCAATATCCAGGATAGGTTGGGCATATGCTCATTACAGTCAGAAAGACATAGACGGCAAAGGTATAGCTTTGAGATGAGGCTGGAAAACTGCTGGATGCCTCATCAGATTACTTGGAACAAAGTAAAAAATTCCTAAAATTCCTTGTGTTTACACAACAATAATAATGTACTTGCCATGCGAACTTCCAGCCAGCGATTGGCAGCTGTGAGGAAAAGGGAGGCAATGTTGTTGGAATCTGTGTATTCGAGAAGTTTTTGTCGGAATTTGGCTTCATACCTAAAAGAAGGAAACAAAAAAAAAAAAAAAAAAAAAAAAAAAGAAGAAAGGAAGAAAGCAGAAAAGCAAGCGGGAAGGAAAGGAGTCAGGCCTTGGGGTCTCGGAAAAATAAAAAGTAAAATTTAATTTCTGGGGTATGTGCTTATGGACAGCTTGGCACAGGGTATAAATCAGCCTATCAATAGTTCAGAGTGACATCATTTGTAATCTTGTATTAGGCACAGGCAAAGTGTATTTGTGCAGTATCTTGAGAAGTAATTTATGGATATTATTGCATTGATTATTGTATTGAAATTCTGTGGGACTTCCAGATCCCACTGGGCATTTTAAAAATGTATTTTATGACACAGTAATTGAGAAAGAGAGAGACAAATCTGAAATGAAAAAAATTTAAAATATGTATGAGAAATAATACACGCATGTACTTGTGAAAAGAAGTATTAATGCCACAGAATTCAGTTTTTCTCTATCATATAAGCTTAGGTTTTAAAATTTGTATTTCCACAGTGCCTAGAAATTGTAACAATTTAAAAAGTATAAACTCAAAGAACTTCCCATATTAAACAAATATATTTGTCCTTATCACTAAACAAATGGAGCACTTTGGAAAATGGAAGTCAAGTACATGGCGCAACAAAAAGTATTAGATAGGAAGGAACTGTGCTTCCCTTCCCTCAAGGAATTAGCCACAGTACACAAAACAGAATTAATCACAAATAAGCCTGTTATAGTGAATTTGCACCCACTCATCTGAATAGCTGCACCAATGAAATCTGCCATGAATTCAGCAGGTATGGGAGATGATTCCCTGCTGGGGTCTTGGCAAGTGTGCAAGTCAGCCAGTCACCCCTTTTAGCTGGGCGTATTTATTTGCATAGTTGTAAATTAAAGTGATGTTAATAATCAAGTGTATCAACAATTACAGCTAATAATGCACAAGTCTGGCACAAAAGTCTTTTCCAGGGTACGGATATAAGCTCAAAGACCTGAAGATTTAGTTTAAGCACCCAAATCTTGCCTTTCCCCCCCTTTTATTACATGATCAAGTTTAACAAACTTGATGTCCCCCTTTGAAACTTTACCTTATCCTTTAGCTATTATGGCTGTGACAAGCACTGCTTATTTATAAACTCAGCTCTCCTAATACTGCTATAAGAGAATGCCTATGTATGAAGTACACGGCTTATAGAAGCTTTCAAATTTGTTCACTGCAGAGTACCTTAATCCTTCTTCTGAGTACAGTAAAATAATGACTTTACATAAAAAGTTTATGATTTTGAGGAAGAGAAATAATTCAGCTGTCTACAACTTAGCCATGTACTAAGACATAAGAGACATGTCTGCTGTGTGCAATGGGGAAACATAGAATGGCTTGGATTGGAAGGGATCTTAAAGATAATCTCATTCCAACCCCCTGCCATGGGCAGGGATACCTGCCACCAGACCAGATTGCTCAGAGCCCCATCCAGCCTGGCCTTGAACACTTCCAGGGATGGGGCATCCACAGCTTCTCTGGGCAACCTGTGCCAGAGCCTCACCACCCTCGCAGTAAAGGGTTTTTTCCTAACATCTAATCCAAACCTACTCTTTCAGTCTGAAGCCGTTCCCCTTGTTCTGTCACTACATGCCCTTGTAAGTAGTCTCTCTCATCTTTCTCATAGGTTCTCTTCAGGTACTTGGAGGCCACAATTAGGTCACGCCAAAGCCTTCTGTTTTCCAGGCTCAACAAACCCAACTCTCTCAGCCTTTCCTCGTAGGAGAGGCGCTTCATCTCTCTGATCATCTCTGTGGCCACCTCTGGACTTGCTCCAGCAGGTCCATGTCCTTCCTGTGCTGGGGACCCCAGAGCTGGATGCAGCTCTGCAGGTGGGCTCTCACCAGAGCAGAGCAGAGGGGCAGAACCCCCTCCCTTGCCCTGCCAGTCACACACTGCTTCGGATGCAGGCCAGCATCCGGGCTGGCTGTGAGCATGCTGGTGTGTTTGCACAGCAGAATGGCTGTTTCTGAAAACAGGCATTAGTGTCACCATGTCAGAGCTAGGGAGCCCTTCCTTTCCTCAGGGCTCATTGCCCTCAGCGCCCCACCATACAGACGTGGCCGCGCTGCTTCTGGAGCCAATTCAGTCACATTTGACTTTCCTGTCTCTATACCATGAGGGATTGCGTGATGCAGATACGCCTCAGAGAATGTGAGGTATGCATCATGAGTCAGTCATGCATATGCACGTGGAACAGGGATGCAAAGTTACCACGGTTGCTGGACTGATGCAAAAATATCAGAATTTCTCTTCAGAAAATGTCCCCAGGTTACCAGGTCTTTAAGAATAGAGACAAGTCTTTGCAGAATCCTGCACATTTACATTTTGTTGATTGTTTAACACTAATGCTATCTGAAGTATCAAAATAAACTATAAATCAGGCCAGGACATCTGCTGAAGGTGTTTTTCTAGGCGCAGCAGTAGCTGTCTTTCTGATCTCCCCCAGATTTTTTTGTACATTTCTTTCCATATGCATTCCAAATAAATCCAGGACAGAGAAAAACCAAGGGTAAAGGAAGTTTCAGGAACAACTGGCACCTCCTAACAGAATGGATTCCTGAATTAGTGTTATTTTTAGGGATGCTCACGCTAGCAAGTCTAAACTCCACTCCTGCTAATATGTTAGGCAGCTGAAAAGCTACACAGTCCTAAAAATAACTGGGTTAGCAGCTGAGGCAGGAGGCTGGCAGACAGATGGAACACAGAACTCACTGAACACACATGGCTGGCTGGGTCAGAGACACATCACTTACTGCAGGATTTAAGAAAAAGGAGGCACCAAACACAATTCTTTGACAGAGATATTCATTCTAAAGGGACGGGAGGAATCAAGAGGGAATGCTCTGACAGACTGAAAATATTAGATGGCATTGAATATTGCTTTCTGTATCAACACCAGAAAATACACATCCATAATGCTCCAAATATCCTCTTGATCAAGTAAAGGAATATAGGAATAAGAAAAGCAGAAATTAAAAGAGAAACTGATTGTCCTGAAAATTGAACATAGACATAACTTCAAACCATAGAACACTGTTTCCACTTAATGAATGAAATATTCAATAACAGTAATTAATGGAAAACACTAAGTTGCTCTACCACTCTTGGGTAAGCTACCTTCAGTCCAAAAGAAACAAACTCTTAAATTGGTTGTTCTTTCATTGAGTTATTTATAACCTGTTTAAAATAGTTTAAGTTAACTTTGTGCATTACTTCTATTACAAAATTACAATTATAGGTTAGGAGGAATAAATAAGCACTCCTGTTTCACGGCTAGAAGGGTAACAGTAATAATTAACTGACAAAATGCATAGACATCATCTAGATGAGAATCTAGTGGAAAAGTTGACCGTGTTGGAGTCAACTGGGAAAAGACAAGAATAGCCTTAGTGCAGGGAAAGCAGCTGGTAAGCTCAGCAGTGGTTTTATTGGTACCTCTGAGGTATCAGCATGACTGCCAGTTTTCTAACACAGATACACAAGCCAGGCACGTTATCAGGTATTCCTGGGCTGCTCTACTGGGAGCTTGTGTGGATGGAAAAACAAACCAAAACAGGCAAGGAAACACTTTGTCTCTACCTTGTGTATTTCCAAAATCAGCGTAAACACCCACATTTTCAGCTAGCAACCCAAAAAATAGTGTAGGGTGCTACTGTAGCCTCTGAAGTCACCAGCATGCACAGCTTATGTGGCCAGGACATTGACACAGATAAGTCTGCACCAAGTTGGTGCATATTAGTTCTCTCATGGAAACTGTCCAAGCCCATCGCCTGCCACACCATGCACTGTGGTAACTGCGGGCTAATTTAGCTTCTTAAATCACATTTGCCCTCAAGTTCTTTTTCCAGGCTGCACGCAAGTGTCTGGACAGCAACCACAGGGCAGATGACCCACGTGAGCCTGTTTTTTCGCAGTGACTCCTTTACATACAAAATGCTTGAAATTCTTCAGTGTTTGGAGTTCCCCCTTACCTGTGTTTCAGCGACTCTGGATTTTCTAGGCAGAACAGTATAAGAAATAACATTACCTCACTTTTGAATATCTGTGTTTCTTAAAAAACAACTATACCTGAAGGCTCGGATGGTGGTAAGACCTTCAACAGTCTCTGAAAAATGGGACAGTAATGGTAGCTGAGTGCTGTCATCCAGCTGCTGCAGGTCCCTGGAGGGGGTTATGAAAAGAATTTTGTAAAAAGCCAGTTTTGTTGTGCAGTTGTTCTCTTGAATCAGGCCCAGAGAGCGAAAAGGAATAGCACCACAATAGTCATATACACAAGGTTCAGACAGATTGCAAAGCAGTGCTGCAGGGGAATGAATTACCCAGGAGGACTTTTTTTTTTTAACATTCAACTAGCTGGAGTTCTGAATGGGTCTTTTCCCTTCGCTGCCTTCCCTCCTTTCTCCTATATTCTTATTTCTTTTACTCAATTTTTTATTGATTGAAACACCATTCTGTCTCTGTACTGAATATCAATTTAATGGAATACTGCAAATAGGAGCTCAAGTTAAGCAGAAGACAAAATGCACCCCCAGATAACAGCACAACTTCTCACTGAGCCAGCAGTATCTCATCAACAGTATCTCATATGCTCAGTAAACGAGAGCCTGCACTCATCATTAGGTTGCACTTCTCAATGTCATATTTAGTCATCATACCAGTAAAAGCACATGTAGGGTGAAATCTATTTAGTCTCAGTTTCTTCCAGCAGGAAGTAAATTGCTTGCAGACTCCCTGTCAATCTGTGCATATATGAGGGGATAGGCATACTTTTGCATTGCTGCAAACATTTCACAACGGGAATGCTC
Organism: Cnemophilus loriae; assembly: GCA_013397755.1. Lineage (NCBI taxonomy): Eukaryota > Metazoa > Chordata > Aves > Passeriformes > Corvidae > Cnemophilus > Cnemophilus loriae. The sequence continues at coordinate 561,406 of VZTF01002084.1, forward strand.
TATCACCTTAGAAGGAGAAAGGTCTCAGATATAATTAAATTTTTTTCATATTTTTAGAAACTAGAAGGCACCCAGAACAGGTGAGGATGCTCGTGCGCGCTGGATCCTTAATGGCTAGCAGTACCACCATGGTTATTCTGCATTTTGCAGCCTCACCTTAAATTCACATATTTCCACTTTCACCTGGACAGGCAGACTTCAGTTTCCCTGTCCTGTCACCACATTTTCTTGGACATGCCCAGCTCACAGCCCTTGGGGAGGACAGAATCCAGCTGGGTTTTTGGTGTCCTGTAAACTCCAAAAACCTTTGATCATGCACAAAGACCCTGCTCATGCCTCCCAGAAGTTGTGCTTGAAGAACTGCCGACAAAGGCACTTGTAAAATGACACATTTTGACCGTAGTGGATTTGTCCCACTTTCAGACAGTGCCACTGCCTTGACAGGACCAAATTTAAACACGAAGCTCCTCTGCACTGCAATTCTGCAATGCACTCCTGCACTGCAGGAGATATTTCCACTGCCAGAATGACACTGGTCTGTGCTCTTACCGAGATGCAACTCGGAAGTACTTCTGGATGAAGTAGCACATGATTGCCAGGGGAACCAGGGCAATGAGGAACATGGGCGTGACGTACGAGATCACAGCAAGGGCAGACACACACAGCAAGGTGGAACGGCTCAAGCACTCCAGGGTAGCTGGAATATGCTGTACAGAGAAGAAAAAGCACACAGAATCTTCCATAACGTGACAAGTTTAAAACATTACTTCATTTTCCTTTCTCCCGCTTCCTCAAATATTTTATTCCTCGTGTATTTTAAGCACTAAGCATACAGGTCTGCTCTTGAATTTACCACAGGGTTTTGGGGACATCTGAAGGGATTTCTGTGGGGCTGCTTCACATCTGCATTGTGGAGCACAATCCTCATGTCAGAGGATTACAGATGGGATGCAATAGATGATTTTACCATCTGCATAAATCCTATGAACTGGCAGTGCTGTCTGGGGTAAGTAACAGTAATTTGACTTTCAGTCATTTCTATTCTGGGCAATAGCATTTGCTTTTTTCTCATTTCATTTCCTCAAATGACTGTGTTTACCCACTTAGAAAAAAAGGAGATACTCTTTAATTTGGGGTTATCGCTATTGATCTAATTTTGCTTCCCTTTTCTATACAGGACATCTTAGCAAAATAAATGTTTTTTCAATGCGTATGTAAGATGAGGAACTCATTCAGAACCGAGAAAATCATTATGAAAACTGAAATAGACAAAATTATAATTCATCTGTAAGCTTCATCTAGATAAATCTGTAATAAATGAAACCTCACTTTTTCAGATTAAGACAGGATAACTTGAGAGCTCGAAAACGTTTAATCAGTACCTGGTCGATGGTATTGCAGTCAGCTGAAAATCTGTTCAATATACTTCCCAGAGGTGTTGTTTCAAAAAACCTAAAACGGGACAAGGAATGGCAAAGTTTACAATACTGATATTAGAACTGATTCATGTTATTATTTTGTCTTACCTAAGATAGGTACTATATCACAGAAACAAGCAAATCAATTGACAGCCACAGTAAAATTTCTCTTTTTTCCCTGTACCTCTGGCTTTCCACTTAAATGGAAATGTCTTGAATTTACAACCACAAGCACGAACCTACAACCATGAACCTACAGCCACTTAGAACCCTACAACTGCAAGCATGTCCTCAGCTCCCTCTGCTGCCTAAGCCATGGACATCACATGATTACACTTGAAAAAATCATTCCAGATTTTAATTTGAGGCCCCTTTAATTCATGAAAAATTCAAAAGAAGTTAAATTGCAAAGTCTTGCATCTTTCTGGGAACAGAAAACTGTAACAAGAACAACTGTTGGAATAATATACTAAAAGACATTTGGATGTACAAAATGCACACTATATTATTCTGCAACTTTTATCTGTTCCATAACTCATGTGGAACCTGAAGTCTAATTTTATCCTGAAACAAAAAAATCTAAAAAAAAACCTGATGTTTTTCATATATGTGATTTCTCCGTGATTTCTGGGTCAAATACAGTTAGCTTACAAATAAGAAGGTTTTTTGCTCCTAGAGCTGCAGGTTTGAATCAAGCTACACCTTTCTCTTCATGTGCGGGGAAAAAAATCTTATGGAGGACAACCAAGGCTTTTGGTGGAACAAAGTACATCCCAGTGTACTCTAACGATGCCTGTAATGACACTTGTCTAAGCTCATTACCTCTCCTAGACTTCCACAATCACTATAAATATTAACGGTGTCATAAATATTATGACAGTAAATATTTCCTGTGCTTAAAATGATGATGCATGCTATGAATTATCTGTACAACATATTGATCAATAATTGTGGTTTCTCCCAAATTAAAAACAGCAAAGAGAAATTAAACATGCAAGGAAGTAAATCTCTGAAGTCACAGTTGGGCAGGAGAGGCATTTGACTTGTGTCTAAGAACTCAAGCAGCCTGGGTACCATTTTCAAAAACTACTCAGAAATTTGACACCTGGTGATTTTTCACTGATATCTTAAAAAATATGTGACGCACAATCATTTCTTAGTAAAAACTGCACTTAGGAGACTGTCTTGAAGTAAAGACGACAAAATGACTATAATAAAATTTCTATTACAATCAGAGAAATACCTCATTGGAGCCAAAATAATTTTATTTAGTAACGAAGAGTGTAGCTTTTTGGTGACTTTCAAGCCAGTCCACTCCACTGCTATTGATGTGATAAGACATAATATGATGCCAAGGCAGCAAAGAATGCTGAAAACTTTTGAATATGGAGAATGGTCAAATTCCTAAGAAACAAAGAAGAATGCAATTATTCACTTTAAATTACATTTAGAAATTATTGTAAACACACAAACACAAGAGTGAAAAAATGTAAGAAAATATCCTTTTTGCTCCCTAAATTAAAATGTCCATTATTTTCACCCATCTGAATTCAGAATTTATTATCCTTTAGAGAGGGAAGTGTTTGCATGAAAACAAGGGATAAATCAGAAACTGAAAATCACAGAATACTAGAAAAAGCCCAGTTGCTGTGAGAATGCAACAGTTCAGGGAAAATAAAAAAGAACTATGATATCAAAATTACTTTAGAGACCCAGGTTTAGGTTTTGGTGACTAAAATACAATAAATCTAGCACAAGGAGAACAACACACCAAACTTTGTTTTACTGCACTGTGTATGCAAAAATGCACTGAGCTTCAAAATACTCTGGAGGGGCTCTTTTACAGAAAAACAGCACATTGCATACAAATCTCAGAGCAGAGGTTGACAGCGGGAGAACACTCCCAGTTAAATCATAAGGGGAAGGTGAACAAGGCAGTGCCTACCATGCACTGGGAGCAGTTCTTTGTCTCGGGCTCTATCTTGATAGAAATGGCATGCTCAGTCCAGAGTGCCAGGCAGTAGTCAATGGCCACCATCACCGTGTGCTTCAGCAGCTGGGACAGGAGCAGCAGGGGCAGCAGGAGGATCCCTGCTGCACTCAGGTACTTGCCACAGGCCCTCCAGGGCATCTTGGCTCTCTGATGCAGCACTGAAGACAGGTTGTCTTCGTCATCACTCTCTGTTACTTCTTCTGCGAGGTGCAAGAGAAAAGGACGGCCATGCTGACATACGTACCAAAGGGACTGGCAAGTGGTAGCTACAAACCAGGTCTTAACATCCAGGATAAAGAGTGTCTTTAACCTTTGAAGAGTGTATTAACCTGCTAAAATTAGTAGTAATGCACACTAAAAAGCAGTAAAAAACCTCAGCATTTGGTGATCAATTTCTTCAACCATGTTTTTGCACTTTGAAAGTACCGGCTGGATAAAAATCAATTGCAATCTTTCTCCTATGTAAAACCTTAAGCAAATGTGTGTATCTATTGACAGGTGAGGTTCGGTTCATCCTGCACATTGTTTAATATTATTCTTCATTCATTCTTAAATCATATTCACATGTAAGAAACAACCTCCAAAGTCTGGAGGAAGGGATGATTTCGGAATGCTTGCAATCACTGTAGTCCAGAGGTCAAAGCAATGGAAACAGCACTTTTATAAATCATGGTCTACATGAAAAATGATTTGTTCTGCCAGTTTGAATGGTGTTAATTCATTCTAATATAATTTAACTGTGAAACAGTAATGTACTGGCAATGGGATCAAAGGGTACCTTCATCCTCTTCATCATCTTTCAGCAATGCTTCCCGGGAATACATCGTCCTCCGGAGATTTGTTCTTTCCAACACAGGGTTTTCCTCAATAGTCGTTTCCTGAAAAAGGGACAGTTCATGTGTTTTCAGCCAGAGAATTAATACAAAAAAATTTCTAGCTGTGATAAAATTGTTTCCACTCAGTGAAAAATAGAAGTGAGAATCTCACAGCAGGCAGCCATAAGTGATTGATTTGCTACCTCTGTGTGAAACCAAAGGACAAATTAGATATCTAACATTAATTTCAGGTTGTCAATCCCAAGCTTCTTGGAATCTTAACTTGGACAGTCATCCCGGAATTAATAAGAACTAAGCTTAATATCTCATTCCTCTTGTATTATAAGTATGAAAGACAAAACATCTTCATCATTTAAGGAACTTGATATAGGCATATCTGAAAAGCTTCCACCCAAAGCAATGAGCAAATTCAGGCATATCTATAAAACCAGTTGTCAATATTAGCAAAGCTTTTCCTAAAATGGCTGTATTTATATTCCTTAGGTGACAATATTTTGATAGGGCTTCCTATCAAGCATGGATTAGAACAGTATCAAGGAAATATGAGAAGTGAAGGAATGAAGGAATTTATCTTAAGAGTTAAATAATAACGGTAACACTAATACTACATTCATATTAAGTTAGACATCACATACAGTGTGTCAATTCTTGTTAATCCTTTCAAACTAAGGCAAGAAAAAAAAAAAAAGATGACATTTTCTCGCATATATTGATCGCCCTGCCCATCAAAAACCTTCTCCAGCTCTTGGTCTTGTCGATTCATCAATGTCTTCCAGTGTTCAAAGAGCTCAGTCTCTGATTTCTGAATGTCCTTCAGTGTTCCTTCTCTCTGGATGTTACCATCTTTCATCGCAATTATCTAAAAAGTCAGGGACACAAGTGGTGAGATAAATAGCTGGGTATGTCTATTTATTTTAAAGCTATGTTGCTCGGCTTTGACAGGATTTTCTCTTTTCTTACATAAATATTTCCACAAACAAATGACATTATCTCTTGACTCCATCCCCTTCATTCAAGATGCTGAAAACCCAGAAACTTCCTGCACTCTGTGTTTTCAGAAAATGCTGCTGTTAAGAAAGAAGAATGGGATCCCTGTCGGCAGACAGGGGGGCACACTACTCTTCCTAAATACAAGTCATTAGCAAGATCAGATTTTAGAGTTCTCTTACCTCCTAAAAGGAAAAAGCTTTTAGCAAGACATTGAGTGCAAGAGGTTTTGCCCTCATTCAGGCAATTAGATATGAGCATGCTGGCTCCTTCTCTGATAACATGGACTGATAAAGAAGAGCTAGGGAATTTGAATCCTTAAAGCTTTAAAAGCATAAATAGTGGACACAGTTTGGAAAAGAAAGATCTATATGCAAGACAAAGTCTGCAGGGAGCAGTTTCCAGGTTTGTGTCAGTGTAACTATGCTATACACACAATGTAACTACCACCACTCTAGATCTGACAGGGACAATTGGAAAATGAGGCATGCAGACTGCAAACCCCCACCATTACAAAAGAGTTAATGCACTATTTATTTTTCTCTCTCCTTGGAAACTCAGAAATTTCCACGGGCAGGGGATGGGGAAGTAATCTATTCTGCTTCTTGCTAAGAATTTACACCAGAGAAAAGGTAAAAATAGAGCAAACAAGGATCTTTTTGTGGTCAATTTATTCAGGAGACCTGGAACTGGGCTGGACCTTGAATTCTTCTGAGGGTTTTGCTAAAAAGATTTAGGGCGACCATGACATATACTTCAAACTATATTTTTATTTAAAATTTCTTAACAAAATAAATATTCCCTCTTTACTCCATTGAGTAAGAATTGCTAAGGATTAATGAAACCTACACTTAGGGAAAAAAACATGAACTATTTCGTAATAAATATTTTTTAATTATAAAGTTTATACAAATCTTTCCTGTGCTACAGGCTTTTTGAAACAGTATATTTCATAACAAATTACACATCTAGAAGATAATAAAAATAAAGCAATTTTCGTACAACATCTCCTAAAACACCAACATCTAGAAATGGGTCTTACATTCACAAAGAATATTAAAACAATTACACTGATGAAAGGCCATAGCTGTATATACTTTAAAAAAAAAAATTGCAAATCTGTAACAGTAAAAAAGAAGAAGTTTAGATGGACTTCATAGAGAGGGGAAGAAGGCAGAAAATTCCTGTATCCCAAGAGACAACTAGAAAACCAGAACTGTGCTGAGAACAGTGGTAACTCTTAAAGGTAAACAACTGAGGGACAAGGTCAGAGCAGAGACCATAAAGGACAAATGCTGCCCACCAAAAACCTGATCAGAACAAGATGAATGTCTATCTGCAACTTTATACCAAGCCAATATGAAGCTCAGGAAGCAGCTGAAATATGATTATTTCCTGAGACCAGGAAACTGCTGCTACAGCCTGGGCAAGATGTGAAAGAGAGAAGTCCTGCTAGGAGGTATAACTGCAGTCATCAATCACCACGGGCAAGGAGACTCGGGATGCTGGAGAACTGCAGGACTAAGTGCAAGGCTAGTGGAAATGAATGAATTTAAAAAAAAAAAAATCCAAACCCCAACAATTCCTTCATCTTTGACATTTCCAATTACAAACTGGTATAGAAAGCATACCTCCATTTTTTTTTTCTGTAAAGCACAAGATATGAAAAAGAAACCTAACAGAATTACACATTTCTTAAAATCTTGCCAACACACTAAGGGCAAAGATGTTCTTAATACATTATGTACTAGTACTAAACACAAGGAAATACTGGGTTTTTCCTTCTATTTCCATACCTCTCAACATCCACCTTGCATAAATGCACCTTTTCCTATGATAGCACAAATTCCTAGTAATATGCCAGCAGAGGAAAAGGTGTTACTCAAACATTTCACTGTTTTGAGATTAAAAAATTAGCCAAAGTTTTCCAATACGACTAATGTTTTGGGATACTCAATATATTTTAAATGTAACCTGCTTTCATAAGAGTTTTAAGTATCAGCTCTACAAAAATTCCAACTATTTACGTGTTCTAAAATAGGAATCTCAAAATTATAGCACCCTTAACTGGCTACTTTTCCAAAGATCTTATTATGTATCTTTTCACTAAACTATTACTTGGTGGAGAGATGAAGTGAAAGCACTTTTTGCAGCAAGACATGTTCCTGCCACGCTGCTGCCTCCTCAGAAAAAAAATGGGAAGAGATTCTTTACCCAGTCAGCGTGGGGCAAGTACTGCAGCTTGTGAGTCACCAGCACAATGGTCCGCTTGTCCTCCCGCAGCATCTTCAGGATCCCTTCTTGCATGAGATGGTCACTCAGGTGGATATCCAGGGCAGAAAAAGGATCATCCTGTCATGAGGAAAAGGGGCCAGCTTTTGGAGCCAGAACTCATGGGATCCAAGGAAACTGACAGGTTTTAATACCAGTAAACCCAGTTAGATCAACGCAGACATACAAAAGAGGCCATCAGATCAAAATTGTGCTGAGGAACGGTTTCCTTAATTTACAGAACACCAAACCTTGAACTGTGTTTTTGCAGAGAGCACTGAGTAATGCCAGCTGTGTCAATTCTACAATTCTGTGGGCTTTTCTGAGCACTGTTCCTCTCCCCAGATGCGTTCATGGCCCGCACAGCTGGAGAACACAGCTTCTGTAGGGCTCCAAACAATGCCCTGGTGTAGGTCTGTGGCAGATATTGCATAACTGCTCCAGGGACAGAGACAACGAGCTTCTTTGTTTCCCCTGTACCTCACTGCCTTCAGGTTTTTTTTGGTTCATAAATCAATACTCTATTAACAAAGAATCACAAAAAAAATTACAAAAGAAGCAATATTGATAATTTTGATGACTCAGCTCAGATGTTTGATTTCAGACCTAGATTATTTTATTGAATCAATCAATTATATGCAATTCATTTAGGCATAAATTAATCTGTACCATCTTTCAGGGAGCTTGTTTACTTAATCCTATTTATATGGAATCACAGACCTTGTGATTTGATTTGATATTTATGCTTGCAATAGCAATAGTGGCAGTAGGATTTACTTCCAGTTACTATTTCATACTATAATATTACACTAAACCAAGGCTTTTAAAAATCTAAAATATCTCATATTAGCAGTAAGATAAATACAACCACTTAGATTCTAAGAAACCAGAGCATCACAACATAAAGCACCTCCAAAGTGCTTTTGAAACACAGTAACTTCATGATCCAGAATTTTCTCTGAAAAGCATGTGTGCACTGTGCTCACTGAGCAAGGACATTGTCAGCTCTGCTGCTGCACTCTTCTGACCTGGCACAGACCTAAACATCACCCATATGACATTTATACTTGTGAGAGTTAAGTTTCATAAGTATTTCTTTACAAAATCTGCCTTAAAAGAACTGTTTGCCAATACTAACATAGAGGATTCCTGATTATTTTTTAAATATTAATAACTGGAAATAAAGTTTATTTGTAGGTATTCTTACATCATCAAACCATAAGAGAACCTGTTACAATTAGGAGGTTACTGAGTGTCCTTCACAGAAGGACAAAAAGGGCAAAACCAAGTTACAGCCCAATAGTGGATCTGCTGATTTGCAGTACCTGACTCAACTGCTCCCTACTCTCCTGCACTCTGACCTTTGCCTGGAAATGCCCTACACATGAAGCAAGCACAGACTGATCAGGGAAAGGTCTAAATAGCCTCCCTTTCTTTTAGGCATGACATCTAATGTGCACAGCTTTTCTAATCCTGTGTAATTTATTTCTCGCTGTCATAACAGCTGGATTCAAACCTTCTAGAAAACTGAGCTAAACAAGGAAGTCCCAAATTGGAAAGCCAGCAAGCTCACTGCAAGTGAGTGTGTAGGATGCAGCTGTTTTCCCACCTGTGAAGCTGTTAGGACCTGCTGTCACTCTCTTTCCATAGCTGAAGCTGGGACAGGATATACAACAGGCAGTTCAGGGTGCAAAAGCAGCTTAGTTTGTTACGGAAAGGAAACACCAACATTCATTTTAGGCCTGAGACAGCTTAGGAATTTCATGAATACACTTGAAACTATTACATTTCTAAGACCCAAAGATAAAAACAAGGGTCAAACTGAGTTTTTAATATACTGAGAGGGGAAGCATCAGCATTTCAATGTGCAATACCTATCTGTCTGTCTGCAGCATTTACAAAACGCTTCTTTACCTGCAGGCCAGCTGAAAGAACAGACACAAAATACACAGCGCACATTTGGCTCGGCTCAGCAAAACACAGTGTTCAGCGTGTGACCCACGAAATACTCCAAATGAAGAAGCATCTTGTGCTTCTGCATGGAGCATAAACAGAAGGGCACCTACTCACCAGGAACACAACATTTGTCTGCTGGTACAGTGCTCGTGCCACACTGATACGCTGGCGCTGCCCTCCAGACAGATTAATACCCTGGAGATAAGCAGGAGAGAAACAATCAGACTGTTAAAAAACCCATCAACTGAATATTCGTATTTATAGTCTGACTGGATTATCCATAGAAGACTTTTCTGGGCAGAGAAACACAGAAAAATTTTTCCAAAGTGTGGGCCTGCAATGTATCCTTGTGGTGTTATAGGGAGCATTTTTGGGTTCTTTTGTTTGTGCCAGTGGCAGTATATGCTAGAGTAAATTGTTTACAAATCCGTGACTTCTGTTTCCTTTCTCGTCACTCCCTAATCTTCGCTGATGTGATAAAGCCATCGATTAAACACCTGCCCTTCTGTAAATGAAAGGGCTCTAAAAAAAAAATCTATGTATTATTATTTATTTTTATGCTACTTCCAAAGAAATCAAAAAAATATCGTGTTAAGTCAGGATATCTGCCATAGCAGCTACAGAATAGTCAAACATTCTGATAGCAGCACATTTAAATCATTGCACCTCACATAAACGACAGTGTTTCCATGTTTACTGAGCCATGAGCTTTCAGACTAATGACCCAAACATACACTTAACTAAAAGATTACCTTTGTTGCCACATAACGTGTAAGATTTTAAGAACCAACAAAATAATAACCCCCCTCTCTATATATTTAAACCAAAAATAGAAGCCTGTAGCTGTTTACTGACCCTCTCTCCAATCTGGGTTTGGTCTCCGTGAGGCAGAATGTCAATATCAGGCTGGAGGGAACAAGCATCAATTACTGCTTTGTACCTGTGGAAACAAAAAAGGCAACAAAATCCACACAGATATTGCTGGAGAAGCAGATTTCCTACCTGCAGAGGAACAAAAATTAACCAGCTGGAAAAAATCACACAGTGGAAAACATATTTGTTAGCCACTAATTGTTCTAATGGGATCTCTTTCAATCACCGGCAAGTAAGTAATATTTCAGCTAAGAAAAAGGATCTTAGGTCCCAAATAAAAATGTTAAATAGTTAAACTCAGGAAAAACAAACAGAACTTCTTTCAAAGTATACTGCTATTTTTTAGCAGTTAATTGTTTTTCACACCCAGGGCCTTTGTTTCTTGTTTCAATATCAAAGATGACAGAAAAAAAATGAGTGTAGGATGCAAATACATAGCCAACCACTTCTTCACTTTTTTTAAGGGTGGGGGAATGGAATACCAGCAACTGATTTCTAAATATTTTACAGTGTCTGGTGGGCATTTATACTGAATAAAAAAGCAGCCCATTAATCCTTTACAAACAACACTCCCACTCCCAAACAGGCGATGTCCTTCCAGGAGAGGCAAACCAGTCAAACAGGTGTGAGAATACTGCATGCTAAACAAACACGGTCCTTGGAAATGAAAACATTGGTACACTTGAGTTCAAGTGAGACAAACCCTGTCCCTCGTGTCACTCAGGAAAAACATGGTCAAAGGGGGAGATTGTCACGTTCAGGCAGGTGCAGTAGGTTTGTTCCTATAGGGAGATGGGGACCCATGCGTGACCCAACACGACCCCGGTATTTACAGGAAAGGGGAAGAAAACACAATGGTGCTGGAACCTGTTACCTCTGTTTGTTAAAAGAGCTTTCAAATGTGATATTCTCTTCCACTGTGGCATTGAGCAGCCAAGGCTTCTGGGATGCATAAGCTACTGCACCTCTTTTCCTGGGAAAAAAACAAACACAAGAGTTCCCAGCTTACCAGTGCAATTGTTGCTTTTGGAAACCATTTTCCTGTAAATGAACCAACCGGTAATTGGTCTTCAAAAATACTTTACTTTCTTTCTATAGGACAATCTTTAGCTTTTCCATCAAGGAAATACAACAGATGATAAATTTCCAATAGAATACTGAAATTGTTCACCCAACTGAATTTCACTTTGTTCCCTCTTCTCCTACTGTGAGGTGGGGTTTGGAGAGTCTAGCTCAACAAAGCTGCCTCTTGAGCAAAGTGCATGACAGGAGGAAAATTACCAAAGACTGAATCCCAGCTCTGTTTGGATAGATTAAAAAAAAAATGTGTAGCAGATTACTAGCTAGGCAACACCTTTCAGGAGGGACATTCTAGAAAGGTATTTTAAAAATGTTTTAAAAAGATCCAAACAACTCCACACATGCACAAAGGCAATTCCCTCTGCCATTTTTTTTCCCATTCTAAGAAGAGAACTAGAGTTAGAAAGTAAATGAGTAAGTTATTTCTATGCCAATAAAGGCAAGAAAAGAGAACACAGACAAAAAAATGTTTGCTAAATTTCCCCCAGTGAAATGGCCCTCATTATGTACCATCAGAAGAGACAATTCATCAGGTACATTCAACAGCATCTCACTCATCATGTACATATTATTTAATAGAAATTATTATTATTATTATTATTACTATTTAGAAAGGAAAGTATCTGTCTACTAGAGAATTTGTGCTTTTTTTTTGTCTGTGGTGCATTAAGGACCCCAGTAAGGCAGAGCTGGGAAAAAGGCAACATCTTTTATCAGAGCAACTGATACTGTTGGAAAACTCATTGGTATACCAGCCTTTGTCCAGAAAAGGGCCAAAAGAGGGATCACATGCCTAAAAGAATATCTATTTTCTTCCTAGCTCTATCAGCTAATCCAATAAAAAGACAGGACCTCTCACCCAAACGTGGCCTTTGTCTGCTAGACAGCCATTACAGCAGGCTATTTCTAGTTGGACCTGAAAGCAATTCAAACCATGACTTGACAAAGCACATTTTATTTCTCTTTATAAGTTAAGGTCACTTGCCCTGCTCATTTTTTTTTTTCAGGCTTTTACGAAGCTTGTTTAGAAACCAAGATAGGATCCAATTTTTGTTGATGACCTGAAAGAACACACAATTCCACTATTCGGCTAACATGCTTCCAAGTTGAAATTTATGATGGTTCACTAGAATTTAATTATGCTTTATGTATTTTCTTTACTGGAAAATGAAACAGAAATAGCTAAACAAAAGGAAAAAAAATGACAGAAAATATCCCCCAGGCAGCCCAGCCTGCAGTCCCCAAATCTAATTCAAAGAGTATTCAGGTCTGCCTCAAGAGAGAAGCATTTTTTCAATTAGTATGAAATTTTCATCCCAATAATTGAGAAAAAATTGCTCTGAGCATTCCAAGATGAAGATGTATTCCCTTCCCCTCCTTTTCATTGCTTGAAACTGTGCCTTTGCAGCTCTTAATTCTCAATGTGATCAAAAAGTTACCGCTAATTTTTTAGCAGTAACTTTAGTTTTTGACAAATAGCAGCAAAGTTTTGAGCAAAAAGCTTTTACAAGTTTTGCACGAAGTGTTCTTTGGTTGAGTGAAGATGTGGGCCCTGCCAGTGTGATGCACTCCACACTGAGAACCAGAACAATGTCTGGGAATACCACTCACATTTGGATCACATTCTGCTTTTAGGACATCAGTGAGAATTCATTACTGCAAGGAACTTGGCAACAGGCAATAAGCTTGCCAAAACTGATTATGGACTGAGGATTTAGGAAGTTCCTCTAACTTAATCCTAATTGCAAACTGACACTAGGATGACATATCAGAACAGATCATATTTTGACATAAACAAAAAGCCTGCAAGTGCTTGCAAGCTTCTTTTTGACATATATGAAATCTATTGCATGCCCACAGTGCTGCTTATAGTAAAGAGACAATCAAACAATTGTTACTGAAACTGAGAGAAACACGTGGCTAAAAATCCAAAGAACAGAATATTCGGCAAAGAAGCGTGCAAGACTTGCTCTGAAAGTCTGTCTTGAACATACATAAAGTTTCACAGGTGTAGGACTGAATGCTAACCAATGGCTTAGCAGACAAAGACTTACGAGAGATTTATTCTGCGGGTGGAAGCGACTGCTTCCTGTCCCCAGACTGCATAAATAACCACATGTTTTCATTAATGGAGTGCATTTTTTTCCCCCCTCTGATAACACAGACTAACCATATCCTCTTAATTATCACAGAGATGCAGACAGAAAAATTCAGCCTTGCAATAAATAGGGAAAACCTTCCCTGAGCTCCCTGGAGACTATGAGCTTTGTCTAATATAGAATCAAGCCTGTTTATTAATTACGAATCAGATTAATTTATCAGAAACAACACTGTCAAAAGAAACAACATTCACTTCTTTACAGTGTGGGTGACTGAGCACCGGAACAGGTTGCCCAGAGAGGCTGTGGAGTCTCCCTCACTGGAGATACTCAAGAACCATCTGGACACAATACTGTGCAATGTTCTCTGGGATGGCCCTGCATGAGCAGGGAGGTTGGACCAGATGACCCCCTGTGGTCCCTTCAACCTTACTCTTTCAGTCATTCTGTTGTGAAGATTTTTTGTTTAAACTTATTAATCTATCTTTATTTTCACATTTCATTTTATTAAGTCCAGGAGGCCCACTACATCTTCAAGATCACTGAAAATACAACTAGTTAAGGGACATTCAAATATGAATTGCAGTGCCTTAATAAACCTACCAAATCTGAAATGTTGGCAATTTTAAAAAGAAAATAAATGCAATGGAGCTAGGACTATGATGATAGAGGAAATAATACATTGCAAAGCCTTTCCTGTGTGTTTTGGGATTGCTGATTACAGTTTTATCTCTATTATTTTGCACAATTCATTAACTTCTATTATCAGTCAACTCAAATTCAAATGTTCCCCAGACATGAGAGAAATGTGTACTCTTCTGTATTATCCCTGCATACGCAAAAAACATGCTTCTTGTATTTTCAGCCTGATGGAAAATATTGGAGCATTCTGGTATTGCCAGCCCTGAGCATTCAGGAACAAATCTTTCTGCCATTATTAAACTTCAAGGGTCACTTGCTTGTTTTTATTTTAAATCTTTGCAGTAGCTGCATACAGAGACATCCTGTTTGTCTTCTAAGGGGGAACATTAAACTCATTAAGTGCAGAGACTGCTGAACAATGTTCACAGAGTCACAGAATGGCTGAGGTTAGAAGGGACCTCTAGAGCGTCCCATTAGTTTTTAAAATGTTGTACCTGAATTCCATGTCAACAGGAGATTCTTTCTCTGGGCTGTAGAAAACAAACACATGGGTTTAAAAAAATTAAATTATTTCAGACAGTGCAAATAACACCACAAAGTAATATCACTATGCTATAATTAAAAATACAGCAAAATGACTGCATAATGGTCTTTTTATGCTAAAATTCTGTGCTATGTGATATTGACCTAAAAAGGGTGTAGTTAAAGCTTCAGTTTTGAGAAGTGCTAAACAACCTTGTAGAAAGACTTCAACATCTATGAGCAAATGCTCAAGACCTCAAAAGACTTTGACCCAAAATACTGTCTCTTCTGAGAACAGCAAAAATGTTCTACAAGATGTTAGTGCAACAAAACCACCAGAGATTTCTTACAGCACTTAACCAACTAGGATTCCCAGAACATATAATAATGTAGGTAATTGTTTCATCCAGTCTAATATTCTTTCCTACTTTTTAATACTCTCGGCATACTTTGTTGTGCATGTTATCTCACCCTTTGCCATCCGTTTCCGTAACAGTTTCAAACATGTGAATGTCTAATTCTGCTCATACTTCTCTTGTATCTTAATAGGTTCAAATGGTTTCTCATCAACTTAGCCCAGAAATTTCAGTCTCTCTAAATACAAAAAGGACTGTGAGATTTCCAAGTATCCTTTACCATGAGGCTTAGGGTATATGAAAGTCCTTGTTATACTACACACAGATGGGAGCAGCAGTTTTGCAGGACTCAGTCTGACAACCAGGTAACAAGTCTGAGAAATAAGATAAGTGGGAGAGAAGAAGCTGGCAAATCTAAAGAAAAGGCAGTGGAATAGTTAGAGAATCACAGAACCAAGAGAATATTCTGGTCAGTAAAAGCCACGCAATTTAGACAAAGTCAAGAAAAGGGGAGGCCAAATGGCACTGCTGATTTCAATAACAAAGTTCTCAGAGTGCAGCAGGAACAAGATCATCACTTTTACCAGGTTTACCATTCTGGAGGTTTGTGCCTCGCACTAGAATGACAACAAAGCCAGAAAGCTTTGTTCTTAGTTGATTTTAATTGGTAGATATTCCCAAAATGCAAGCTGAGCTATGTTAATCAGGTAAAAATAATTTCTGTGCCAACAGAGGGGCTAATCTCTCACTCTCCACACTTCTATGTGTGTGCCTGAAGAACAGTAGGTGAGAAAATAAACTTATGACAGGACGTAAAAAAATGAAGAGAAGGGTAATGGGGAGAATTTGCTTTAATAAACAAAACCTTTAAATACTTAGTACTATTTTTCTAAGTGCAGCATAATCTGGTTCAGATCTTTAGAGAAAGATTTTCAAAGATGTATTAGGATACAATTTTCAAAATCTCCAAATGGCAATGCTTTCATAACAGAAATCTAACTCTTATTTTCATAACTTGCATAAGTGGTTTCAAAAATTGCATCCCAAGATAGCGCAGTTAAAATTTCACTGATTTTCAGAATTCTGACTCTTAATCTTAAGCATAGATTTTAGAAACCTTTGCTTTTTCTACTGTAGTCGATTTAGCAGGAAAACCAATAATTGCATACAACACCATACCTGAAATCTTCCCCCGTCTCACTGTCAGAAGTGCAGCTGCATCACAAATAGAAAGCAAAGACTGTTTACTTAAGCGAGCACAAGCAATCTGCCCCAGAAAGAAAAACTATTAAATTCCACTTAGTGCACAGGCTGCAAACATTACTTATCACAGGGCTGCAGTGCAGCATCTGTTCCTTCTACACAAACTGATTTGATTTCATCAGGCAAAAAGATTTGGTGACCCTTTTTTACCTTATAAACATTAATTCGACTCAACAAATAAAATCACCTCCACCCTGTCCTGGAGGTGCTAGCAGAACTAAGAAGTCCTGCTGTGACAAGAATGCAGTTCCATTATAAAAAGTTCATTTTCTGGGAAAAATGATAATTCGTGATACTAGGTTTTTTTCCATGACAGTAACTGCACCTTTAGAGCATATAATAGGTTAGTGTGAACCCCAAATCCCACCTTCACTTGCCACTAACTGTGTTCTGTGTCAGCCCTATCCTTGGGGTGTTGTGCCTGTGTAAATGTGGGCAGGTCCAAGGGACAGACAGGTTTCGGTTTTGCTATTTTTGAATGTGTACAAAGATGTTCAGAGTTGTTTTGACAGGATGACTGGGCATACTTATTCCTGATGCTAAATTCAGTTCCATTCAAAAGAGTGAAAAATCTGTGTGTCAAATGATATAAACAAAATCAAGGAGGTACAAAGTCTTCCATGCTTTAAACAGGACAGTCTCGTTAATATTTTGCCAACACAATTTACTTATAAATATCCAGGAGAGAAGACTATACCTGCAGATTAAAAGGTTGGTTTGAGACAGTTCCATAAAGTTTATGCATAATAAGCAATGACCATATCTAAATCGAATTTACTGTACAATTTGAGAGCACCAGCCAGCCACCAGTACCTTTACTCCAGAGGTCTGTGTACTGAACAAAGCTTTTCCACAGCCAACTCACACTCCACTGCTCTTTAGTGATCAGGTCAACTCAGTGGCCCCTTCTCCAAAAACCCACAAGCCTGCTGCATATCATTAAGTAGAAACACATTCTTTACAGGAATTATTGATAGGCTGAAAAAGAAAATACCTTTTCCAGCCCTTCTGTGCACAACACAAAGACCCTGAACCAATTGTATGTCAATTCCCTGATCTCTGTTTCTGCTCTGTAGCTGGAAAACAATTACTCTACATTTGGAGTCTGAGCTCAAACATCTCAAGCCACTTTTCCCCACATAGTTTTATCCCTCCTTTCCCCTTTTCCTGCATACTCTTGGCAATTAAGGATGCCTTGACCTCCTACCAGTGCTGAATTGCCAAAGTAACATATGTTTGATAATGAGGGCTGCATCTAATTTGTCAAGGTGTTTTAGATGTCTAACGATGCAAAGATGAGCCTACTGAGATTTTCAAGCCTGCAGATCTTAATTTCCCACTTAAATAAAATTAAGTACTTGGATGTTTCTGAAAACTCCAGTAAGCATGTATTTTTAAAATCCAGTTTACATCGTAGGCATAAAAACAACTTTGAATTTTTTTTTAATTTCATGAAAACAGTCAACTCCACATCAAGATGAAAACTTACTGTTAACAACCTTAAATCTCTATCTTCCTTCACATTATAAAGACTCAAGATTCACATGCAAGAACGTATGTCCCGTTTAAAACAAATGACATAATTATGTTTGAGCAAACTATTTCTCAGTTAGGTCAGTTTTCTGGTATTATTTACTCCAACAAGACTTGAATTGGGACTATTAAAAGTGAGATACTGCCCAGAAGAAATTGGCATGGTATATACTATAATTATTTACTCAATAACAGGTCAAATCATTACCATTTACCACCTGCGCAGAATGTAAATAATGATTTCTCTATTTTTGTGAAATCCCTAACCATATTATAAAATATTTCTACTGAGATGCTCTCAGGCTGCTTTGGACAAGAGGCATTAATCTGAGCTGTATCTTCTGGACACACACTGCAACACAAACAACAAAAAAAATCAAAAATAAGCCATGGCTCACTTCTGATTATCTCCCTCCTAGCCCAAGAATAAATTACATTACTTTTTAAGGGTTTGAAACAAATAATTTTTATAAGAAACAAGCAAAGATGATATGCAGCTAATCGTGTTTTATTCATAAAGTATGGGGGCAAGGAGTAGGGAAATGACGTGTTATCCATTAGACCAAGGAAAAGGCCAGGAATAGCATCCAGATTTCCTGAGCACTGAGTGACATGTCAGCAGGATACATCCTTCATCTTCATAGCTATGACCTTGGATGAAGGGAAGGGGAAGGAAATTTGGATAAACGAATTCAGGTCTGTTCTGTAACATGAATGACTGAAGCCAAGCATTCCCAAAGAAAGAGCTGTAACAAGGAACTTAACTGATTTTGGTGACATTTTTCATTGCCTGAGCTGAGGCTATGAGCCCTGGTGATTACTTGATAAGACTACTCTCCTTGAATCTGGGATAAAGTTTCATGTTCCTGGTCAGGCATTAGTATTTTCTTATCAAATTAAGGGAGCTTTCATCTGATAGCTTTACAACACAGGTGTGCAGCCCACACTGGCTGCATCCATCACTCTGAATAGATCAGTGCACATGGCAGCAGCTCTGAAAGATGAGACAACATATAATCTGTCCCAGTGCAGCCAGCACTTACAGTGCTCAGATTGTTTCAGCCACAAGTCCCTTTCTACATATCTGATGGATAGCAGAGCAAATGTGATAACAACTGAATTTCACCTTGTGATACTTTGGCACATATAGAAGACATGAAAACCACTTCTGACCTTTCCACTGCTGTGAAGAACATACTTCTAAACAAGTGCTATTTAAAAACACAGCACAGTTTCTGATCAGAAACATCATGTCATCTGTTTTAGTTTAGCATCAGACATTCAAATTACACTTCTTAATCATGTTATGCCATCTGTAAAAAATTACAGCCTTGCTGAAATGAAATTAGTTCACCTAATAAGGGTGCAGAGATTCTGTATGGTTCCTCCCCATAGCCTGATTTTCTGCTTAAGGGAAGTATATTCTCATGGATAGATCACCACACTCTGGAACTTTGCCTTCTGTTCTTGTTTCCCTCACTAGATGAAAGGGTCACCTTCTTATGTTTCATTTTCCCCACCTATAAAATAGACAACCTTCCTTCCTTGTACTATTGCTATTCAAGCACGTGCAATTCTGAGTAGTGTGACTGGCTTACACATGAAGGCTGGACATAAATCATATCTCTTGACAAACACTCAGGGAATTTAAAGAACGGTTCCACAAAATCGCTCCAGAATCCATTGGACAACAATGACCCTCTGTTCATCAGAGTGTGTGGACTTGATTTATAGGTGACATGTTTTTCCCAATCAGTTGGAAATAAAATTGTTTCTCTAGGTTCTTCTGCAAGTCGTTGAGCTTTACCTACAAATAATCACAGCCCAAAGGGCAAAGTGCAGTCTGTACGGGTAGGAGGTCTGGTACTGCGAAATAAACAGGCCAAAAATGTTCACACACATTGATCAAACTGTGTATTAGAGATGGCAGGAATTCACATACAGGATGGATGGAAACCACATACAGGAACTGCAATATATTTCACCATCTGTCACCTTGCCTGAGGGTCAAGAGAACAAATCCCAGCAGAAGCTGTTGGAGTTCAGTACCATTTTTTTCCCCTCCCTTCAAGGCCAGTACAAAAGTTAGACGTGAGTGGAATCTCTAAGTGGCTATCAGAGTCCAGGTGCTGTGCCCCCTCGGGAAAGGAGGGAAGGACATGGCTGACTCACTCCTGTCAGATCAGGCAGGATGCACTGGGGAGGACTCTGAGGTCACTGCCACTTGAAAGACGCTCTTCAAATTCTCAGGCATTAGCCTGGTGCTGGAATGGAGCACACATCTGAGCCAGGCACTGCTCCTAGCGAGCCAGTACCTCTTCATAGCTCCTTGCAAAGACATGAGATCAGGCCTGAAAGTGCAAACACCATTCTGTAGCAGCACAACACCTCAAGCTCATTAATTCTGATTCCAAATTAGTTACAATTTCACTCAGGTTACATTGCTGGAGTGTAGAATGCCCAAGAATGGTTGTCCATTCCTATTATTGGAATAGACAGCTTGTTTCACCCTGGCTGGGGATTCTTTCTGATCTTAGGTTTTTTCTTGACTGTGTATCTGGAAAATCTCTCACTCCACAAGTTCCCAGGAGAGATTTTGGGCTTTTTCTTCATTACTGCTCTAGTCAAGCTGAATTTTTAAATGAAATTAGAATTTTAAATTAAATGCCCCTACCTGCTCCAGGATATGTTCCCAGATATCTTCTGCATCTCACCAAGTATGGCCAGCAAGAGAGATGACTTACCACAGCCCACCTGTCCTACAATCATTGTTAGCTGACCTGTGAGAGAGGATGGTATACATAATATTATGATTTGCCAAATAACTATGGAAAAACATCTTATTCTGTTTAGCTGATGCAATTTTGTACCTTGAGGAATTCGGATATCAATATTGGACAATGCTGGAGGACCTTCAGGTGTCCAAGTGAAAAATCCATTTGTGATCTATACCAAGATGGAGAGAAAAGATAAACAGAAACCCAGCTTTAGAGCTCACATTTTTTCCCAGCATCAGAGACATTTCTTTTTTCATTACACTGAGCACAGAACAGAGTTAGCCTTTACTCAGTGCAGGAAATGGATCTTCAAGTGACTGACTTTGTAAAGGACTGTACTTCGATCAGCAGAAACCTCTGAACTCGAACAAGCACTATTAGACTTTTAGAAAATTATTGAGAATTCATGGGTGGAAAAAAAGTTGCCCTTTAGAGTTTCTCTTGTTCTGTTATTTGCAAGGTGGGTACATGTAATAAGTGAAATGATTACAACACAATTAAATTACATACATGCCCAATTTGCTCTCTGCAGAGCCCTGAATGTCACTTGAGATACAGTGCAGCTCATACAGCAATTACGCCACCCAAATTCCAAGCAGACCTGCAGAACCTTCCACGAAATTAGATGTTGTTGCCCATTACAGCATTTTTTCTTTGTAATTCTGACTTTATTCTCAGATAACCTAGGTTTTGCTAGATACAGAAATTGTTTCATTGAAAAAGGCTAAAACCAGGAAACAAAGCCTGTTCAGACTTTAAATGGAGATTTCCATGGATACTGTGAAAAACAAGGAATGGGAGACAATTTTAAAAGGCCTACATTTATACAGGACCCTCTTCTCTCACTTTTTCAGAGCCACTAAAGCCTTCAAAACCTTTCAGCTGTGCAAGATATAACAATTTTTCATCTAAGAAGAGTGGAAGGGGACACTTTTATCACACCATTGAGCAAAAGCAAGTGTGGTGTTCCTCCCTCTGGATTACCAATGACAGTCAGAGGATCCTCTCTCAACTAATGCCCCTTCCTGGGCAATGAGCTGCAGACAGATAGTACCAGCACAAATTCCCTGACCCAGGGGCCGCCGGTGACAATGGTGTCAGCAGATGGAGCCAAAGATTGTCCCTTGGCCTGGCTTTCTGTTCAAGCCTTATAAATACTGTCCTTACAGAGACTACTGCAATGGCCTCTCCTTTGTGACAAACTCGTCTGTTGTCACTCCAGGCTGTCTTTTGACCCAACACTGCCCCCAAAACCCTCTTTCCAATATTCCTCTTATTTTCCTGGAAGTCTGTTCAAGAAGGATCCTGTACTAACTCAGCATGTCTAAAAAAAACCTGAAAGCATTACCAGTTGTCCTACTTAGTCCCATGAAACTGAATTATTCATCCTCTTTTGCTGGAAATGCAAATGTAATAGCAGACTTCCTAAATAAACAACTTCATCACTATAACAACCATCAGGATTTTTATTACTTCTGGCCATTTCCACAGCAAATCAAGAGCATCAGTCTTCAAAGTGGCATGGGTGATTGTCATTTTTTTCTTCAGACAAGTTAGATCTTTGGGAGCTAGTTTTTAATTTCATCTGGGGAAAGGCTACTAGGAATTCCAAAATAGGAAGGGAAGATCCATGACGAGATTATTTTGGGAATGTCTAGAACAAATTCTTTTTGATTTTCTTCATCCCATTATTCTATACAGCCCCTGGAAATGGAAGAAAGAGTCTGGCATATATAAAAGGTTGTGTCAGATGATCTTTTGAGGTTCCTTCCAACCTAGGCTGTTCTGTTTTGAGTTAAAAATTTTAGACCTGAGAACAGGGCTAATGACTTAAACACTTGAAATAGAAAATGGCTGGGTGAAATCTAGAGGAATAATTGCAGCTAATCGCAACATAGAGATCAGTAGTTAATTCTTAAAAAGGAAGACAGAGACAAGAAAGGTGGAGGTTAATCTCTGGCAAGTGCACAAGTGTCTGACAGTTCACACCAAACGCTGGTTCTTGAACTTGAAACTGCCATCAGAATACAAAAGTGACTATTAGTGAGCTAATATAAGTGCTATTAGAGTGACCTTCATATCACCTTTACACAAAAATCATCTGCTTCTGTGATGTTAATGGGTCTTCTCATGTGAGAGCTGTAATTGTTCCAGTCCTCCCTGGCAGGCCTCTTGCGGTTCACAACCTTGAATGGCTGTGCAAAATCAGAAAGACAGAAATAAGCACTAATTGGTGGCAGCATTAGCAAAAAATGTCCTAAACCCTAGCAACCATAGCGTGAACGATAGAGTTCAGGGTATTAAAATAGAGGTTTTGCAATTGCAAGAAATAATCAGTAGGAAATGGAGAAGGGAAAAATTTAGTCTGGGTACAAACTGCTGCAGCCACTTCACCGGCAATGAGACAGCTTTACTCACCACTGCCTGGTACTTGCTGTGATTATCTGCACTTCTTAGCTCGGAAGATTTATCATGCTCTTCTCCAATTTCTTCACTTGACAGGAATTCACTCAGTTTCTGCACACTGAAAGGGAAAAAAAACCCACAATCACATCTCAACCTTGGAAGTAAAACTTTTGTTCACTGCAATGTTTATTACAGAGCATCCCTTCTGGTCCGTCAGCTGCTGTCTGCTGCACAGTTTGTTCTTGTTTTGTTACAGGTGTATGAAAATGCGCAATGGGAAATTACTGCAAGAAAGTTTTCAAAACCTGTCCTGTTGCCTATTAATAGTGATGATACTTTAACAATTTGTGCAGATGTTCCTCAAGTCTTGTCTCTTCTGACACCACCAGAGAGATCTCACACAAAGGTTTTTTGAGGCACTTGGTGGGACGCAGAAGGGCTACAACAGTGGCTTGTTTTGAAGCCACTCACCCAAGCAGAATTAATGTCATTTATGCTGGTCAAGTGTGGCCCAATCAGTCCTACTGAACAGTCTTATGAACACTGGCTGGCAGTCTGATGAAAGTGGTACACTGTGAGCCAAATTCAACCAGCTATGGTGAAATAAGACGTGCATAAGGTAACTAGATAAAGGAATATATCTTAACAGAACAGTATTCAACAGATGAGATATAAAAGGAATCCTGACAACCAGCAACGAAGAAGAAGGCATAAAATTTTCACTAGCTGCTTTAAGATTTAATCAGCTAAGAGATAATGTGCCTTTATTAAGACATTTAACAGATCAGGGCATCAATTTTATCTCTGTACCTGACTTTATAAAATGTATGTCTAATCTACTCACAGGGACAGCAAATGAAATTTGTGAAAGAATTAGATTGAATCATGAACTCAACATCAAAGGAGCTCAATTAGCTGGAAATAAGTTAACTATCAGTCTTCAAAACGATAAAGTGCCAGAAGGCCTTGGGTGCCTAAAAATAAATTTATGCACAAGAGCTGAAAAAATTGATTTCAATCTTTAGCCTTAGGCCAACTGGAGAGAAAAGGCAAACAATGCCACTGAAACATTGTGATACGTGGTGATCTGTTAGGATGCCCGTCTTATAAAATAAGAATAAGCCCGTCAGGATTTATTTTGTATTTCACTGCCAGGGGTTTCTTCTTTGGAAGGAGACTTAGTTTCTTCTAAGAAGCTGATGAGATCCCCACTGATGCCAAAACATTGCTGGACCCAGGCATTACAGCACGCCTGAGGCAGACTCCCTGTACAGCTAACACTTGTCCTGCAAGCAGAGATCAAAGTCACCCAGGGACTCCTTAGGAGAGAACTCTACAGTTCTTCTGTCAACCTGCCTGATTGCTAATGGCAGCTGAGGACTGAGATCAGTGGATCTCTTACTGGATTCAGTGGAGGGAATTTAGGTAGAGCAGGTACTACAATCTAAACAGCAAAAAGGAGGAGAATAACTATTTGGGATGGGATAAGAGGAATAATAATTAATTCAGGATCAATTTTGGATCAAAATTCCTTAATGGGAAAGTTTTTTATCTCAAAGGAGGTGATTAGAAGCTCCAACGCTAGAGATATTTATATCTATTTACACAAAGCTCTGGAAAACGGATAGGAATCTTACCCTTTTTGTTCAGAGAACCAGACATTTAAAAGAACATTTCAAATGTCTTTAAATGGACCAAATGATGGTTTAGATGCTGCCTATATGGATTTGATATGCAGCTGCACCTATATTCTCTGCATGAAAATTACACTGATATTTGAGAAATTGCTCTGAAGATAGAAGGAGCAGACAGAGAAGTCCCCCATGTATCTGCTCCAGGGTCTAGAGAGGTAGGAAGAGAAGACAGCAAACATTCTCAGACCCTGCATATCCAAACAAGAGTATGTTTCTATTAAGCCGTCCAACAATTTGATTTTATTCTCTAGTTGTGTCTCCGGGTGTCTGTATTCTCTGCAAACCCCTGCCGAATGCTCTGCATAATTCTGGAATCACTGCTCCTGAGGCAATTACTGAAGAAACACAGTATAGCTGTGAGAAAATCTTGTGTTAGAAGCAACAGCTCTTATTTCAGGATGCCAGACTGTTCTAAACTCTTAAAGAACAGAAAAAGGACGTTCTCTGCAGAGCTCTTGCTGACAGCGCAATTTCAGTATTCCAATATCTCCACAGGGTAACTTATTTTTAAGCCACAGAACAGACATATTGATTAAAACACTTATTTGCACAGCTGACTGGAAAGATGGTTTGATATTAAACCCAGTAAGATACATAATGCCATTCTTGCTGCTTAATCTTTGCTGATAGAAAATTGTACACTGCACCCTTTGTCCCTGAAGACTCAAACTGAAGAAATTGGCTGCTCAGTTTTAATTTTCAGTGGCAAAACACTCCACATATTAAAAAAAACCCCAAAGCACCACTTTTCAAAGAGGTATCAGAATTTCTCACCTGCCTAAAGACTTTGAACAGTTGCTCCTCTCAGAAGCAGACACCCAAGCCCATAACTTGGAAAGTTTTCAGGGGTCTACATGGAACAGCTTTAAATCTGTCAATCACACTTCTGAGAGTGCTTCTAAGAGTGTCAATGACAGTCCATGGGGATGCTTTGCAATTGGGCATATGTGTAATAATTAAAGATTAAGGTTATTGATGGATACTATTGTCCTTGATAGCATTGGGCATCAAAGACTGTAGCCAATACTAATAGAGTAGAGTTTGTGAAGTGCCTGAGAAGCAAAGCCAGTAACATCCTCTTACTATCTTTTACATGATGGTTTCACTGCTGGATCATCTTCTGCTCCACTCAGACCCTTTCTTTCACTACAGGAGAAGCTGTCTTTGAACACTTGCTAAAACCAGTTCAAACATCTCAGCCTAAAGAAAGCTGAAATACAACTTTGCCAAGCTAGGCCACCTTTACCTGATCTTACTGACCAGCTACTTATTAGCAAGAAGGCATAACAGCAGGACACAGTTCCAGCCAGCAAACAATAGCTGTGCTCAGTTGGTGCAAACTCAACTGTCTGCTTTTTAACATTTACTAAACTATTTAAGCAAGCACATCTTTGCATGGCTTGAAAATACCCGGCACATGCTTCCAAAATATTGCTCTGAAGAATGAGGCACTCTAGAGAGAGTAGCACCACCAGCACTATGGAGCAATGCACTCTGGAACACTGCCTGGGTGATACAGGCAACCAGGAAGGCAAGGATGATGCCAGCTTTGTTAAAGAGTTTGATTCCTGTCTGTACCACAAATGGCAGGGCAACAGCTTGCCAACAAGAAGGTATCTCAAGACTAACCCGTGAAGAACTCCCAGCTAGCAATGATTAATACTTGGCTGATACTAATTGCTTTCAAATTGTTCCTGTGGCATTACAGACACAATTCATTTGCAAAGAAATCCTCAGACAAGCCAAACTAAATGCCTGTTGG
The DNA here is from genome assembly GCA_013397755.1 of Cnemophilus loriae. Classification (NCBI taxonomy): domain Eukaryota; kingdom Metazoa; phylum Chordata; class Aves; order Passeriformes; family Corvidae; genus Cnemophilus; species Cnemophilus loriae. The sequence continues at coordinate 587,874 of VZTF01002084.1, forward strand.
TAATAGGCAGTGTCAGTGTGGGCTCCCAGACACTTTGCTGGCTGTAATCTTTGCATGACAATTTGCCATGGCTCTAGGGACTACCACAGTAGCTGCAAAACCTTTCCTGCCAGCTGCTGATGCTCTCAGATTTCACACTCCTTAGGAGAGAGGACACAGCTGTGACTTTGCACTGTCAGGGAATTCTCAAACACTGAAGGTAATCTCAGCCTTGTGCTGTAGTCTCCCTTCCATCTCCAAAGCAACACAAAGGCAATTAAGCAAGGGCTGGTGTCCAGTACCTGTCCCATAGTTTAAATAAGCTTGTCAGACAGCTTCATTGAAGATCATTAAGTTGTCCTAATAAAGAAGGAAGCCCTTCCCCTATCAGTCAGGTAGAGTTACAATGCATATGAAAAGGCATTAGGAGGGTTTTTCACTAATCTGTTGATACTCAAAATCCCCAATGAAACAGTAACTCTACTGGTTGTTATTTGAACAGTCAAACTAAGATGTTCATCAGAAGGTAAAAATTCATCAAGTCTGGATTAGACATTTAGTCATTAACTTACTGTGACTCTTAAAAGTGATTTTTAAGGTTTTTTGTTTGCTTGTTTCAGTCTAACTCCACCCCAACAGGCAGCAGCTGAAAAACAAGATACATGCTGCAACACACGCCCTTCTGTGATTACCTTTTACCCTTCTACATGCTTGTTGGAGGGGAAAAAAAGTTGGGAAGCAGTTCACAAGAACAGATAAGTAATCACCATGCTATTTCTAAACTTGAAATTGTAAAATGAGCAACAGACACATTCTCAAAAACTGGATAGGTGGTAGCAAAGATATTCATTTTACAGTTCTCACCTTACTAATGCTTTGACAGTGGATCTAACCACACTCGAGAGCAGGAACAACGGAGACACAAGGATATGAAACAGGGAGAGGGAGGCAAATGCCACTGATGGGGAGAAGTCAGCCTTTCTTGTCAGATGAGCATGGACAACAAATGTCTACAAAGAGACAAACATCATCGTCAGTGCTTTGCCATAAAGAAGGAAAGAGACTTCATATTTCACAAGCATTTCATTTACAGAATCTTAATTCATACTCTCTTAACAGTTTGGGGGATTGCTGCATGCTCTGGGCTGCTTCTGGTCCCAGGAGGCAAGTGGGCATTTTCCATTCTCTCGCAGAAGAACTGCAAATGTGTAGCAGGTTTGTATCCTGTTCTCTTTCCTCAATTCCACATCACTTATGCTTGAAAATGCAGTTGTACTTAACACTATTTAGAAAAGTCCATACTTACTATAAGTACAGCTGCAATTGGTATTGCGGCATTCATAAAGACTGTGAAGGAAAACACAGAGGAACATTTAGAAACAATTTTCATTCAGACATGCTAAATGCTAAAGTACTACTAGCGCTGCTTTACAATGGTATTTTCTAGGCTCTTACCCTGCATGTCTGTCCCCTCTATCACAACCTGAGGATATTATTTAATCATCACCTTTTCATTTCGACCTTCACTCAATTTCATTTCACATAAGTAAACAGAGAAAGAATATAGAATCTAGAGCTAAAATAGAACTCATCAGTACAGGTGTAACAGAAAAAGGCTAGACATTTCTTTTGTGTTTAAACCGTGCCTGTCCTTTTCTCCTACCAGACATAGCAACATTCAAACAGTAAAAGCTCTCTCCAGTTACTTCATCTGAAGTGAAGTGTCATTGACTCCCCTGGTTGACTGTTTGGCCATCCTCTTCTCGGCATAAACCCCCAAAGGACTTTATATACTGTCAGATATTTCTCTTGCCTACATTTAGATGATCTTTAATGAATCCTCTAACATATTTGTAAACTCTGTACTCATGCTTATATAAAATAGCCGAGTTATTTCATGTAGCTCTAATTCCTTGACAGAGATGAGAATTTGAAAATATAACTATGTTAGTGTGCATAATTGCAAAATAAAAGTTTAGGCTTTGAAAGACTAACATGTATTAAAGTCTAGAAATGCATAGTTTACATCTTGCCCCAGGGAAAAAAATACTGAATTTTTCTGAGGAAAATGTTTTTGCTGTATTGGAACACAAAGCAGCCTCTCATGTCTCCTTAATGGTTCTACTTGCTGACCAGTTTTCACACTTTGTATCAACTCGAGGTAGTTACAAGCACAGAAATTGTAAAGAAGGGAAACTTGCTGCCTGCAACTCTGTCCTTCTGAATGCCATTAAATCCTTGCCTTTGCAGTGTGCCTTTGAGACTGCTGCAGTACACGAGTTTGCTTTTAGGAATGAATCTGCTGAGAGAATCCAGCAAAGCTGATAAACTTCTCAGAGATGGATCCTGCTCTTCTCCTGCCCACAGTACAAGATCATACCTGTCAGTTATGAAGCTGCCTGGAATAAATATCCTCTAGGGTAGGCAAAGCCTGCTGCAGCTAAGATATCTAAACTACTCGGTGGCTCCCAAGAAGCTGATCTGAATTTTGCTATTATGTGAGATCACCAGTAAATACAAGGACTTGAAACTTCTTTCAACCAAACAAATAAGAGCCATTGGAATTTGGGTGTTGTTTTCCTTTTTTAATAATTTACTTATTTTTTCAATTATGCAAGTGTCCAGAATAATAAAATATTTTCTAAAATAACTCTATTTTGCAGCTAAGACTTTATGTTTAATTAGATTTAGACAAAAGGACTTTTTTACTGGAAAAACGTGGACTAAAAACTGGGAAAAATATTCAGTTGGTCTGGATATTTTAGTAACAGTAACCACTGTTATTTTCCTGTGAGAAAGCCTGGAGTTATTTTGCTTCTGACAGATTAGGCAAAAAAATCATAGAAGTAAGAAAACCACTCCTTTCTTTCTCTGTCTTTCCTGAGTTTTAATGTATACTAAATTCTGTAAAGACATCACCCAACTTTGATTCTGCTGGGGGCATTTCATTAAAAGATAGGAAGAAATAATTTCTATAATAGCTCTTTTAGTACACATGAACAATTCCATATACATATAGCCTAGACCCTGGCACAGGGGTGAGGCACACGAGATCCAATTTCCATGTGGTCTTGAAATGGAATTTTCTTGTAGTCTAGCCAACACTGCCCTGAAACTTGAAGGTATGTTTTCTGTAATCCAATGCAAATCTATTCCTTATGAATAAAATAGCTCCAACCACATTCTTTATTTCTGTTAATAGCTATGTGTACTTAGAAAAGAATTCCAGAGTCTATTCAACACTCTGTTAAAAAAACAATATATAAAAATCTCTTTTCTACTTTCTTAGTGTTCTAGCAACTGTCTGCCTTCCTACAGATCACAAATACATAAAATCTTGGTCCTCTACTGCCTTTTAATTTTTTTTTCCGTAAAGAAATTAAATCATGTGTTCACTATAATATTAGCTAACATGTTTTGGACTGATTATGCCTCTCATTCTAATTATACTTATGGTAAGAGAAAAGAGCAAGTTCTCCTGTATTTACATTCCCTTTTTAGTCTGCCAAAGTACAAGTTTGTAAAGGTAAGTGTAATTTCTGCTAAAGTCTCGAGGTGTAAGGAACTCCTAGGCTGAAACAATAAGAACCTTTATAAGTCAAAATTATAAGCACCATCAACATAAAGCTGCACTGCTTTACCCCAAGCTGAAAAGTTATCTCCTGTGTCTTGCATATACCTAAATATCACACACAATACAAAATAAGAATGCAATTGCAAACTTGGAATGTTTCAAGAAGCATCAGTAAACATTTAAATTTGTTTCTAATAACACAGATTCTTATGTCATTGCTTCACAGAACAATCAGTGCTCCTGGGGTGAATACACCTTTTCCTAGCTGTTACAAATGACAGGAGGATTTAAAATCCAATAAGCCTTCACAGCCCTACAGCTGAATCTGTGGCCCTGACTAGAAATAGATTTTAATGCCACATGAAGCACTGCAGACAAACAGAACCCATCTATGTTGATCTGGGTGTAAGACCCAGTTCCTGGTCTCACAAACTGCAGCTAAATTCTGTTTTATGTCAAAGCAGAAACTCCTCTCCAAACCCACAGTGCTTAGGATCGCCAGAGAGAAATTCTGGTCTCAGAAGTCAATGAACACCTCAATTTAACGTCAGTTAAACTCAGTGGGTTCACGATCTTTCCCTTAGAGGGCATTACCCATGTGATCATAAGGACTAGGCTTGCTTATTATATCAGGAGGTGTTTGTACAGGTACCTCGTAGCGCTCAAAAACTTCTTGCTAAAATTTTCCATTTCATTAATATCTCACATATATTCTTCGGTGTGACTTTACTAATTATTTCTAAAATATTACAGTAGCGATTATATAGGTATTGCCTACAATCTCCTCAAATACAGAGCTCAGTTTGCTGTAGGTCTTTTTAAAAACACGATAAAGTCTTAAAGCAGCTTGAAAAATAACAGGAAAGAGTCTGAATACAGAACGATGAAATTGCCAGGATGCTTGTATTTTTCTTTCCAGGATATAGAAATGGTTTTAAGAATCACTTATTTTAACAAGAAATCCAAGTTTTGAGTAAGAACATATAAGTACTGTCTGTTGGAGCTTCAGTGCAAAGACAATGCCTGTCACATATTACTTGTGTGCTCTGAATTGTGCAAAATGCAGAAAAAACCTCAACAAATAAATTTCAACATCAGTTTCCTCTTGAATGCTGTGTTCTAGAAGAGGACATTGCTGGCTAAATATAGTCTGTGAAACATCTGTCACTTAAAAGCTTTTCTCCAGAAAAAGTCAATTCTATGAAGCACCGATTTTCTTTTTTAGGCATATTTCCCATACAAGCAAAGTTCTACTGAATTAAATGGAGGCTCTGACTAGATGGAAAGTGAGGAGTACGGATCAGAGCCTAAAGCAACTGAAATAATCTCAACAGAGAAATGGTAAACTCATTAGCAGCTAATAATTCAGTAGCACTTAGCTGAGCAGTGGATTACAAAGAAGGAAGAGACTTACTGGATATGGAGGTATAAAGGGCAAAAGACTTGAGGCTAGTCATTTCTTTTTGTCTGGTTTCCTCCACGCTGCTGTGAAATATGTGCTCCCAAGCATAGAGCTTAAGGAGCTTAATGCCTCGAAGCATCTCATTTGTCTTCTTCAGCCTCTCGTTGGAGTACTCCTGCAACATTTACACACACATTTACCTGAAGAGCACAATAAAAACATCTGTTCCCTAAGCATAATGATGACACAAAAATTGTAAGCAGCCCCCTTGCACAGTGCAGGCATTTCTACCACAAACAGCACTGCTCCCATCTGCAGGAATTTCTAAGTGACATTGACTGTATGACTGGATGCTGTGGGATGAATGCTGTCCACATTTCTGGAAGGCTGCATACTGTTGATGGGAAGGAATTCCTTTTCACACAGGAAGATGCACAAATAACTCTCATTACTACCCATGATCTGTGATGGAAGAGATTTCAGCAAGCTCTGGCTCCATTACAAGCTCCTGTGGCTTCCTTGGCAGTGCAACAGTTGCTGAAAGGGGGAATAAGGTTCAGAGCAGCTGGGCATGGGAATTCCAATGAAGCAAGGTAACATTTTCAGCAGTGATGCAGGTGATTCAAATTATAGACAAGCCAAGTGAGGGATCAAGGAACAGCTTGTGACTTAGCAGACCTCTAGGCTCCCCAGTTGAGGCACATACTGTGGAAGTTAGGACTGCACGGAGTTTGTTTAATTAAATCAGTTTGATAGATTTCCACATCTGGGGCCCAAGTTTGGACACAGCATTCCTACTTCCTTTCCCCTTGGACAGCTTGCCCTGCACAAACCATTTATTTGTGCACTGCCTAAAGCTACTTCAGTCAATGACTACTGACCATTTATATTTGCAAGTTAGAAGGTTTTAAAGCTTTTTTTTTTTTTTTGCTCTCAGGGAACCATACTTGTTGAAAAATATAAACCCCAAAAAATATGTATTTACTGCTTACACTTACAATCTCACATTCTTGAATGTGGCATTCTAGAACATTATGAAACATCTGAGAAGCAATTCTGGGTCAACATCCATGGTTAGCTTTGTAATTCCAAGCATGGACCAATGTATAATTACCAGATATGATACTGACATCACAAATGAGTTTGAAGACACTTACCAATGTGCTTCGCTGGGCCTGTGAGAGTTTTGTTGCTACGAAGTACTGAACAGGTGCCAGGACTATGATTACTGCTGCTCCAATTAAGGCACTGATTCCAAGAAGGTAGTAGAGCAGAAGAACTCCTACAATTATCTGTTGGGAGAAAAGAAGGTGAGGGAAAGATCTTGGCTTCACTTGGGGTATGCACCACGAAGACCAATTTCAGGGTGAGGGGCAATGTTCAACCAACCAACAGCTGCAGCTACAGCCACCCCAAATGTCACAAGGCCAGCAGTGCTGGCACAGACAATGTGATCAGTCAGGGCTTCTCTCGGAGACCCAGACACCCACTGAGTGCTCCTCCCCATCCTGTGCATTATTTCTGTTCCTGTATTTCTCCCCATTATGCACAGTAAAAGAAGGTTGTACAGGTTTGTGTATCTTCTATAATTTAACTCTCGAAACTATTTAAAAGAACTTTATTTACAAACAAATAAATTTATAAAAAACACCTTTAAATAAAATTTAATTTAAAAATACTTCCAAACAACACATTATACCACTGAGAACACCAACCTCAGATAATCTCTGACATAAACTGGCAAGGACTTGTTTTAAGGATCTACAGTGCCAGACAGACAACTACTTTTGAAAAAGGGCGAGAGAAACAGTGTAAAAAAAAGAAAAAAGCTTTGTCTTTGGAAAAGTAGGAATCTAGAGAGAACGCCACAGTCTGGACAGAGAAGGTTTACTGTAAGCAGCTCAATAAACACAAGTGATATATACAAGCTACCAAAGTTAATTATCACTATTCTAATGACTGACTCCTGAACAATCTACAGCATTGACAACCTACATATTTAAAAATGTAAGCTGATAAATCAATCAGAAGACACAGGGATAGAAAGTTAATTTCATACATCATTTCCCTTAATTAAAAAAAACCAAGAATTGGAAATTTCCCTAAAGTGTTATCTACTACTCTTGCTATGTTTGCACACTCTCATAACCTTCACAGAAACAGTCTTCCATCATTTCAAAGCTCAATAGTCATATGCCTATTTCCACACATTTATGGGAATTGGCTGTTTACATGAAGAAAAGGAGTCTGTAGTTTCCACATTTCCATCAATTTAAAGCACAGAGAGAGAAAATATGGATTTTTTTTTTCTTTAGGAAGACTTCGATGCCTCTCTACAGCTGAACTAAACTAAAACATGACTCTTAAAATGAGCCACAGTATTGACTTAGAAAATACGCACTTGTATGAAAGTAAAATCCTATTGTATATGCACCACAAATCTAGTAAGAGACAGGGTGAAATTGCAAATTAAGAAAATCTTTCAATGATGAGTAAGTGAGCAATCTGCTTCCACTTGAAGCAAAGAAATTAATGAGTGTCTGAAGCCCAACAAAACAGCCCCTCTGCCAGATACCCCTGTCAGAGCTCTCCTCCATAACACAAAATTCCCAGCTACTTTCTCGTGGGCAGATGCTGCAGGCACTCAAAATACAGGAAAGCATTGAACAGTGAGCAGCCACTGCAGAACACTGACTCCCTGTTTTCCTGCTTTCCCTCACTACAGCTCTATTGTCAAGGATGTTATCAGACCACCTGGGTCTAAAAAGAGAGCATCAGCTTCTCCCACAGACAAGGAGAAAGCTATCCCAGCTGGATCCTGAGGGAGTTGCTAGCTCCCAGGTGCTTTTCCACCCCTCATCCTAGCTATTGAGAGGGTCAGTCTTTGCAATAAAAATCCCATGTCTCCAATAGGTTAAAAATGATCTCATTTTCATCTTCTTTATAATGTGATAATACAGGCAAACTTTTGAAATACATTCAGCATGTACGGAAAAAAATGTGAAGAATTGTATCTGACAAGAGCTGAAATCTTATTGAACATAACTCTATATCACATCCCAAAGTATGGAGTCAAGCATAAAGATTACACAGATAACATCTGAGCTCTGAAGGACAGTATCTGGCAGATGGGAAGGCTCTCATTAATATTCCTGAGAAGGCAAAAATCATATTTAAAAAAAAAAACAACTTGTGTAATGAAACACTGCTTCTCTTTCATCAAAATCCCAAAGCTCTTCTCTGCCAGAGATATATATCAGGAGCGAAAAGCTCACCAATAGCTCTGGTTATTTTGTCTTGATTATTTATTGAGTATGGCAAATACTTTCAGCCAGAAACTGCTTTGTGGGCAGTTTTGAAAGAGACAAATGTCCTTTCATTACAAGTGTAAGCTATCCCTACCAATGAGTCAGAGAGATGAGAATACAGAATTTTTTAATAATCGCAATGAAATCAAACAAGGGTGTTTATAAAATGGAGGCATGGAGGGAAGGCCTTTATAAGGCCTCATTTTGCTCCCAGGGTTTGAGCCAAACTTACTGAGGGCATCTTTCAACTCATTGGCATCCCTGGGCCTCTTCTCATGGATTTCAATAACATTCAAACAGTAACTTCAGGCAACGATAAAGCTCCCATTGACTCCAGTTAGAGCAAAAATAGGGCTCAAATTAATCCACAGCAGATGCTGAAATGTTGATTGCTAGATTAAAAGCTACAAAACTATTAAACACCTGTTTTAAATAATAATGGAGTTTGTGCAACTTAGTATTAGCCATCTTTCAAGCACCCAGTAATTGTTTTCACTGCTTCGTAAAACAAGGTACTGAATGAATGCTATGGAAAAATGTTTTGAAGAAGCCTTTGTGACCAGTGATTTTGGCAAGGAGTGCACCATCCACAAAACAGGAGCACGCTCCAGCACTGATCGTCGTCATCTGGGAAGGAGCATCACAGGGGGAATTTTAATGCAAATATAATCGTATTTTCTGCAGACTGTCAGGAAGTCTTTATGAGTCCGTGACTTCTGGCACATTAGAGCAAAATGTTGTTACAGAATATGCAATGGAATTGGATTAATTCTCAGTTGCACTAAAGCGCTCTCTATGCTGAGCTGCCAGAGAGGTCTTATAAAATAAGTGCACATTAAATTGGTGGCTTGTACACAGTTTGTCTATAATAACTGATACCCTAGACATTATCATTAAGGGGGTGGACTCTTCTTAACGCTTCATAGCTCTTCAGCAGTATCATTTTAGCAGTCTACGATCCCCGACTTCTTACTGTGCTTCCCATAAATGGAATGAAAATATCCCGATATCCAAATTATTACCAACAAACTGCCAATATGTAACTCTATTTAATATGATATTTCCTCTCAATTTCTTTTCATTATAATTATCCTCTCTTTTGGAATTAGACATCAATATTAGGACATATTCTTTGATCATTGTTTTTTTCCCCCCACTTTAAAACAATCTGGTTCCTATTTTTCCTCCCCCACCTGTAATTTCAAGGAAACTATGCCAAAAAATAAGTCAAGTTGCTTTCTGAAAAATTCCAGATGATAACTGCTATATCTATCACCCTCCCTTAACTCTAGAAAGCAAAATGTTTTAAACTGCCACATAAGTTCCTCCAGAGTAGATCAAGAAAACTAGTCCATACCTCTGGTGCAGGAGTAACTGCATTGAAAGAGAAAAATGCAGTTATACTGTGTGAATGCAGCCACACTGTGTAAAAAACTGACTACAATCACCTAAAATCTTAATATTTTAACAGGCACAGTTTTATACATCTCATGCATTTAGAAAGCACAGTAAAAAGAAGCCATCAGTTAGTAAACTGCTGATTGTTTACATCTTAATATGCTCACTATCCTGATTTGAGGCTTTACGCAAGTCTCATGGAGCTGGCAAGAGTTTTATCAGAGATTCAGACATTACTTCTTCCTGCACATCCTAGCAATCTGCTCCCACTACCACAGAGATACAGGAGAATCTGTGGTAACACAGCACGTTTCAAACACGTGGCAAAAGTGTGAAGAGTCAGAGTATTTCAGAAGGACACTAATTGGTTTTTCAGAGAATGAACACTCCCCAAGACTGAGACTACACAAGAGGATACAAGACGAATTCAAAGACTCCCTATAACTGACAATAACAAAGGACCCATATTGCCCCTCCCAAGTATTTTCCTCAGTAAGGGTAAAAAAATCAGGGCAAATAGCTAAATTAGGCTTTCTTTTTCCCCCAGGTTAGGCAGTTAACTGGGTCTATCACAGGATCAGATGATTCGAAGACTTGATTGTAAGAGCAGTTGCTCCTCTGATCTGTAGCAGCTTGACAAAAAACCTCTTGTATTCAACAGGAACAATTAAAAAATCCACTAAACTCTCGTAAATATCTCTATTGTCAGAAAAAATCCAGATCTCCTGATGGCCACCAGTCTAACACCTCACTCTCTGAAAGACATTCATACAATTTACCTAATCATCTGAATGGCTGGCTTTTCTTCCCCATCCCCAGCTTTTCAATGTCATTTTCTTATACGCTTAACATCTTACAGAAGAAAATCACTAGTATAAGAAGCTGATGGACACAAACTCCTAAGCAACACTCCTAAAACCACATTATAAACTGCCTGGAAATACAATCTGCCAGTTGCAGTCTATATACAGTCTCATCAAAACCATTTAATTTTTGGGCAAGGGCAAGCAACTCAAAATGCAAAGCTGCTGGGTAGATTTCTTGCAGGTTTCTGACTTACACACCAGCCAAATCAGTCTCTGTGTGGTGCTGGAACCAGACTGCCTTTGTGACATGAACACAATGAAGTTTTCATCATGATTTTGAAACTAAATTATACGTCTAGAAAATACCAAGTGAAATTCAACTTTACTGCCTCTTCTGTTTGTATTCACTGCTAGCACTGAAGCACACCCAACAAAAATGCACCAAGTAGCTGGAAGAAAGCAGGAAGACTTGCAGGGTACTGAGGATCAGATGAAACACTCTGCTTTACTGTCAGCTTTTTCAGAAAATTCTTAAGTGAGGTATAGGATGATCCATGTGGGAAAGGAGACTGAAGGCATTAGGCTGGTATTTGGAGACAGGAGACCAAAGACACCAGAGGATAAAGTAGCAAAAGCATTTCATATAACAAATATGTCATAACAAAAAAAACAAACCCAAAACAACAACAAACTGTGGAGTTTGTCATCCAAGAAGCAGCAGTAGTTTCAAGGGATGTCCAAAGGATCATCTCTAAGTAATCATATTTATGCTACTTCTCTTGCTTCTGCTGGGATTTAGAAGACAAATGATTGCAATATCTTCCAGTTAACTTCCCTGATGTAATAAATGAATGCACTGCAACCTGCTGCACCCTATAAATTCTTGTTACAAATGCAAAGCATATGTGGCAGCAGTCGAGATCCAAATGTAATCATAAGTACCTAAAGTCCAGTCACAGATGTGGAATCTATTACAGGCAATGTTTCTAGATGTTAATAGCTTGAAATTTTATTTCAAGTTATTCTTTAACTTCTTTAATAGCTCCACTTTCATAAAATTCATATGCAATGAACCACTACAGGCTGATATGCATTAAGAACAAAAGCACATCCAATCACCTTACCTGTACTGGCATAGCCCAAAGGTTAGGGCAGAGGAAGAAGAACCACATCAGCTGATTTGTGTCTATGGCAACCAGGTTACAGATCTGGCCTGCTGTCATCTCCCCCATAGACATGTTAGAAGTTGAAAGCTGCATAATTTTATTGTATATTTTTGTCTGGAAGAGAGATCAAAAGGTACTAGCATACAGAAATAAAATGAGACTTCTAGCTCCATCTAAACCACAGGCCCAGCATGTTGAGGGAAAACAATATTTCCAGTAAATTGAATGAAGAGAATAAAGTTTGGCCTTTTACGTTATTTTGTAAAATTTAAAGCTACTATTCTTCACTGACACAAAGCACAGTGCAATTAGGTGCATCATGGTTGTCTACATACTCCCTTTTTGCATCTCTGTGCATCAATAAGAGAATGAAACCTTTACTGCCCAAAAATGCTCAAGAACCACTTTAGCAGCTACGATTTATACCTCCAGCATCCCCACAGAGTGCCCGTCCTGCAACTAACACTAAGATGTTATTAGATTCAATATATAATCCTCAATGTATTACAATCCTTGTTATTTTTCTCTGGCACTTGATTCAGGTCCCATCCAATCTCAGAATAACGTTCCCAGCTGAGAACATTGCTACATCTTGCTTAGAGAACTCAGTTCCATTACAAAGTTTAATTCACAGACAGTGAATGTCACAGGTACAATTCTGTACTGAATTAAGTAGTTGCCTCAGTGCAGAATCAGGCACCATGTCTAAAAATAACAGTACAGAATAATGAAAGGGCAGTTTTGCCGGCTGGTTTGGTAAAAATCATTTAGGGCACACTGAACAGGTGCTGACACAGGAGAGTAAGAGAGATAAAAGATTTAAAGAAAAAGTTGTAAGGAAAAAAATGTGTAAAAACACCGGCACAGAGACTGCCACTAAGACTAATCTGCTGCTTAGAATGATGACTAAAAATTTTCCAATTTGAGTAGTCCAACTGGCATTATCTGGACCTCTAATATCCAGTATAGAGAATATAAAGCTTTTCTGAAACAAAATTAATTTAGCACTCTTTCCCGACAATTCTCCTGTTACACTTGCTTTGGTCCTTGTATTTTTCAGTCGTTTGCAGCTCTTCCACTTGATACAAGTCATGAAATTTTTTTTTTCATACTTCTGGATCAAATTTTTATTCTTGTAGAATTTTTGTACTTCACTCTAGTTAGGGAAAACCAATGGATGGAATCCAGAAGTCTGGCAGCTGACAAGTGCTTCCAAGTGTAAGATCAAAAGAGAATTAAACAATTAGGCTGCTATTGAAAGCATCCATCCATCACGGAGACTCCCCACAGGATCCATGCAGCTCAGCAGATAAATAGAGTAACTTATAAGGCTGGCTTTCAGGCTGTCACAGGGTAGGTTTCAGCCAGTGCCTTTGGCAGTCCCACACTGTAATCTTACACCAAAATCTCTCATTTCCAGGCACAGAGCTTTGAATGCTACATCAAACTTTGATCTGCAGGTCCCAGTTACACAACGATTACAGACCCCATTTTTGCAATCTTACTTATGCTCAGTACTTACAGACTCCACCGTGCCTGGCAGATTTGGGGCATGACCCATGGAATAAAACACTGCTCCATGCATTGGGAATACAACCTATCCTTCTGTCCAAAGTATATTTACAAGACATTTTAAAGCAATATTATTTGCATGGGATGTGACATTACAAAAAAATGCCTTTGAGATGGGAGAGGTGCATTTCACATCTAAACTATTTCAAAAGTTACATTCAGTTTTACTGTCAGCAAATTCTTGCTTGAAGGTAAGAAGAAATACAGCATTAGATATTAAAAATAAATATTTGTATAAAATCATCAAAATAAGATACAAAGGAAACAGAACTCAGGGCTAACATAATCTCTAATGGAAATGGTACATTCAATACATTTCAGGAGATCAGCATTTCAGAATTTAACAACTATATAATTTATATTTACAACTACATGTTTATGAGGGTGTGAAAAGATTAATTAGTAATATATTGGGTACCTGTATTGCGCCTCTCAAGTTGATTCCTGTTTCAATAGCAACATAGTATGATGCTTGCAGAAATGTCCTTTGAAGTAGAAGGGCAAAAAATAAGAGTACAGCCAAAACATAAGCATTGGACAGGAACTCTTGCGATGAAATAAAGAAAACACCGAGAATTTTAGTCTATAAAAAAGAAGAAAGTTAGAATTCAGGTGCAATGGTAATTACCTGCGTTGCATAATTAATAAGCAGAGATAATCACAGTTTATTACTTTGAAAGTGCTCCCAACCTTGTCTGAAACCTCACAGTTTACCACTTCAAAGAAACAGTCTCATAACACGCCAACTCAGTAAGCTTCACTTAAATGCAGAATGACGTTTAGAGGATTTCTGATATCCTTCCAAAACTCTAGGACGCTGAGTAACTCCATATGGTCATTTATTAAAAGACGTGCACTGCCCATCATCAGAAAGGAATAGTTAACATCCTTTGGGAAAAATTACTCACATTACTTTAACACCTCAGATTACTGAACACTAAAATTGACCTTCAGAACTTGTGAAAAAACCAAAACTCCTGGAACCATGAAAATTATTTCGGCCTGCAGCATCTTGTTCACTTTTATTTATGGCCATTACCTTCTAGCAAGCTCATGAGATCCCCAGAGTGCAATTTTAAGCATGTCTACAGCTTAACGGGAAAACAGTGCATTTATTTCAGATTATATTTAACAAGCTGACACCTCTGGTGCCACAACAAGTAGTGATGTTGGCTCACCATGGGAAGCCTTCTGTAACTAAAATGTCTCTGTCTCCCTCTTTCTCCTCTTGGCTCCTTCAAAACTTTGATTGCTGGTTTGTGCTTCCATTAAAGGCACAATCAGCAAGAGGACTCTTTCTATTCCCTTTCGCAGGGCTTCTTGCCATTCACACTCCCGCTGTATTCCTTGCTCAGCACATTTTTTCTTGCCTGCATAGTTTCTTTGCTGTTGAAGTTTTCACGACTGCTCTAACACTTAATCAGCTATATTTCACAAACTCTCAGTGTCTGTACATTTTATTAGATCTGATCTGCACCTTGTAGCTAGCTTCATAAAAACCCCATATGGCAAGTTCATATACAGGCAAAATTTAGTTTTTAAAGCTGTTCTTTTGGCTGAGCCAGCTGGAAAAGGAACAAACTTCTCCTTACTCTCATTCATACCTGGGTTGGTCCAACCTGCACGCTTCTGTTGCTCACTGTGCATTAGCTGGGGAGCTAACTAGATTTCTTCCTAAGCCAATTCAAATCATTGAGATAAGAAAATCAGCCCAGGAAAAAAATAATAGGCCAAATGAACCAAAAAAGTGCCCAGTCAGTGCCAGAGATAAAGCAAAGGAGAAAACAGGAGCAGAGGTGACAAGGAATGTAAAAGGAGGAAGATTTTTTAAATCTGTATCAACTGCAAAACTCTGAACAGTTATGGTACATGTCAGCAATTATGTTCAGATAAAGAGACATTTAACTGCTATTTTACCTATTTGCACCCTAAAGAGATTTTAAAGCCCTAACTTATTACTTACCAATAGACTACAGCAGCATTTTATACTACTAATAGTCTATAGTACACTGAAAATGAGCTTCTCTTCCAGATTATTTACAGTCTTACAAGTTCAGATTTTCAGTGCTGTCCTACATATACATCTGGTCAGTACTGCTAACTTCACTTTTTACTCTATGTAAAAGACTAAATTTTTTTCCACAACCGTGTTTGACAAATCATGCTTGTCTAGGCATGAGATTTTGATGCAGCAGTGACTTCCATCAAAACATTATATAATAGCCAAGGAGGGAAAGTGAGACGAATATCCTCATTCTTTCTTCTAATACTCCCTTGAGAGAAAAAGAGGACGTATATACATAAAGATCACACACTTGCTGATAGCACCAAGATGTTTGCCAAGTCTCAGATGCATTATCAGGCCATTATGGCTTACTGAGCATACCTATGTTTAAGCTACAGTGTGTGTCTACGCACACTTGTCAGCCTGCAGGAAACAGAAATACCTGAACACTTCCTGAACCTTTCACATATAAGGCAAATAACCTTGTTTGAGAAGTTGATGGAAATAATTAGATGTTTTATTTTCAGAAATGGCTTTGGCAATATTCAGTGTCCCACTTTCCTGACAACTTCAGGGTAACACCAATTCTCAAAAGTGGCTCTAACCAGTAAAAGGCTGAGCAAAAAGCTGCTAGTTAAATGCATAAAGACTCTAGACTCACACAATCTTAATGTCAGTACTGGGCTTTTTGCTACACTGGGCCTTATGACTTCTAGAGCTTTTCAAAAAATGAGTTTGCTGCATCTCTGAATGTGTTCTGTCAGCAGCTACTCCTACTACTGGAACTGCTAATCCTAACGTTGCAACGTGGAAGATGCTACCAGCAAATTATAAAGGTTATCATTCTGTCAGTCTCTTCTTCAGTGTGAAATGATTAACGCTCAGAGAAATCCGTGTCATAGGAACGTTCTGGGGTGGCCATAAATATTGATACTGGAGTTATAAATAAACATGAAGAGCATGACAGAATTTAAGATGCTGTCATGCTCTAACTAACTACAGCACTAACTGGAGCAGTTAATACTGCCTGTGACACCCATGTGATCTGAGTTACAGCTCCATGGTGGGTTACATCTGTCACAGAGGACCTGAGGAACAGAACAATTATTATATCTCTTCGCCCTCAGTTTCACAAAAAGAATTTCTGTTTGAAAGATACAGTTGACTCATTACAACATCTCCTCAATCTAAACTATTTAAGATGTAGATGGGAACATTCCTAGCAGTAGAGCTGGTGTATTTCTTTCCAAAATAGACCAAGTTGGCTAGGTATGTGCACACACATGGGAGCCCTCCTGAACATCCCAATCTGCTTACAGATAGTTTGAATAGAAAGCCTTCACTAGAAAGATATTTCATCTCACCCAGCAAAAGCAATTTACAAACATAAACACAGTTAGACCCTTAGCAGAAAAAACAATGTGTATAAATCAGGTCAAAACATAAAGAAAAGCCTCTTGGAGACATTTTAGCAAAGCTAAAATACACCTTTAAGTGTCACTTGTGGACTACCACCATCAGTGAATATTGCTGTTAGGTGAACCCAAATTGGTGTAAATGACAACAGTGAGATTACTGCTTAGCTAGTGAATGAGGATATCAGGCTGGATGAAGCTCTGCTTAGGGCCTATCAGGACAGACCTGAACTTTTTCACAGAGAAGCACTAGCTGACACTTTTATAACAAAATTAAATAGGCCAATCTGTAAATTATATCAAATCACAATTTCAGCTGAAACTGTCCCAAACAAATTACTGAAAAGCAGAGCTCAAGATCTTCCACAGTACTTTGCTGCAACATAGTCCTATAGTCTCAATTTTCTCATTTCCTGCTTTACCTGGTTTCCATTGAACCTACTTGCTATAATAAAGTTTCCAAATATTAGGATAAGGATTGCGAAATGGACAAACAGTTAATTTTAGCCTGAGGCCTTTGTTAAATTTTCTGCACTGCAGCTGATGGACTTCAATATTTACAGTGGACCTAATCCAAAGTGTACTTGAATGAATGGGTATATTTCCATTAGTGTCAACAGACTTTAGAAACAAAGTCTTTTATCAGACACTAAGTGAGCTGCAGAAATAACCTGATCTATCTCATAGAAATCCAGCCTGAGTGACCTCACCTTATAATGAAAAGATGCTTCCTGAGTTACATTTTTATTTTTAGTTAATCAAGAAATACGCCTGCTTCTTCTTAGAGAGCATTCATTTAAATAGCATTGTTCAAAAATATGTTTCAGTTGATCCTTCAAAACTTAACCTCCCCAAAGGCACTACTGGGAATTCTTGGTCACAGTTAAATTACTTGGAATTTTATGATGATGACAAAACTCTGCTTTAATCCTCTTAGATAGCCCTCATTTTTGCAAATGAAAAGCCAAGCCTATTAAAACCACACTTTTCCTTTCTGAAAAGCACTTGGTCACATACTTGATCCAATTTCTACTCAAGACTGTACCTAAATTCCTTATGATATTGATGGCATTCTGGATATGCTTCACTGTTATCTTGAATGAGGTTGTTTTCCAGAAGGCAAGGCTGACTAGATGCATGGGTCACATATTCTGCCCCCAAAATGAATCACAGAATGGGTCAGGTTGAAGGGACCACAGTGGATCATGTAGTCCTACCTCCCTGCTCAAGCAAGGGTTATTCCAGAGCTCATGGCACAGCACTGCATCCAGACAGTTCATGAGTATCTCCAGCAAGGGAGACTCCACAACCTCTCTGGGCAACCTGTTCCAGTGCTCAGTCACCCACACTTTAAAGAAGTTTTTCCTCATATTCAGGTGGAACTTCCTGTGTACCAGTTTGTGCCCATTGCCTCTTGTCCTACTGCTTGGCACCACCAAGCAGAGCCTGGCTCCATCCTCTTGACACCTTCCCCTTTGGCTATTCGTATACATTGATGAGATCCCCTCCTAGCCACTTCTTCTAGAGGCTGAACAAGCCCAGATCACTCAGCCCGTCCTTGCAAGAGACGCTCCAGTCCCTTAATCACCTTTGTTGCCCTGCACTGGATGCACACCATCACAGTGGGTATCCGGCGGTACATTCACACTGTCACTTCCAGCATTCACAAATACAGTGCAGAGTCACTTTCCTTACTGAGGACAAACAACACAGAGGCACAGCATTACTTGTTTGACTCCTCTCTTTTGATGACATTTTGACAGTACCTGTGGGCGGATGGTGTTATTTCCTTTTCCAACGTTGTGAACAATCCCAGAGATGCAGAGCGGCCCGGCGAATCCGAGCAAGTCAGCCAGAATACGGAATGTGCTGCTGAGAAGTAAGGGTCTTCCAAAAGCATAGCAGAGAGCACGCCAAATGGATCCGGATCCTTGGGGAGACGATGATCTTTTGTTCTGGTCAGAATCAAACCCAAATTAGTAAGAATTATGTTATACATTAACCTCAGGTCTGATAAATCATTGGTATTTTTATCACCGCTTTAATTCATTGACAGCCTTTTGTAATCTCTCAGGTAGAAAGCAGAGGAACTACAACTATTGTTTCTTTTTATAGAGTCAGAACACAGCAATAATTTGCACTTCCCTCCACAAAAAGAACCATGATTTCTTTCCTACCCTTAACAAGGATCAAGTAAGTGTGTTGTTTGTGGCCTGCTGAGGGAGGAAAAAAAAAAGAGGGAGGGAAGCGACAGTTTTTTTGTTCTTTGGTGAACACAGAGACTGGAAACCTACACTTTTTAGGCAGGATGCAAACAAGTTCTCTTAAAATCCTGAATATGCTCAGCTCCCACTGAGGAGTGAAAATTAATTTGAGCTGAGGTAGTTTCAGCTCTGAACTCTCCTATGGACAAATTGTAACTGAAGTAACATGTTAAAAAATAGCCCTGAAAGGCCTCATTAATACTGACTGTGTGTAATTGAATGTTTCCAGGGTCGTCTTAGGGAGAATAATGGTGTTCAGTGAACATAGCCCATGATTACTTTCCACACCAAAAGAGAGGCATTTTACACACATTTAACCAATAATGTGTTTGACATGCACATTTGGTTAGAGAAACTTCATTATTTGTACGAGGTATAACTGAGAATGTGGTCTCTTGGTATGTGGGCAGCTGTGCTAATGGTACTTCATTTGCATCATATCTGTTTATATCACTTTGTATCATGCTTATATGATAAAAAGAAATGAAAAACACAAGCCCTGAGTAAGCAGACAGATGTAATTCCATGCTTTGCATACCTTCTGTGCTTCAAAGGCCTCATTAAGGCGAATGTAATTGGTCAGAGCTCTCATAGCAATGGGAAGCTTGCCTATGGTTTTCAAGTCTATTGGTTTTTTATGGGCAGTCTTGATGAATGTGTTCATCCACCAGTATGTTCCTTTGGATAACAGATTCACAAAGGGCTGCAAGAATCGGACACCAAGATCCTGGAGATCTTCAGGAGGTTTAACTTCTTTAGGAGTTTTGAAGAAAACATACCTCTGAAATCCAGAAAAATGCCAGCAGAATCACAGTAAATGCATAGAAAATACAAGTGCACAAAGAATAGATAAGGACATTGCAGATAATCAATGAATCAGTCTTGGTTTCTCAAAAGACATTCAAGTACAACCAATACAGCAATCTAGTTTCTTCCGGTACTGTGGATAATCAGAGGCATCCAGTCTAGAAATAAATAATTCTTATCATTCACTACAACTTTGCTTACGGTGCAAAAATTTGCATACTTGTAGGAAAAAAAACCACCTTACAGAATCAGAATCATCATGGTTGGAAGAGACCTTCAAGATCATCTAGTTCAACCACCAAGCCAGCATCACCATAACCATCCCTACACCATATCCACAAGTATCACATCCAGACACCTCTGGAACACTTCCAGAGGTGGTGACTCCACCACCTCCCTGGGCAACTTATTCCAGTCCTGACCACTGTTTCAGTGAAAAAGTTTTCCTAAAAACTAATCTGAACCTCCACGGCACAACTTTAAGGCCATTTCCTCTTGTCCTTTCACTTGAGACATGTCAGAAGAGACCGATCCCCCCAATTAATTAAACAGTACAGCCCCAGCATTGTTTTGAGTTCCAGGTAGCACAACACGGGACACAGGAGCTTAGGCACAGCCCTGAGGTTATCACTGTTTGTTAGCTCAGAACATGGAGCTACTGGTGCTGAAGCAAGANTGGGACACAGGAGCTTAGGCATAGCCCTGAGGTTATCACTGGCATTCATCTCCCACACCACACTGCCTCACGTTTGTTAGCTCAGAACACGGAGCTACTGGTGCTGAAGCAAGAAAATTTATATGGGAATATTTCTTTCCCTCCTAAATTTAATTTGTGCACACAGTTGGTGAGTGCCAGGTGAAGGGAACTTTGTCATTTATGTATCCAGCAGTCTCCAAAGGCTCAGTTTAGATTATGACTGCAGACATGGCAGAGGGAAAAAAAAATATATATATATGTATAGCTGGGAGGAACCCCAGTAGCCCAAATAAACCACTTATTGTGACTGTCCCCTGGAAAATGAGAGACGTTATCTGTGTGTCTAAGATACTCTCTGATAGAGCAGAGAATTCCTTTCTACCAGTCTTCCCTTGCATCAGGAATACTTGGCTGTCACGACTGAAATAGAATAATTTAAAAATTTACAAGAAACTCGAACAGATGAAATTGATCTTAAATTAACATCAACAGAGTCTGGCATTTTTTGAAATTATGGATTCATCTGGCCCAGTAAAATAGTATTAACCTTTGATTGTCAAACAGATCTCTTGTTTCTAACTGGATTTTTCTTTCTCCTTTAGTAATGCATTTTACACCAAGTACCTAGAAAAGGGAAGAAAAAAATACCAATAACCCAAAAAACAACCAATAAAAACCATAGAAGGAGACTTTTATGTTAGTAACTTACCCTCACCCTGATGACATTGATTTCTACTGCTAGTAGCATTCCATAAAGAACAACCAAGAGTCCTGTGAGGCAAAACCGAAGCTGAGAAAATCCAACCCCATTATCACAGAACTTTACAAATTTGATGGTTTTAGTTATGAAAGCTAACGTCCAGTAGAACAGCAATGCTGTAGAGAAAAACAAACAAAGATATGAATTAATCAGCTCCATAGTTGCAAAAACATACAATGGAATTATAAAATATAATTAAGGAAGAATGCAACAAAATATATGAAACCAGAGAGTGGCCTTTCTCATGTCAAACAGAAGCCTAATTCAATTCCACAAACATTAAAATATTAAGATAATGTTAGTTCTAAATGTCTTTTCTATTAGATTTAGTGATATTTAAAAAGTTTCACAAAGTGAAGTCTGCTGAAGGAAATTTCATCTGCTGTAAACATGTGTCCACATGATGAGCTCAAGGGAGGGCATCGCTCCAAAAGTGAAGGTGCCTGTGAATAATGTTCTTCAGATTTGGTTAATGCTACAAGACTGCTATGAATGTGGCTCTAAGGAAAATCCCCTGCAAATCTCTGGGATGTGTCAGGAACAGACACTAAAATACTTTGTCCAAACTGCTGCTGCACTATTGTTCAACACAAATTCCATCTATGTAATTCACAATGTAGATAAAACAGTCACATCAAGGAAGGATAGATATTCTGGCATTCATGGAATACAACTTCCACTTTTTAGTGTTCTACCAAACCTCTTGTCTCAAGGTGCTCATGCTACAATTTGCTATAGATATATAATGCCTGGAATAAGCTCTGGTGACTTGGAAGCACTCTCCATACCATTCATCACACCAGAAGCCAGCTCCTGTTCCCTATTCTTAAGGAAACGCCTCCCAGGGTTATATCCTTTTAAATGAATCTTTCATTGCTGCTGTATCTGCCATGGTGCAACAGATGGAATGAGCTCTAACTGCCAAGAAAAGCTTGGATGTGCTTTCCAAGTGTCTTGCCGGAACACCAGAGAAAGACTTCAACCATGGCATTAGCAACTGTAAGTCTAGCTTAAACATGGATAATCATCAGGAAGTTGCATAAATTTCAAAGAATTGGTGGTGTTCCAGCTACCCTGAGGTACCAGAAAGCTCTCTGGAGATGTACTCTGGGGCTACCCTTTCCAAGCAAAGCTAAATTCAATGCGCAGAATCCATGTGAGATTTGGGACTGCCAGTTCTGCTCCTACAGAAATCAAGTTAAAACCTCTCCTTTAAATGAGGACATTGAATGGAACAGTACAAGAACACTGTGCATTAGGATATTTGCCAAGGGAGCCTCTCTCTCTCTAAAATTAACAGGCCAGTTCATAAGATGAAAACACTGAGTGGTCAGGTATTTGCGCACTGTACTTCAGCAGCTTATGCAGTTGCAGAGAGGGTTTAAAAGATATACTTACCACATTTCTCTTATAAAACTTCGGCTTTTTGATGTGAGGCTTCCTACCATCTTCCCAACTTAGATTGCTTCTCATCCTGTTTCAGACTGCTTCCTTCCTTTGAGGCACTATTCCTCCCTATTCGCAGTACTTCTGACTATAAAGTCTCACTTCATCCAAGAATTACATTCCATGCCGTTCTACTCTTAACCACCTTTACCTGTTAATCCTTATTTTGTCTCATTCTTCTAACAACAGGCTGAGAACACATCCCTCTTGGAAAAAAAGGGACTTAAACATTGCACACTGTAAATATCCACCAGTGGAGGGCTTCCAAAAAGAATTAACTAAGCCAATAGGCATTTATGTAGGTCTTGGAATCATAAATAAGGACTAGCAGAGCCATTCTCCTATTTAGGGTTTAAATAAGGGTTAATATGACTTTTTATTATTATTGTTATAACATTAATTTATCTTTTAGCTAAGAAGTATTAAAAAGTGCCAAATACAACATTCTCAGGTGGTAAGTGGCCACTTGCTGCCACATTTCTTTAGGAGCATTTGAATTTACTTAGCTTGTCACTTTTGAATACAAGTGTATCTATCCTGATCTGGAGAATGCTCACAGGCCATTTTCCAAGCTCATTGGAAAATACAATTATGGCTCTATTCTTTATAGATGATGTTTTCATCATCTGGCTGGTGAGTACATTTTGGCTGAGAGTTTTTAGAAATTATCTCTGAGAACTTCCAGTGGTCTGAACTGTGAAGTGATCAGACCACAGAGGCATGCTTGCATTTACTGGATTGCTTTAGACCTGTTCTAGATGCCTAAGTGACCTCGCTTTTTCTTGGTCCATGTAAGACACCTCAACCCACAACACCAGGGTGTAGATTCTCACCTGGGCCACACCTCTGAAAATAAGGCAATGTGCAACTCAAACTCTTCTACACCTTTATTGAATTAAGCCCAATCTAAAAAGCCACACACTTAACTGGATGGGATTTATTAATTAACCAGTGCCTGTCTGGAGAGAAATTTTGTGTGCTAAGCAATAAGCATTATTTTTATGCAGGAAGCTCCATTTTAAAGAACAAACTAATTCCAAGAGAAACAACTACAATGTAAAGGGAGAAGAATTTTAAATTAGAAAAATAGATCCTTGTCTAGTGGTAGTAAGGCAGTCATATAATTAAGATTAGTCAAAAAAGAAAAGGACAATTTTTTAAATAAAAAAAATTAATATGTTCCCACACTATTATCCATTTCAGATTAAAACCTCAAAGTCCTGTTGTTATTTCATAATTTTCTCCTACTATTAATTTTTGAGGTTCATTTATCTTTAAAACAAAGAAACTAACTTAAAAATAGTGGAATCAGATGCTACCATTGAGTTGTGTATTTAAAACACTGAGAAAGCAGCAGATTTTCCAATCCAGTATCAAAACTATTCTAAAATGAGTCTTGCTATACTGTACAAACGTTATGCATCCATATGGTGCACAGAGCATCAAAATTAGCATTATTATGAGAGTTCCCTGGTAAACAGCACAACATGGGAACAGTTACATTTGTTGAAATATAATTACAGGAAAAAATCATATAGAGAAAAGCACATTCAGATCAGATCAAGGTGTTCCAATAATTGGGACATTCAACCACATTCATGAACTCAATCATTAGCTTCAGTGAATAAATATTCCAAACCTTGTCAACTTTTTTTGATAAGAAATACTAAGAATGAGTGCTTCAAAATAGCCAAGTGCCTGCGCTACACCTGAAAGGCAGGATCAGGACCAGTAGAGGAACTTTGAGTCCTCCTTTTGCATACCCCAAGGAAACACTCTAATGCCCAGGTCTGTCGTGGTATCTGCCTCTTTCTTGTTTATGAAGAGTTACAAATGGATTTGGTTTCTTCAAGGCTCAGAGTGAAAAGCATCTTTAAAAAAGAACACATCTCAAAATTTCATGGGATTGGATAACTTCATCCTGTTCAGAATTAATGAACAGTACCTTTAAGGGTCCACTGCACTGCATCAGTGAGAGTTCTCCTGCTGGGTTTAATAGATTTTGAATAAGGCTCTGTTAGCCTCTGCTTTAAACAGCTACCAACTCTTTGCAGCTGTGAGCATTCATCCTGCAGCTGAGGCAGATGATGCCCTGTAGTTAGCTGGAAATTCACCGATGCTCAGAAGCAGCAAGATGTCACATCAGCTCTTCTGCTTTGCTGTGTGTGTGTGTGCATGCAATATTAGATCTCTTGTACACGAGCCCTGTTTCCCATACACCCAGCAAAAAGTTTATCACCAACTTCACTTTGCCTCCTGGTTCTCATTTACCTCGTAAAATGAGGCTCTAAAGCAAAGCTGCTTCATGGCCACACTGCACTCTAGTGGGTTGACAGCTGAGTAAAGGTATAATTTAACTATCTGTACTGGGCTCATTTGCATAAAGTGCTCGTTGCCTTGTCCCAGATGTCAATACAGAACAGTTGCAATTAAGATTGTAAGGTGACAATCCTCACAGTTTGTGCAGTTAAGAACAAAGGATAGAGACTTCCAGAAACATCTGTCATAGGACAAATAAAAGAAAAACAAAAGAAAAAACAAAATAAAAATCAAAGACCATCAGCTTGTGAAGATTTTGGATTAAAATTCAAATCAGACAAACTAAGTGGGAAAGACTGTGATGGTCTAATTTTCTTTTTTGCCTAAGAGCTATTAAGATCAGATTTTCTGAGAGAGTCTATTCCTTGGAAATTCTTGCAAAATTAAAATTCATCCATAATACTTAAGTAAGTGTTGCTATTCATTGGTACAACTGTTTAGTATTCAAGTATTGTCCAGAGTTTATCCAGCATCGGCACTCTAAACACTGAAAAACATTATCATAAAAGAGAAATCTCTACTGAGCCGGAATTACACAAAAATGGATAATCAACTATCAGCTGTAACTTTGTGCTACCCTTCTCAAAGACTTAACAGCAGGAATGTGCTAGTGACACTAAATTATTTAACACTGCATTATACATCTGAAATAACAACTGAAAGCCCAAACAACAAAACAACCAAAAAACCAAAACCACAAAAATCACTGCTTGCTTTACAGGCAACTCTAACAGGCTAGCAATGCTTCCTGAGGCATTATGTCTTCCTGTGAGAAGGCATTAAAAAGACTATGTTGACTTATTTAAAAAGCTACTAAATAACCTCACCTCTTCATAAAGGATAAAAAAGATTCTACTTAAAAGAAGGGGACAAGAAGAAAAGCAGTCCCAAATGAGAAGAGGTAAAGGTTACTAAGCCTGGATAGAAATCCAAGTCTTTGGAGAGGAATTTTTTTACAGGAGTTACAGCCTCCTTCTGCAGAACAGGATTCTCACTTAGCACAACATGCAGTTCAGAATAATCTCCAGCATTTAAAAGCTTTCTCAAATGTAGTTATTACTGACTTTTCCCCACCTGACAAAAACTAGAACAAAACTTTGGTACACAGAGCTACAATGGCACAAGACAAAATTTAGCAGGATCTATTGATCTAGACATTCAGCTCAAACAAAATTTGATGAGCCAGGACCGCCAAAGAAATAACAGGTAACAGGATGTGACTAAGCATGCAGACATCCCCAGCCTGCAGTCTACTTAAACAGAAGAGAACACATCACCAACTGCATGACTGTCAGCAGCAATGGATTTTCTATAGCTACAGTTTATTCACTATCTTGCAAAATATAGAGTAGACTAGGCAGTTCTCATACATAGCATTCTCCACTCAAAAGGCCTTAAAGTAGTCTTCAAAGGGAGTTTCAGGAACATGAAGCAAGAGCAAGCAGGCAGAGTAATATATCCGTGACTGAAAGTCAGTGATGTAATTCCTTAATATATGAAATAATGCATATTTCAACAGATCACACACACACAAAGATCTCTTCTCTCTTACATCATGCTTACACACAACAGGCTGACAAGCAGGGGGTTTAGATTAAATTTCCCATGCTACTTTTCCCACAAAAGCAGTTTTTCCTAGAGAAACCTTCGGCTCATTGGTTCCCTGAGAACACTACACGGAATATTATTAGAAGTTAAAAGCATTAAAAATAATGAAATGTTTGAGCATACATAGAGGGGTAGCTTTGGTCATACAAGACTGCAGTGACCTGTCACCAAGGAAGCAGACACACAGCACCACAGTCACACTTCCAGGTCCATAGGTTTTGAGACATACCTATTAACAGCTTGGGGAAATTGGATGTTTCAATATTGTGGTAATAGACAACCGACGTGATGGCTGCCAGGAACGCCATTCCAGCCGGCATGTACAGGTGTAAGTGGCGGGATTCAGAAACTCTTCAAAAGGAAAAACATCTGTTAGAGTCAAACCTCTCAGTTACTTAAATGTTTCCCTTTTAATTCATGAACCCAGCTCTGATGTAAGATTTTCTAGAATGAGTTATGGATGCAAACCCCTCCAAGTTTTAATTTAATTTTTGCTCCTAAATCACACAGTTGGATTTCAAATTCCTCCCCGTGCTTAAAATGAAAGGTGTGTGCTTCTATTTCCTACTGAAATCAATTGGAACATTGTTTAAATTAGGATAAGAAGCTCATCTCCAAAACGAGAAAAGTTAATTTAAGCTAAACTAGTTCGGGAGCTGTCCATCAAAATATGCAGATAAGACCAACTGACAGCACAGTTCAAGATTTTCTACAGCAGCATTTTGTGGAAGTCTTTCATTTTTTTCAGTTTAAAAGAAGGCACAGCACCGCAGCACAGGAATTACTTACAGTGAGGTCTGTCTTCAGTGACTGCAAGCCAACAAAAAAACCCCTATACCAGAATCGTACACCCTGATGTTTTGTCCTATAAAGCAAAACTGTGCTGATGCTTTGCTTCAAGTAGCAGCAGAAGAGGTCCTGCCAAATACAGCCCTTTGGGAATATTGGAATTGTTGGGCAATGTTGTTGGTTTGTGCAGTGTTCAATAGTAACATGTTTTCCCCCCTCTTTCCTCCTACTTATTTTCTCTTCCTCCCCTTTTCTTTCTTTCACAGAAAGAATTGGGTGCCTTATACTATCAAGAGGTACAACTTCCTCTGTCTTCCAACCAGCTTTACGAGAAGAGGCACCAAGACAACGACTTCAGGACGTGAACATTTAGGGAAATTCACACCTTGTCCTCGGAATGGATTTCTTCTTGCTGCATCAAACACTACTTTTGTGGAGTTTGGAGAGACAAGAAGAGCTGTGCTGGGAGGAAGATGGGAGATCATCACAGGACATCCCAAATGTCTAGCAGAAGCATAGGAGCTCAGGACAACCATTTCCTGCATCTCTGCTCTAGAAAGGAGAGCCCTCCCTCAATGAAGACTGTGGTGAACTCTGAAGAGCTGGCTGGAGCCATGCTGACCACCTGTGTCATGAACGCTGAATTCCTCTTGCCAACAATAGCGGGATGTCAATATAACAAAATAAGAAAGGATTCTCTGAGATTCCTAGTAAAGCCAGGAGGTTTTGTATGTCAGGGCTGAATTCTCAGCAAGGACAAAAAAAAGCAACAGGAACAGATTTCTTCAGACAGCCTAAGCTTCAGTAGGTAACACTGCAGCAGTGGGAGGCTTTTTAAAATCTATTTATTTCACAGTTGCTGGAATTCCCCTATATAACTGTACCTCCAATAGGCCGCTTCTATTGCTGAGATACCACAGCCTTTAGCACCCAGTTGCTGTCAAAACGACTCACCAGCATGATCCATTTTGGTTCTTAGAAAGCTGATGAGTCTCAAAACTCTCTTCTAATTGCTGGAGCCTTCGCCAGCCTGCTGAGTGCTCGGGCAGCACGACTGTGGGTTGGCACTCCCCCAGCAGAGCTCTGAGCTTTGATTCTCATCAGGTGACACCTATTACTTAACAGCAGTGTTCTGAGTCAAGTTAAATAGCAAATAAACAGAATGAGAGGCATTGCTGAAGAGCAAAATAAAGGAGAAAACTCAAAGCAGGAGATTTTGCTCTGAGCATCCCACACCCTGATTAATTCTGAATAAGCAAGAGAAAAATTCCTTTTAAAAAAAACTGGCGCAGAGAAACATCCTATTTATATATGTTTAAGAGAAGTTAAAATAATAATGATGATATCATTTTCTACACCAGAAGACTGCAGTGCATTTTACACTGGTTGGTGGATACTTGTTATATAGATGGCGAATCAGGCAGGTTTTGTTCTATTTAATGAGGAGCTTCGATTTCATAATCCTTGGGTTCAAATTTATAATGCTTATGAAAAATCATGCCTCTCTTCAGAGGAAGAGATCATATTCATTGTTATACATAATTAGCTTTTTTTCATAATAAATCACTCTCCTGTATCACTTGTTTCACTTGGAATAATTTTTTCCCACAGATTTCTGTTTAGAGACATCCTAAACTGAATAACAGATGACAGATCATGCTCACATAATATGAGCTGCTCTGTTCCAGGTAACATAGGAGATATAGTGCATAATCATCAGAAGAAACTCTGTAGGGTGTGATATAAGGCCCAGCAGATTCATTCCTTTTATTTAGATGAAGAGAACTCAGTTTGTGGGGGGGAATGGTGTGACCCACTGTGCACATGGGAGTTCCTCCTAAGTAAGGACTGTTGGACTGGGTCCTTGGACATAAAACATATCACGAAAATGTCACCATCTGCTTAAATCATTAGGATTTATCTATGATTACTCTTTGGAAAGATAGTGTCATTAAGCTGAACTAAAAATGATTAAGGTCAGTTGTGCGTGTGTACATCACTTGGCAAGGTCTGTGGAATTTCTGATACAAGGTTGGTAGGTTAATCACTAAGAAAACAGATTATATGTTCATAACCACAAGGAATATGGTTTAGATGAGAATTTAGACAGGGAGAAAATACCTATTCTGAAACCTTTAAACTTCTCAGTGCTACCAGGAGAAGGCAGACATACACTTACCCATCAGACACTATGCCCTCTGCAATTTCACACACCAGCACAAACAAGAGGATAAAAGTCAGTATCCAGCGTAAATTGTGGCCAGGAAAATGAAGCCATGTGCTATGATGTATATGTACTTTGGAACTCTGACTGCCCCATCCTAGAAGAGAAAAGAGAATTATAGAGAGCTTTCTTAACAAGAGTGACACACAAAGTTCCTGCTTACAAAAAAACCCAAAACAGATATGTAACAACCTAGCGTACCAACACTGACACAGCTGTGTTGTTAAAACACACATGTATTTGAATATTATCAGAACCATGTTCTCATTACCTCACTTTATATGGAATAAAATCAATAATGCAGACAGGACAAAGCCTTAAATTCCTATACTTCTAGCAACTTACTATCAAGTGATTACATGCACCAAACATTTTTCAAATCTATTCACAGCTTAAATGAACAACAAATTAATGTTTTAACAAATACACTCAAACACTATAATAAAGGCACTGCTTCTTTTCTCTTTGATTCTTCTAAAAAGTTAAAAAACAAAAAAAAAAGGATAAGGTGTGAAGCTTTATCTCGCTAAAAATTAGCGATACTGAGAGACTCTAGATAAATGCAAAGGACCCTAAGCAGCTCTTCAGCTGACCTCGTTTTCACAGTCGTGCTGGCTGCTATTTCCTCACCGGACCTTTTACCATCTACAAGAGCGCGTGTTACTCCAACCCGCGCCGTGGCTCTCCGCGGGCCGGCCCAGGCTGAGGAGGAGGGTACCCGGAGCAGTGACAGTCCCGTGTGCTGAACCGCCGGGCCACCTACCGGCCCCGCCGGGCTTGTGACATCAAACCACACCCGCCGCAGGTACCGCAGGAGCCACTGCCGCCGGGCAGGACCCGTAATGGGGGGGGGCTGTGACCCCGCAGTAATTGCTGGGAGTAATATTTCATAACGCAACTCTTACTTGTCAGGTTTCCTGGGCTTTAATAGCCCGTTTATTTCTGCTTCCCGCGCTGCTGGTCAAAACCGGCAGGGCAAATCCTGCGGTCTCCTCCAGCATCACC
Organism: Cnemophilus loriae; assembly: GCA_013397755.1. Lineage (NCBI taxonomy): Eukaryota > Metazoa > Chordata > Aves > Passeriformes > Corvidae > Cnemophilus > Cnemophilus loriae. The sequence goes on from VZTF01002084.1 coordinate 618,418, forward strand.
CATTCCTGCCCTGCCTGCGTAACGGGTTTCACCTGCAGGGAGCCCCGCAGGCTGCCCCGACAGACGGGTCCCGCTGCCCGGGCGGACAGCGGGCGGTGCGGGGGCAGCCCAGGGAGAGGCGGCCGCCGGAGCATCCCGCAGCTCGCACCGCATCCCAACACCCTCCGCAGCCTCCCCGCGCGGCACGGGGGGCAGGGCCAGGCCGGGGACACGGCAAGGGGAGGCCAGGCGGGCGGGGGGAACGCGGCACACGCGCGGCAGCGCGGGGGAGGGAAACCCACGGCGAAACAAAGCTGGGCGGGGGGACACGGCAAGGAACCACCGGGGGTGGAGGGGCAGAAAGAAAAGGAGAGGCAGGTATAAGAAGCACAGCCGGAAAGGGCAAGGGAGAGCCGCAGGCACCCACCGATGAAGAGGATGGGGAAGGTGATGAAGAGCAAGAAGACGTGCGGCACCACGTTGAGCGCGTCCACGAAGCAGCCGTTGTTGAGCACGCCGTGGTCCACGTTGTAGGCGGTGGAGTTGCCCTCGTCGCCGCAGAACGCCAGGGCCATGGCGGGACCCTGCGCGCAGCCGGGCGCCGNCTGCCCCGCCCCGGCACCGCCCCCGTCCGCTCCGCGCAGCGCCTCCGAACAGCCCCGAGCGGGGCGCTGGGGGAGCGCTCGGCGCGGACGGAGGCGGCAGGTCCCTGCTCTGACGCGGCTGCGACCGATGCGAACGCACAGTGACAACCCTGGGTACCCCAGAGCACCAGACCCAGTGTTCCAGGGCTCCCGGGGCTCGGTATTGAGCGCTTTATGCATCGTTTATATGACAGAACATTGAAAATCCAACACTAAATTAGTGATAACAGAAGAATTACAGAAGCGTGTTCTTTCAACCTTGTCAGCTTTTGCTTTTTTCTCCACTATGATTAAGATATTATTAGATTTAGTCACGTATTCAGCCATACCCTCTTCCCAAAGGAGGCTCCAACATCATATCCTGAACAGCTGTTCTGTTTATGCCTCACCTTTTTTTACCCCCAGAATGAGTTAAGCCCTAACTGTTCTTGCCCCTCCATCAAAACTGCTGCAGTGTCTGAGAATCAGACCATTAATTCGAGTGAGCTCCAAATCACTCTCTAAGCATTTTTATATACACCAAAATAATCTACAAATCAAACTTTCCAAACCCTTTTATTGAGTAGAAGTTAGGCTAAGCTGAGCCAAAGCCAAACAAAACCTCTGATCAAATACCTCCCTGCTGGGGCATAGCACTGAAAAGTAAAATGTGATGTGCAACAGAAATCTGCAGCTGGCACACACTTCTCCGCACAGGCTGAATCAAAGTCCAAGGTACAAATATCTCCGGTGTGTAGCCATGAAATACTCAACATTAAGATTCATAACCAAATCCTTTCCCGTTCCTAGTGACGTTTTCCAATTGCTTTGCTGGGTACTGAACACAACTTGCCACATCCTACAAAGAGAAATGCAAATAAATAATGCCCATATATCCAGGCTTCACTCTTCAAAATGCAAAAGCTAGAAGTTGGCTAAATGCCTCCGAGGGAAATGACCCCACAAATGAAAAATTTCCTTCTTCTCACTTCAGCGTAACAGAGTACATTCAACTTCTAGGACAGACAGCTTCACTAATAGACCTGAAAATTACTCTTGTCATGCTGCTTTTATTGATCTTGCTGTTGGATAGGAGCAAAGAAAAAACAATTCTCTGTGTGGAACATTATTTCCTAAATATGGTCTTTTGGAGGTACAGCAATGTGGTTAAGAATAAAAATTAAAAGACAAACCCCAAGCCAAATCCTGTGTATATGTATTCTCAAATGTGAAAGTTACACCCACACTGGAAAGACTACAATTATTTTAAGTTTCGGACAGAATCCAGCATTCATTTGAGCTTCTGGTCAAGCTCAGCTCTGTTATCCTAATAGTTATTTAATAAACAATATGAGCAGTTTACATGCAGATAATTTAAAAGTCATTCATATTTTAGCATTTTCTGGGTCCCCAAGTGACATGAGATCTCTGCATTACACATGAACAAAGAGCAACAATGAACTCTTGGCAGTTTACACTCTGGAGGCTGAAATCGGGGTTAAGATTTGAGGAAGAAATAACTGTGGCCAGAGAATTTAACACAGAAATTAAAGTTTGCCAACATCTCCAAAGAAATCCAAGAACTGAGCTCACATGCCCAACCTCTGCATATTTTCTGAACCTTTAGACCATCTACCTTTACTACAAGGCGTCAATCACAACATTTTAAAAAACATGTATCTCAAACAACAAAACATCAGGAAACTCCATGGTTTTGAATTTGAAATTAATTTTTTTCAATGATTTTCAGACACAGCCTGGATTACATAGTTAATGTGGTGGCTTAAAATTAATGGCCTCAGTTCAGGTCCTACAAGAGATCTGCACTAGTGGCAGAGCTAAAGTTGAGTCAGAAATGTGTTGGCACCCTGAACAGAAAGATGGTGGATTAAATGGGGAATTAATGACTTAATGAAATACAGAAAAAACCCAGACTGACAGAAATCGAAACAGTTGGTAAACTGAAATTGGTAAACTGAGCATTCATAGCAATAAATAGGGACACGCACACACACGAACTCCTTAAATAACTCATACTTCCTGTATTCCTGTAACAATGTTCCAATCTTTTCCCTACTGTTACAATGAAATCAAGTGAGTAATCTGGACAAATACTGGTCTTGATTACTAAAGCATCAAATAACAATTTCTTTTTCACCCACAAATGGTGAAACAGCCATTTTGTGACTTCACAAAATAATGCCAAGGCATAGTTTGATCCTTTTATTAGGAAAGGCTTAGATGTGATTGTGGTGTCAAAGGATGGAACCTCCTTACCCAGACTATCTCTGCTGGTCCTGTAGGCTTTGGAGAAGGTCACAGAGGAATAGTTTCTATCTCAAAACTGTAATTTCGTGAAGCTTTGTGCAAGCAAAATTACTTTTCACAGTACAGAAAAGGCAAAGAAAATATGAAACCAACAGGTAGACAGCCATGTTTATCTGCATGGTGCAAATGCAACCTAATTTTCAGCTGAAGTCCCTTTAAATCTTGTTTCTCTTACTCCTGACTATCTCCATTTCACAAGACATCAGATTCCTACTTCATTATTTCAGTGTATCTATTAGAAATGAAACACCAAGTTAGATGCTGGCAGCCACTAGCACATTCAGTAGGTGACTGGAAATGTTTTGAAAGCATTTTGATTATGTAAAATTGATTTTCAGAGAGACACGGGCAATATTTTTAACTCAAGGAGAAATCACTTTTTATGCTAGCCTTGGAATTTGACTTTGTTTACAGGATGCAGACAGGTTTTGGCTTTGTAGTAGAGCACTGACACTTCAGAATCCGGTTGTTTTTAACAGATAATAATTTATGTGAAAGCTTTCATTTTTCTTTTCTACCTTTGTAGAACCATTTGTTTCTCGCTCCTCTTATTCAGTTGCTTCACACTGACCTCTCTTTCTCATCAATGAAGTGGTCTCTTCCTAAAAATCATGGTTTGCTACTGTAAATCACTCTGCAGCTTCGTGCTTTTGTTTGCATCTAGAAACACAGACACAAAAACCCCAAAGTTTTGGAAGTTCTGAACAGCCACAGCCCATGTTCAAAGTTAGGATAGTTAGGCATATAAATTTAGGCATCACGCAGGAAAATTTCACTTTCCTGTGTATTTTAAAGTCATTAATGAGACCAATAATAAACAGGAAATCTTAGGAAAAAGTGCTAATAAAGCAAATTCTCATTGTGATTTAGAGTTAGCTAAACAAGATGCATTAAACTATGACTTCTAGTTCCTGTTAAATTCTGCTCTCGGAAGAAGAGAGGAAAAGCAATATACAAGTGTGGGAGGAAGCTACCAATCCCTTTCTGAAGCATGTTGGGAAAGGTTGAGAGGAAAAAACTGGAGAAAATCACCTCCAGAGAAAAGTGTTATTTTATTCTTGTGGAACAAAGGACTCCATTCTATCATTTCACGGAAGACATCATTTAACAACAAAAAAAGAAATTTCTTTGTAAAAGTAGTCTAAGGTGGTGCTATTAAAATTCACGCAATAAGCATAATCATAAAACCCTGGAATGCTGGGGATTGAAGGGACCTTAAAACCCATCTTGTTCCACCCCCGCCATGGGCAGGGACACCTTTCACCAGACCAGGTTGCTCAGAGCTCCATCCAGCCTGGCCTTGAACACTTTCAGGGATGGGGCATCCACAGCTTCTCTGGACAACCTGTGCCAGTGCCTCACCATCCTCATAGTGAAGAATTTCTTCTTGATAACTAAACTAAACCTGCCCTCTTTCAGTTTAATAATAGTGCAGAGATTCACAAAAATAGCTGGTTTTCTCTAAATAAATCTTATTAATTTTTAATTACTGTCCCTCATTAAAAATTAAGAAAGAACTTATGAGCAAGCAGATCTATCTTTGAGTGGAAACAAAATACAGACTCCTTGTTGGACAATCATCTTCAAGCAAACATGCAGGTAAGTGTCTTAGATTGGAACAGCTTATCTTTAAGTGTGTTCAGACATCTTGCAGCTTCAGCCGCATGCATGACCTCTCTCATTAAGTCATTTTATGAAGCACATTCTCCAGCATCCAGTATAACATTCAGCCAATTAATCTTGCTTTGAACTAGCTCCTCAGTTTAACGGTAGCTTCCTGGTTCAATAGAGCCAGAGCAGTGCTGACTTGGCACCTGAAACCTGGTGAAAAATCTCACTTTTCTGTTCATTCACCCTCCTTTGCAGCATTAAACAAACACTGACACATTTGGGGCTAACCTAGCACAACTCAGGGTGAATCACCCGAAGGGTTGCAGGCTATTTCCCTTACCAGCCTGACCTGAGGATATCTCTGATGCTCCCCTGCCCTCCTGAATCACCAGGATTCTTCACAACAGCGACAACAACGCTAAACCAACTTTCTATTCACTCCTGATTATCCTTGGGCACAGATCAACTTTTACAATCTCTGCATGATCTCACTGAGCACCTCATACCTTAGTTTCTTTTCCAGTATCTAAATGGTTAATATTTTGAGTACTCCCTGTGTAGTACTTGTAGCACAAGTGTTGCGTTTTCCTCAGGGGAATAAGCTGAATGCCATGAACTAACCCGTGCCAATAAACAACCCGCGTGCTGGCTCCAGTGTGGTATTCTTCAGCAAATATTATTTTAGTTACTGATTTAGTTAAGTGCTGTAATGATGCTTGCCTTGTATATGGGCTCTTGTATATAAAAGATTATTCTGCCTGTTTATATTAAAAGAATTACATGCACTAACAAATAACTATAACAAATATCCAGCATTAATTTCCGAAAGATAACAGGGCTGAAAGTCACTGGCCTTTCTAGGAACCCTTTCAAAAACCAGAAATTAGACTGAAAACTAAGATTCGAATTGTTTTGGAAGGTTATTAGAAACAAAGTAAAGATATCATCTTTCATTTTCAGAATATAAACTAGTTTTCTGCTCAGGCATACAGAGTTTTAGTTAGTTGATTTGTTTATTGACCACCAGGAATTGTTCCAGGCTACCCTCAATTTCTCCAGTGGGTAAAATCGACACAACAATTAGAGAGAAACAAAACTATCAGTTCAGACTTGGATTTGGAATGTGTTTATCTTGTGCAGCTGTTTGACAAAATTATACAGAAAATTAACAAAAAGTGTGTTACAGTTTAATCAAGTTTTGCACTTCAAAATGTTCTTCTATTTATTTTTAATTGGTTGCAATGTGGCATTTATTCTAGCTCTTAAAATAATGACAAAAAATCACATTATGGATTCATAAAAAAAAAAATCGTGAGTATGCACAAAAGGTTTGTTTATGTATAGCAAATACTGTTAATTCCCTGTTGTGATTTATCACATACCTAATTAATTTTAAAAGGCCTATTTCGGGCAGCTTTCTTCTTGATTTCGGCCCACATGCAGACTACATTTGGGATTTTCAGAGGCTCAAGGGAGTAAAAACAATCAATACCCATAGAAAATATAAAGAAAATTAATTTAATAGTTTAGTAATTGAGCTTACAACCAGGAGTATCTTCTTCTTTTTTCCTATTTTCATGATGATTTGAATCTGAAGCTCATTATCTCTTGGAGTAGTACAGTATTGTTTTTTGTACAGCAAAGTGCTGTACCTGGATTTGTAGGTGTGAAGCTCTGCAGGAAATTAAATTGTCTATGACACTCTTACCTGGCAGCAATAATTCCTGAATATCCTTACTTAGGGCAGATGTCCACAGCCTCAGCCCTCAAAGCAGCCAGAGATCCTCTGCTCTGGGTAACTATTCTTTATACTGTCAGTATTTAGGAGGAATGGAGTAACTTCTGTAAAAGGGCAAAAAAAAAGAGATAGCTGTACAACTCCCTCCAGTATTGAAATGTGGCATTATTTTTCATTCTCTATGGCAAGAGAAAAATATTTTTTTTTAACATTGTCTATAAATTTGTACAGGAAAGTTATGAATTTGTAACAACAATAAAGAAGACAAACTGATTACCAAACATTCCAAAATCCCCTTAAGCTGGGCAAAATAATGCAGTGTCAAGGGGATTAAAACTATTTGCAAGTTTGGATCACATTTAATTAGTGTTTTTAGCCAAAGAAAAGAGAGAAAATTCTAAACAGGAGCAAAAGCAAATAACAGAAAATAACACCACGGCAGTCACGTTAGCACACAGGAAACAGGCTTTGCTGAGACAGGCCAGGATTCCAGCCTCTGGACAACAAATAGTTTGTCCTTAGGATTCAGGGTCTTGGAGTCTCTCAGCTGTTCATGCAAATGCCACAGGTCCTTCACACTGTGAATAGCACAGAGGAGTCACCTCACGGACTGATCATGCCCTGGTATTTTGAACATACTCCACTCTTACAACTAGGAATTCCTTAAGTGGCTGAAGAAAAGGGTGAGTGGGAGTAGCAGATATTCAGATTAGTTTTAATGTGTTACACAGTGCATTTAGAAGTTGCCTTTTTTAAGAGCAAATAATAGAAATGAGCTTTGTACAGCCACAGCATCCGTCTAAATTTAGTGTAGTAGAGAATGGGTTGAAAATAATTGAGAGATTACACTCCGGCAACATTTAAAATAAAATACTGCTGCTATCAGCAGTCCTGGCTCACCAGGGAGGTCCCAGTTGACTGGAGGTTAGCAAATACATGACACCCAAATACAAGAAGGTCAGGAAGGAGGATCCAGGGAGCTACAGGCCTGTCAGCCTGGTGTCAGTGCCCAAGAAGGTCATGGAGCAGATCATCTTGAGTGCCATCATGTGGCACAAACAGGATAACCATGGGATCAGACAGGGGTTCATGAAAGGTGGGTCCTGCTTGACCAACCTGATCTCCTTTCGTGACAAAATGACCTACTTAGTGGACGAGGGAAAGACTGTTGATGTTTTCTACCTGGACTTTAGGAAAGCCTTTGAGACCATTTCCTACAGCATTTTCTTGGAGAAACTGGTTTCCCATGGAGTGGGCAGGTGTACTCTTCACTGGGTAAAAAACTGTCTGGATGGCTGAGCCCAGAGACTGGGGGTGAGTGGATTCCATCCAGCTGGTAACAGTGGTGTCCCCCAGGGCTCCGTGTTGGGCCCAGTCCTGTTCAAAATCTTTACCAGTGATCTGGATGAGGGGATCGAGGGCACCCTCAGTCAGTTTGCAGGTGACACCAGGCTGGGTGGGAGAGTTGATCTGCTGGAGGGCAGGAGGGCTCTGCAGAGAGATCTGAACAGGCCGGATCGCTGGGCTGAGGCCGACTGCGTGAGGTTCAGCAAGGCCCGGTGCCGCGGCCTGTCCTTGTGTCACAGCAACCCCAGACAGTGCTACAGGCTGGGGCACAGTGGAAGTGGAAAAGGATCTGAGGGTGCTCTTTGAGAGTAGATGAATAATAGACAGGAGTGTGCCCAGGTGGCCAAGAGGGCCAGTGGCATCCTGGCCTGTATCAGCAATAGTGTGGCCAGCAGGACCAGGGCAGGGATTGTCCCCCTGTACTTGGCACTGGTGAGGCCACACCTTGAGTGCTGTGCCCAGTTCTGGGCCCCCCACTGCAAGAAAGACATTGAAGGGCTGGAGGGAGTCCAGAGAAGGGAAATGGGAGCTGGTGGAGAGTCTGGAGCACAAGTCCTGTGAGGAGCGGCTGAGGGAGCTGGGGGTGTTTGGCCTGGAGAAAAGGAGGCTGAGGGGAGACCTTCTCACTCTCTACAGCTGCCTGAAAGGAGGCTGTAGCCAGGTGGAGGTTGATCTTCTCCCAGTAACAAGAAATAGGATGAGAGAAAACGGCAAAAACTTGTGCCAGGGAAAGTTTAGATAGGATATTAGGAAACATTTCTTCACTGAAAGGATTTTCAGGCACTGGAATAGGCTGCTCAGGTAAGTGGTTGAGTCTGCATCCCTGGGGTTGTTTAAAAGCCATTTAGATGTGGCGCTTAGGGACACGGTTAATGGTGGACTTGGCAGTTCTGGGTTAATGGTTGGACTTGATGACCTAAGAGATCTTTTCCAAACTAAACAATTCTGTGATTCTGATTTTATTCCTACGTAGGATTATTCTCTCTCTGAAAACAAGAATATTTAGAGGTGGGACAATGTTTAAAACATATCAGGAATCTGATGCTGAGTGGCATTTACATGCACTATTATAATATGATAAAAATTAGTGTAAAATTAGCAAACAATTCCAGGTACCCACATCAGTGTGGGTTGTAAAGCAGCTGCAGATATCTCTATAAGAACTGCTCTGAGGAAAGTATGAGCAATCAATAGGAATATGATATGCCTATTACGAAAACTCATATAATTAAAAAAAAAATCTACACTGTTGTGGTAAAGAAAAAAGTTGGAAAAGTTCCTTGTGTTCCTGACAATAAAGAGAATTATAAAGAGAATAATTCCTCTGTCCTTCAGTAGTAGTTGTCCCCTCAGCACATGTATTAGTTTTTCCTGACTGGTGATACCAGAAAGCTGAAGATAATGTTTCATATTGTAAATCTCTTCTTAAAAGAGAAGCCATATTCTTTTGTTGTAGATTTTCTGAAAAAGATAAATATTTTCTCAAAGTTGAATGTTTTCTTTTCATAACAGCATATGTTGCACTGTCTAAATCTGTAGCATTAGATATGAAAACAATCCTGATTGGTGAGTGCAGCAGTCAATTTGTAGTTTGCAAAAACTGTAAACACAACAGTGACTGATAGAGCTGAAATTCCCCTGAGGATAAAATGAGAATAGAGCAGTAACACGAATGAACACTGTGTGGGGTTCTATAGTTTTTAGAATAAATAGCCTATGAGACCAGTCTGTAAAACACAGTTGATAGAAATGCCTTTCTTTACAGAAATTAGTTTGTAGAGAGTTTGCAGAGTCTTTCTGGGTAGAGATTTGTCCTAAAACAGTCCCAGGTACTTTTCAACCTAAGTCAAGACTCGCAGTAGGTACCTGGGCAGCCGTGTGCAGGCACAAATACCCTTGGCTGCCCACCTGACACTACAAGGGGATGTGTCAGAACCATTTATGTAGGGCATAATTCCCACACTCTGATCTTCCCTCCCACATGGAATTATTCCGCTTCTCTCTTTCTCTCACGGCTGTAGGTAGCCTTTCTCAGCATGCTTTCCCCAGGCTATATTTGTCTCCTGTGATAAGGCAGCAATACGAGCCAGTGGAAACGTTCTGCACGTCTGCATTTTGGCAGCCCAAATGTGAAGGGGGATGTCAAGTGCTGAGGCTCAGCCATGGAGGTTTTTCACGTGCAACTCTCAGCTGTCTGTTTTTCATCTGCAGCGTAACAGCAACGCCATGGAGACAAGGACAACCCCATCCAGCTGGAGAGCACTGACAAGGGATGATTTTCTCATGTGTGCCAGGGACACATCCTCAGGACATGCTCGCAGTAACTGGGCAGAAAAAGTAAGATTGCTTATTACATATTCCCAATCCTGGAACTGGCCATGGCTTTTTTAACAAACTGAATTTAAATTCTCAACTGACTGTTCTTTTCACCACATCATAAAAAAGCACTTGCCATTTCCTCATTTGCTTGTAGTCTGGGGCATGAAGGCTCAAGATATTGTAAGATAAGGAACTGATCATGCTACAACTAGATAAAAACTCCTCTCTCTTCCACATTTGGGAACACAGCTGACTATAGTGATCTTTGCCCTGTGATTAAGAGACCAGATCAATATCAAAGAAAGAATAGTTGAGATTTAATTCTCAGGTGTTATCTACTTCCTAGGAAAGTGGTGATGTCCCTTGTATAAAAGTCGCTTGCATTGTCCTAGTGCAAAGAAGGGTTAGAATTTTGTCCCTTCGTGTCATTCATAAGCCTAGACACTTTTCCCCATCTATTTACTATGGTATTTTAAACATCTGTTCATGTACATACGGTTTTAAAGATCATTAGAAAAGGTAATAGCAGGCTATTTTATCCTTGAGAAGTTATACTATTCCTGATGTGCTTCAATAGCATAATAGAAAAAAACCATCTCTGCATCTGTTTGTCTGGCTAGAGGCAAAGAAATGTGAATATTGTCACAGTTAACAACAAACAAACACAGCCTTCCTGCAGCAGTACAATCTGGGACAAATCATTACAACTTAATGGCAATTTAATACTCTCAATTATTTTTTCCCTGTGAATAATCCAACCACAAAATATGCCCACCACCTCTGTTTCAGTCAGCCCTATGAGTGTTGACAGAAATTTGTTGCAATCACATTCTCCAAGAAGAAAACCAACATTATAAATTTTGTACCCACCTATAAATTCTGAAATGACTGATGAGAAACTGATGTTAGTTGGAGAAAAGACTTGTCTGTGTGTCCTTCTCTCAGTCTGGTTTCCTGCTATATATGTCACTCCTCTGCATTAAGATGGAGCTGCCCGATTTCCACTGAGGAAGAGGATGCGATTTCTTCTGTCCTAGCAGGTTAGTAACATTCTGAGATCTGCTTCACCACAATTGTTTGTGAATAATCAAAATGGAAACATGCATTTCTCCTATCTTTCTCTCTGTCCTTCCTTGTGGTTGGAATTGCTGCTAATCAAAATCTGTTACTGGGTGTCTCTGCTCTGAAAATTCCACATTTTATACTGAGGGGGAGAAAGAATAACAAAAATACTGATATTTCTAAAATTATAATCTACTTAGTTTCAAAGGATAACCCTGAAAAGTTATTTCACCCTGTCAGGGAAATACTCATTACAAGATTTTAGTCAAAGCTTAATTTTCTCTCCAGTGTTTCTAAAAATGTTTTATATCTAGTGTTCTTTGCACTCTATTAAGTGGCATTAATCCTCAAGAGCCTCAAGCTGTTGCCAGCACAAACATGAGGTCTCAGTGCTAAAGCATCCAGAACTGCTTAGGGGAAAGGCAGAGGGAAGAGAACAAAATTTCAGAAAAAGTAGTTTTAAACTCTCTTGGTTTTACGTGTATGTGTGCGTGCAGCTTTGCATAAAGAATAACCATTAGCAACTTTCCTTCTCACTTCCTTACTGTTTAGAAAAGTCCTTGTCCTCAAAAAAGCTGACTGATTTCTATGTTCGTTTATGTTGGGAGAATCTCAGTTTCTATCTCCCAAACTTTACTCTAAGCACCATATAAACAAACTCTGTTATAGCTATTGAAGACTAATGAGTTTTACTGATGTTTGGAAGAGAAATGGTGAGAATAGACAAGATGAGAACAAGCCAAGAAAATGGGCAGTGGGAGCTGGTGGGAGGAATAACCTTTAGAGATTATTTGAGAAAATGAGGAGGAACTAAAATTCAGTATGAATACTAGAACTTTAGCATCAATAAGTTTCCATAAGTATGTCCAGGGCTAAGGCAGCAATTGCCTTCAGATTTTGACTTCAGGCCTCCACCCACCAAAATACTTAAGCCTGAGTAGGATTACTGAACTCAACCTATGTCAACGGGATTGGCTCATATGCTTAAATTTAAGCATACTTAAAGCAAGTGCTTTGCTTGTTCTAGTCTATGGTTGCTTTCTAAGTGGCAAACATCTATCGAGCACAATTCAGGTGTGCAAGGGATACCCATTGCTGATCATGCAGCAGGTTTTGTGAATAATTAAGCAACTCTCTGCAGGACTTTAGACTCCACATCTTTTCCATGTGGACAAACATTCTGAGGTCAACAACAGCCATTCAAGACTTACATATCCAAGAGCTGCCAGTCTGCAAGTTAATTCCTTAAGACTTCCTTCCAGTGGCTTTTACACTAATCATTGATATTACAGTATGCAACCAGCATCACAGTTTGGAGAACGTTTTTTTACTTAACTGTAAGCCATGATCCTCTGAAGCTTCACATTTCAAAAACTTCCTTTCTAGAAAACAGAAGTTTTATTGATTGATTTTCCTATGCCTGTCTCCACTTCCTCTTTCATCCTAGATGATTTCAGTAGAGACCAAAAATAGCCCAAGCTACTTTGTTGTAAATATAAGTAGAATCTGAGCCTCACCAAAGTGTTATTCTATTATCTGTGTCCTTCAATAACACATCAAATGTGGATCTAGTAATAGAGGAAGAAGTATTCCAGCAGAGGCCCCCAGTATTCCAGCAGAGCCAAACCTTTAGATGCCCTCCCTAAGAAGAAAGAAAGAAAGCATCCTAGTCAGTGTCCTTTAAAAAGTGCATGATCGGTGAACAGCCCACCTGGAGCCACCTCAGATCTCAAGTCTGCAGAAAAGCAATTTTGAAATCTGTTCCAGAAATTTCTGTCAGTCAAAAAAGCAGAAACCTCCTGAGAACAAGGACAATAGCAAAAGATAAAACTGGCAGACAGCAGAAAAACACTGAAGGTCAAACTCAGTATGATCATCAAGCACTTATTAGCTTGTCATAAATTGATTTCAAGGGGCTCACCTGATTTATAATCCTAAGTGTCAGGTCCTTACATTTAAGACACTGGCTTTTCTACACTAGACTTGGTCCTTAGATGGTGTAAAGGTGTCTGTTCATATCAACAGAGATCTCAGGGGGATAATTCTGTGGTGAAAAATGGCTAAGATTTCCACATCAGTTACCCAAAATCTGACCACACTTTCTCAGGGTCAACATACACCTACAGCAAACTGGAGAACCTCTATGAACTGTTGCATATCAAGCCCCTTACAACCAGACAGACATCCTTTGACACAAACCCATGATTTTTCACTCTTCTTTCCTATGGTGAGAGGGTTTATAACAATTTATATATATTCAGAGGTTATATCTCATATTTGTGAAGTGCTGAGATTATTTGTACATGTGTGCTCCTCAAATTAAGTTGATTTTAAAAAACCTTACTGGTGTATGTACTTGTACACACTCCTCCTTATGTTGTACATTTATTTGTGAATAGAGCATTTTTTAAAAACTGTAGCTTCTCTGAAATGCATGCACAATTTCTAAAAGATGCCATGGCCACATGATAAATAGTAGCTAATTTATGAATTAGTAGAATGTCAGTAATAAATAGATCAAAGACTTCCCTACAGTAATATCCATATGAGTAACAAACCATGGTATTTCCTATCCTGTAATGCATGCCATGGTTCTGATCCATAAGGTCTCACATTTTTTGCCTGCACGCAGGCACGCACAGGCTCACAGAGCAGATGTGAAAGTCACAAGTCTCTAATGTAATTCATGCTTCAGTTCAGCAACTGTGAGGGGTTTGCTAAAGACAACGTGGCCAAGAAATTCCTGAGAGAATAAGAATGGTTGTTAACAGTTCTGAGAAAGTCTTCCTCTGGGTTATTATCCCATAGAGAGAGATAGTGGGGTTTGGCGGTCTTAACCAAACAAACAGCTCTGAGAAACTACACATATTCCCTCTGAGATTACAGCAAATGAAAAACAAAAAACCATCTTCTCTTAAAAGTGGTTTGAAGCATTTGTGATACTGTCAGCAAAGTACTTGGACTTCTTCCTGCTTCGTGCATCAGGTCACAGTTTCCATATTCCCAAAGGAAACTGAGCATTGGCTGAAAAAGAGAAAGTCCCATTTACTCTTACTGTTATCTTTTCAAAGCTGGCCTTGTTGAACACGGGTGAGGCACAGGCACATGTAATGACTTACAGCCACCAAAGAACAATGCAGTAGCAACTCAAAATGGGCACCTCTGGTTAAATTATTTACACCTTGGACACTCTGCTCACACACTTCAAAGTAACTGAAAGCAAAGTTGTTTGGAAAACGTATTTTCTTGTAGCATTTTCCAACGTCTTGAGCTAGCTGGCAGATAAGGGATGGGATGAAGTCCTAGGGCACTAAAAGTCAGAGTAAAAAACTACCTGGCTAATGGCTTAAGATCATTTTAAGATCTCAGAATTGTCAGGCTGCTTTCTCCTGACACCACCTCCTTACCTTGCCTAAAGCAACACAGGTTAAACTCTCAAAGCAACACTTTCTTAATATACCTGGTGTACTGAGCAGGAGCTATTTCCTCAACTGCCTCTCATGCATTTTAAGCTGTATCCAAGCAAATCAAGTTAACAGGGTAGATGGGGAGAAGAAAGATAGTTCGGTGACTAAGAAGCAAGGCTACAACTCAACTGCTGGTACTCCCACAGATTTCCCAGCTCAGTCTTCTGTGCTCCTTCTGCCTCTCGAAAAATAACACCAGTAGAAATAGTTCTAATATCTAACCTCTAAGTTTTGTTGTGTCATGTTTCTTAGTGTGTTGAGACTGTTTAGCACAGTCAAGCCCTGAAGTTCTTTACTGGTGCATTACTGTGGCTCTCCATTTGCTGGTACAAAACATCCGAGCAGCCCTCGAGAGAACATTGGATGGCACCACTCATCTCTCTGATGCATTGTCATACGGTCCAGATGGTTGCAGTATGTAGGCAACTGGGAACCAAAGCAGCAGGAGAAGTACACCCTGCTGCAATTTCCTTCTGGTGCTGATCTTGATGCACTCAGCATTTAGATTAGTTTGTGGTTAGGAAGTCCACAGGCCTGGGTAGATGCATGCTAAGACCCAGCAAAAAAATACGCCATAGAAACTGCGTTCAGTAGCTCGTCAACTATCAAATGACCAGATTTGCCTCCAAAAACTCTATAAAAGATTACAGCAGCTCAGCCAAGTGACAATTCCCTTCTGTGCAGAGTGAATTTCAAGTTCCACAGGGGTGGCACTCTTTTGCAAATGGGTCTGTTAATAAAGAAAAACTCCGAAATCTGTGTACGTTAGCAGATTAAATATTACTATGATGTACAAACATACAGAGACAAATAGGAAACTAGACTTCTTCCATTTGGCAAATGCAATTTTATTTCTGGATTAGTTGTAAGAGTTAAGTATCTTAAATATTCTAACATATATACCCTTCCACACACATTAATTGGCATACTGGAAGAATACTGCAAATCAAGAAAGTCAACGCAAGCAAACATCTGCATATAAGTACAGAGTTCTCAGGAATGTAATTGTTATTTTTACGTGCTAGAGAAGAGGAGGGCTTCCAAACCTTGAAAAGGCAAGACTTCAGTGGGAATTTGATATGCCAGTGAACTATAAACTGTCTCTCATAAGAAAAATCTAAACACAACACAAAAAACAGAATACAAACCGGCAGGTACAAGGAAGGAAGAAGACAATGACATTCCTAAGGAGGTATCTTGATAATATAATTACTAAGTCTACAACTGTAATAATACTTAAAGCCAAGCTGGTGTCAATTTTACGGTCTTGAGGAATTTACTGAAACCTAAGGCACATTGTCACCAAAAGCAGAACGTTACACTTGGTGGCTTCCTGGACAGTTTAGTCACATATATAGGCTCACTGAGAACAAAGTACAAAACAGCAGACTGTGAATCACACCCAAATTTTCCACCCATGACTATATGAAGGAGGAATTTTTGCCACCAATACAAGTACTCAGGAGGATGAATGTGACTATGCATAATGATTTTATCTGAACTACTTGCTAGTTATTTACTCTGCTGGTACAGAAGATTCTCTATACTGTGAGCAACACAATCGAAATTTTTCCTTATAATGCCTGGTATTCCTAGTTCTTCCACCAGCAGCACTTTTTATATTCAAAAATCCTCAAAACTGAGACACAAAAATGGACATTAAGAGAGCTACAAGTATATGAGTGAGAACAGAAGTTACCTGTGTACTTTCCCATTTTCCCAGGAAAATCACTATCTAGGAAGTAAAAATATAATCCTTTTCACACCCAAACTGGCCTATGAATGTGTGTTCACAAGTGTTGCACGTGGGAACAGACATCTGTGTTCGATCTTCATTTGTCATTTTAGAGTCTATTTCCAGGAAAACTGAAAGATAATTTGCAAAATTTGGCCCCTCAAAATAGCAAAAAGAGATTGAGTGCTCACAGACTGACCTATCCTGGTCAGCAGTTCTCAATCTTCCTGTAAAAAATATTTTGCTGTATGTCTATAAAAAGATAATAAATTATTCAAATTATCTGAAGAATCTGATGTCTCGAGTTCAATTTACAGGTCAGTCAACAAAGACGCATTTCATGTGGTTATTGATTTCCTATTAATTTACTGAGCAGCAGGTTTCTGCAGAGGAAAGACTCCATTTCAACACTTGTAGTCTTCCTTAAAAAAATGTCCTGTGGGAAAAAAGAAAAAGATAGTGAGAAACATGTTGTTAGCTCTCGTGCAACTTTTAATCTTTCTAGTAAGCACAGTTTTTAAACAGAATCTTAAGTAATCTTGATTTGTATTATAAGTAATAATTGAGAAGACCCACATGCAACAAGAAGTCTTACCTTGGTAGTTCTAGAGCTCTATGACTGTACTTACAGTGATTACAGCCACAGAGAAACCATGCAGAGTAAACTGAATTTCTGAGACAAGGGTAATTTCAGAACAAACCCATTGCATAGGTATATGAAAAATTAACAGAGACAAACCTCAGTGAAAACCAAACACTCATAAATACTTGTTTACAGGCACACTGTGAATAATACAAATGGAAACTTGTTCTTTGGACAAGCCTTCACAAGAAAATAATTTGTAGTTGCTTATATACTCATGAACTCACAAAGCCACAGCAGTGGTCCACAGATAAGGAAAAAACCTTAAGTTAATCCTACTTATTTAGACAGGGCCTATATATTTAATAGTCTGGCAGGTGATAAACCATTTCTGCAGAGGATCTCTAAGGGACTTTATGAAGTAGAAACTGAATACTTATATTTTAATATCACAGGCATGGCAAAAGCCCAAAGAACACTCCAGCTCCAGCATGCCAGGAACGAAAGCAAGCATGGCAAGCAATGCACAGGCAGGCACATGCTGAAAAAATAATGCAGCCTCACAGCGGCCAGTCATGTTAAGCCACGTGTGCTATTCACCATGAGGGACACTGCAGTGGCTACAGCTGCAGGAGATACCCTTGTCTGTACACAGGTGCACTGCCTTCAAAAACCTTTCTGTGTGTGTTGGGACTGACTGCTGATGAGGGTATAGCAGGGCTAAATATACAAGATAGGAAAACAAAAATAACAGTGACAGTTATTTCCTTGCCTGTTAGTTTATGCACAGGTATTTGACAAAATTTCATGCCAATCTACAGTTGGTGTTAGCCAGTAAAACTGATTTACAGCAACTAATACTCCAGTATTCTGTATAGAACAAGAGCCCAGGTTAACAGTGACTACAAAACCTTATTCTGCCATTTTACTTGGTAGTAAGGATATCTTCAAATCTTTTCCTTCAATCAAACTAGGAAACATGGGTCTTGCTTTTGAAACTGTTTGTCCAACGTAAAGCAAATTGTATCAGCTTGATACCTCTATCACACTTGTAGCTATGGATTCTTCTGTTTCACACCTATACTTGATTATCTTTAAAACAAGGATTCTGTGAACATCACAAATTGCCAAGACACCCAAATTACTTTACCTCTTTTGAAAATTTTACGCATAAGTTTGCTTAGACAAAAACAATCACTGCAATCTATTTAAAAAAGAAACCCAAAACAAACCAAACAACAGAATTAAACGTCTGGTTGTGATGTAGAATACTTGTGGGGATTTGTTTCCCTAAATTATGATCTATGCATATATAGTAAATGATTCAGACTGAAGTTAAGTGTAACTTCTATAAACAAACCAAACCCCAAATCCTCGAACTTTAAACCGAAAGTATGAGTGTGTAGTCACGTACAGCCAATTCTGAGAATCACAATTTTGCAGTCTGGGAACCACTGCTGTAATGCATGACAGCTACTATAACTATCAAATCAGCAACCATGTAAAGCAGGAGGTTATACAGTCCACAAGAAGCAGATACTTGAAAAATGTCTGACAAAAAAAGCAAACTGGCTATTGTTACTCAGCTTTTAATCCCCAGAGAAAAAAGCTTATGCACTTACACTTCATCATCATATTCTTTTGGAGGGGAAGCTGCAATGACTAAGTCAATCCAGTCCTGAAAAATAAAAGCAAAGGCAAACGTGCTGCTAAATATTGCTTTTACAGGTGGCTAGTGGACCACCATGGAATGTCAGATAGAGAATCAGGGAGGTAATCTATTCCTGGAAAACCACAGGGAGCAGCAGCAAGGTCCCTATTAAGAACTTTTATAGGAAGACAATTTAAAGATTGAGCTGTTTCATTTGTATCTTGAAATTAAAGAAAAATCTACTGTTGCAACAAGCTTTTTAAAAAAAGTTATTTTAAGAATCATCCTGTATTGGTCATCTGAGCAATGAATACAGTTCTTGCTAGGGAAACACTCACTGTAGCTGAAGAGCAGTGTTGCTTGTACATTGAGAAATCGAAGATAAGATAAGCTATTATCAGAAAATTCCAATAAGCTTGCAAGTAATTTTCAATATGAAAGAGTGGTTCTACAGGTAAAGGTACTATAAACACTCAGAATGTAATGTGTTTAAATACCAATCTTGACATGTGGCTAAATGCCATGAAATTTCCCAGTATTTTACACACGTGTTTTCCAGAGATGTTACATACCAACATCTTCTGCAGATATTAGCTCACTTTGGGAGTACCTGACATACCCAGTAATTTTGATGTTTGTAACCTTGTGTTGACATGACAATGACACAATAAAAAAGTATCTCTCATACGAGCTCTGCAGGTAGAAGGTAGTATTCCAGGTTACTTACCCCACCCATGTTCCAAGCTTTTGCTAGAGTTGCCTGTGCTTCTGCCAGCTTGCTGTCAATTAATATCTTGCCATTTACAGCCAGTATTTCATCCCCTTTCACTATGCCTCCTGGGGAAAAGACAAATGTGTTATACATATACGTAAGCAAAACAAAATTCTGGGAGTCTTTTCTGTGCCATATTTGTGCAGTAGTGACTATAATGAAAAGTGTTCTCACTGGATGTGAAGGTCTGCACTAAAAATTGTAGGAAGTTTGCTACAGGCAAACACAAAAGGAACTTTTAAGCATGGCAAAGCCAAACTAGTATCTTATTGATCATGACCAGTTAGAAACTAGTTCAATAAGATTTTCTACGGTTTGCCTGTTTGGGTAATCCAGCTATACATTTTACAAACTGTCACAGGCTGTAGGCTGGTACTACTATGCCCCATCTCTGGAAGTGTTCAAGGCCAGGTAGGATGGGGCTTTTGAGCAACGTGGTCTAGGGGAAGGTGTCCTGGCCCATGGCAGGGGCTTGGAATTAGATGAGGGTCCCTTCCAACCCAAACAATTCTGTGATTCTATAAAAATGGTAAAATTAATTAAATTACTGGAGGAATAAAATGGCATTCGTCAAGGGTTTGCATGATTGCCATTCCTTTGCAAGTGTTTGTGTAATGTTTGTTCCTTAGAGCTGATTTTGACTTGCCAGTCTGGAATGAAACACAACCAGTTAACTGGAACTGGATTTGAAGAGGGTGGTAAGAGGACAGCCTCAGCTATGAGAGATCCTAAAAAGAGTGAAGGGTCAAAAAGGGCACCAAGGAGATGAAATGGCTGAGATGTTTTCACAGCAAGAGTGACTTGAACTAAGGTGCAGGCTGGGTCAAGGACAGCAAAGACAGTGTAAGGGAATATTGCCCTGTCTATTGACCTGGTCATCACAAGAGTCCTCAAGAAAAAGATGGCAGATACGTCTCAACAGGTGCAAAGCCCAGATGTGTTGGTGAGCATGTTCTTGTGCCTTCAGAAACCTAAGCTTCAGAGGTTCTGGCCTTTAGTTGGGTTTTGGGGGTACAGTCAGCTGTTTAACTAGATAAATTTCTGTTTCAAGTAGCATAAAGAACTAAACTAAGCAGAGTAGTGTAGCTGTGGTCAGGTAATTACTCTGCACGTGGAAGTACTACAGATGTCATTGCTTGGAAATTGTGAAATAATAGAGAACGTATTCCTTGCTTGAAGAATACACCAGTGAATCAGGTGTTGGTTTTTATAAATTTTACATAATTATTAATTTAAGCAGCACATGTGGGCTGCCCTTAAACTTGAGACAGAACTCGGCTCCTTGGACAATCTTAGTGAGCCTTTCAGTACCAGGCTGTGGAATCAGCCAACCATTCTCAGCCACTGTAAGGAGACACTTTGCAGCAGCATTCAAATTCCCCATTGTTGCTCACCATGTTTGTCTGCAGCACCATCCTCGTAGATGGCAGACACAACAATCTTTCCAATTGGAGAATCAATTCCTCCTTCAACTGCAAGGTCCAGTGATCCTTCCTATGAAAAAAACAGTGCTAGTTCAGAACAGGCTGTTAATTTTTGCCATTAACAGGAGCTTAGTCTTCCCTCCTTCCCAGTAAAGGATGCTGCACATCAAATGCTTACATGAACCCTTTAAATATCAACCAAGTAACACAGCATTTACCTTTTTTATTCGTAATAGCCGTACATCTTTTCCCATAATCTGGTCTGGGGTGAACTGTGAAAAGATATAATGATTAATCATTTCCACTTTGGAAACACAAAACAATTAGGCTGATCTATGTAGTTTCTGGGGGAAAAGGGACCTTTCTCTCCTCTAAAATAGTGGTAGAGGAAGATCAGAACTCCACATCACCTTTTCCCCCAAGAACGCTCCTGTTCAACGTGACTAGAAAAGACAAATACACGAGATCCAGAAAAGCAACAATCTTACCTACTCCCAGCCCTCAAAATCAAGGATTTGTCTTTTTTTCCAGAGTATTTCACATTAAACAGTGAGGCATGTTTAAATTCTCTCCTTACCATTGAATATGGATCAAAGTTTTCCACATACTTCTGGAAGCCCTGAGAATAAAATGATATTTAATTGCAAAAACAGCAACTCACTCACACACTTAACACACAAACTCCATCTTATTTATTTGTGAGAGAACATGTAATTCTGTAAGCTATGAAAGAAGACAGTAAATGGAGAAAAACGCAGAAAGACAGCAAAGAGTCCATCCTGACAGTCAGAAGACATTTCAAAACCTCATGACAGATCAATAATTTGAGTTGGTGCCATATCATGGAGCAGTTCTGAGGAAGTGTTTACCACTCTGTCAGCTCCACAGTTTCTCTCTACGCCTGACAAAACAGAAACAAATATTGAAAGCATCATAGGCAGATATGTTCTGCCACACTCCTTGGAACAACATTTCTTGAGATTATCAACATGTTGGATGGTAACAGGTGGAAATGACAGGCTCCAATTCACCTGTCAGCAGCACTACTCCACACTATGGGTTTTAGGATTATTTTTCAGCCCCCTTCTCTCCTTCTGGATGTGGATTTTCAGGGAGTTGGCTCCATACCACAAGCAAGTGCAGGACAACAATTTGTTGGACAATTTGCAGGACAACAATATGATTTTTGTTTGCATATAGTTCTGTGGAGGACTTAAAAGCTTTGTCAGGAAATGTCTGAAATGCAGAAGATAATACTGCAGTTAGGCATAGCAAGATTTAAGCTTTGAGAGGACTCACAAAATGTAATGCTCAACCCTTCTCAGACCAAGAGTCCAGGGAAAAGCAGGAGGCACCTTTTCTGCAAGGATGGGAGCTCCTGCATCAGCAATCTGGAATGAATGGTGTTTGAGTGGCAGTTTCTTGAGGAGGATTAGTAGCTACTGGGTGAGACTGTATGGTCTATGCTGGGGATTTATAAAAGCTCTGCACTTACCCTGCATGCTAAAGTAAGGACTTCTGAACTTAAGAAAATCTTTACTGAGGCACCTAGCTCCCAACTCTTGTGGCCTCAAGCTGCAATAACCTGGTGATAGGGGAACACAGAACCACACAACCCTTTGCAGACACAGCAGGCAAGCCAATACCTTACACAGACCAGGAGTTCAGTGCATGATCAAGCTTGAAATATTCATTATTGCCCTCCTTTCTACTGGATCCATTTGACAACAAATGGATCTATTCCACTGTCAGACTCAGCTAAGCCTTTTTCCACTTGTGAACCAAACACACAGTTTGAGATTCCCATGGTATATTTATTTTAGGGCTGGCTGTTAAATGGCAAAATTGCAGCAGAAAACACTAATGCCTCCTCTGCTATACTCTTTATCACCTCTTTCAGTTGCCTAATTTTGATGTGGCTATTAATGACCCTCTGGGTTCTGATCTCACCCTTAACAGCACTGCCTTACATTAAGTTTGTTACACTGCATTACACTTGTTAACCAAATAAATGGGAATTTCATCACAGACATCAGCAAGGGTAGAATTTCATCCTGGGGGAAAAACTTCAATCAATCATTCATTAATTTACAAAGGGCATTAACATTATGAACCATTTAACTAAAACTGTAAGAGAAATATTTTACAATGTTAGCAACCTAAACAATTAATACTTCGAATAACTGAATTAGTACTGCCTTTTGGAATCATGTCTAAAGTAGATATCTATTGTTTTGCTGTAAGCGATTTAGAGAAAAGAACTCCAATCTCAGCCAAGTCACTAAGTCATTTTGTAATCTAAAGGAATTCAGTGAACTCTTTGTCCCAGGTTGTCCTCATGAAAAACAGATGTTGCTCTTGAAGGAAGTTTTCCTGGGAAAATAATCTTTAAACAGGAAAAAAACCAAAAAACTCGACAAAAACACACAAAACAAAACACACAAAATAAAAAAATCACCAAAAAAAAATCTGCAAGCAAAAGTCATGGAAACACAGAATATCCTGAGCTAGAAGGAACCCACAAGGATTACCAAATCCAACTCCTGGCCCTGCACAGAGTCACACCATGTGCCTGAGGGCACTGTCCAAACACTTCTTGAGGTCTGTCAGGCTGGTGACTCTGGGAGCCTCTTCCAGTGCCCAACCATCCTGTGGGTAAAAAACCATTTCCTAATATTCAACCTAAACTGTCATCCCCCCTTGGGTTCATATCACTAGGTATCAGAGATATGATCTGGATCCAATAAGGTACAAATATTGCTAAGACAGAAAGAAGACATGCACTGAACTGTAATAAATCTTCCCTGAAAAGGGCACCACAAATTCAGAGATCAGAGAATGCACTCCAAATCCAAGCAAGGACTAACGAACCAAGGAACACCTCGTGGAAAGCACGGTCCTAAGCCCACCCTCCCACCACTCAGGACGTTTCGGGTGAAAGAGTTAAGACCATTCAAATCTCTTCTTGACTTACAAAAACATTCACAGAACTGAGCAGAAGTTGAAAATGCAACATTAAAATACTTGATTGCACTGAAACAACTCTCTGTCTGGACTTCCAGGTGAAAGCTAAAGTTGCTATTTAAAGAAAAAACAACCTCCAAAACACAAGCACTTATACTAAAGATATTGCTTCACTGGTTTCTAACAACAATTGTCAAGAGCAATTGAGACCTGAAATAACAACAACAAACCACAAACAAACAAACAAAACCCAAGCAACAACAACAACAAATAACTGAAAGAGAAACTCATGACCAGATATAACAAAATTTTCAAAAAAACACCTCTTTTGAGAACACGATTTATATATTCAGAACATACTGGCATTCACTGACAAATAAATAATCTCAATGCAGAATATTTTTCAGTCAAATACCATTTTCCCTTCTAGATATAGAATGAAACTGATTAAAAGAAGAAAAAATTATTATTAATCTTAATGGTTTACCACTCAAAAGCTCACACTGTGTGCTCACTACTGTGTGCCAGCTTTTCATATAACGTGTTGATGCATCTAACTTAGCTTGCTCTAAAACAAAGGTGTTTTGTACAGAAACTGGTACAGTTTACAGCAGCAGAGAAGTTTAGCACGAAGCTCACTTCTTCTAGGAGCCATCTATTGAACCACCAGCCAGCCAAAGAGGAAGAGATGAAACTTCATCATTATGGAGGAAACTAATATAGAGGAAAGCAACAAAAGTGAAAACGCAGAGGGAAAATCCTACTCAATACAGGAAGGCTGAATGAACAAGTGCTTTCCACCACCAGTTCCTCTGGTTTCCTACCAGTAACTATGTTATGATGATAGTTCTCTTTGTTAAACTAATGAAGTATTTTATTACTGAAAGCATTGCAGCTG
Organism: Cnemophilus loriae; assembly: GCA_013397755.1. NCBI lineage: Eukaryota > Metazoa > Chordata > Aves > Passeriformes > Corvidae > Cnemophilus > Cnemophilus loriae. The sequence goes on from VZTF01002084.1 coordinate 642,919, forward strand.
GACACTGAAAGAAACAAAGAAATCTCAGGAAGATCAGTATCAGATCAGTTACCAGTGTTCGACTATCTTACAGGTTGCACTTAACCATATAAGTAGTTACAGATGGTTCAGCCTGAAGGATTTACTCTGCTGTTCTTCTGCCTAGACTAGCAGGAGCCACAGGCACACACTTAAAGCTTACAAAGACTAGCAGTTCTCATGCACTAGGGCTGCCTTGCATCTTCTGTTTTAGAAACTGAGCAACAGGATTGGAAAGGAAAGCTTTAAATCTATGATCAGTCAAACAAGAAGTACCACACAAAACATGGAAAATGTTATTTTACTTGTTTTTTGTTAGATCTAAATGATGAATTGTAAACCACCATCCTTTTAAACATCTCTTGTGGCTGCAAAAGAAAGAAAATTGCCAAAACAGGTATTAACTTTTTGCTGTAAATAAGTATCACCTACTCATAAATTATTTTACTGCTTATTTTGCTCTCCTAGGGACTGAATCACACTTGCACTTGTTAGTGCTTGTTCCCTGTATCGTTTCAAAATGAGAGAACACACAGAGTGAAATAGTACTGAATGCAAAGTGGAAAGAATTCTAGAGGAACGACATAAATAATGCACATTTCCATACCACAAGATTTCTTAAAAATATTTTCCATAAGTGCTTTTACAACTCATTTTTACAAAACAGTGCTTGGGTTTCTTATCCATGATATATGAGAAAAAAAAAATTGAAAAAAACCCCAACCCTAAACATGGAAAAAATGGTAGATAACAATTTTGAAAATGATGAGAAGTCATGATAAATATCTGTTTATGCATTTAAGATTTGCTTTCCTACCAGAGATTTCCTGTACTGAGAAGGTGAATTCCATTATTAAATGGATTTTATTTTATTGTGTTTGGCGTCAAGGACTTAAATTCCATATTCATTCTGTTTTTATGTCACTTCCATTGTTCTAACAAAATGGTACACTGTAGTTTGGAACCACTTAAAATACAAAATGTCTTATTAATCTACAGAAATTTTCAAAAATGAAATGGGCTAAACCCCCATATTATTGTACAGAACACTACTGACACTTCCCCAGCCTCCACTCAAAACCTTGCAGCAAATCAGGTAACGTGTTTGAGTCTTCTGAAACAAGAACAACTTTCTGCAGGCTGGACTCTGGGATTTACCTTTTCAAACTCAATTTGCTTTAAAACAAATTACTATGTATCAGTTTCACTAATGTTTCTCTCAGTATCCTATAGTCCTACTATTGCTCAGAAATGTATATTCTAGAGTTAATGAAATGTCATTTGTGTTTAATTAATACAAACTATGAGTATTTGTCTTGGAGGATTTATGGGCAAGTTTGGGAAGATTTTCCACAAATCTCTTTAGATTCTCTCTCAAAAACAAAAAAACAAACAAACAAAAAAATTTCAACACATTGTTTTGGTATAGCTATAACCAATGCTAACTGAAATTTCCAATCCTCACACATCTTGCCACATGGTATCTAAGCACCTGTCTTGATTTCAGTCCTCCAGAATCAAGCTTCAAAGCTTGCAAATTAGAGGAAAGCTTAAATATTATTTTTTTCCCCTCAGAAATTCTTCATCCAGCCACAAAGGAAAAAGGGAGGAAAAATCTTTTGTAGCAGCAAGTGCACCAGAGCCTTGTAACTCACACAACAGGATGTTTGTGATAGATGGGAGAGCAGAGACTAATGCTCCTGGTAGTTTTGCTTCTATGAAAATGTCACCAGTAAATCATAACAATCCCCTTCTGTTCTCTGAGCCAAAATTTAATTGGCTTTGCCATGTGTGTATTCCAGTTCATCTAGTACAGCTCACACTGATTTTGACTTAGAGCAGCCCTCAGCATTCAAGGCCACACTTAAGGCTTAAACATCTCCCATCATTTCCCTATTTATAAGTGAAAACAATTTCATTTTCATCAACTGTTAAGAGACCTGGTAATTCTGACCTGAATTTAGTTAATAGGATTACTTAAGTCACAACAGAGACTATCTGGCCTAACTACCTTCCAGATAACAGGAGGGTTTTACCCATTCTTGCATGTCTATTTTATTCATAAAAGTGCATGCTTTTTCATCTTCTTTACTAGTGAATTTCTTGAGGACAGGCCAACTGGATTAGCGGCTTGAATCAAATAAATCCTTCAACATCAGTTTCTAGAGTTGGGTAGTCAGGACAGTTAAATTCAGGTAAGTACAAGATAGAAAAAAATTACATGTATTACGTCAAATTACGACGTAAAGGCTGGAGTTCCATAAGGTGTGTGAAATCTAGGCAGACGAGAAACCAGAGAGCAAATGATGTGTTGTCTTTGGTGATACTCTCCTTCACTAAGAGAAGCTAGACTGGTCCTGTATCTGAACAATGCATTTAAACACACGCACACACACAAAAACACACATAGCAACCAACCAAAATCCACTCCCCTTCTGCAAGAAATCTAATTATAATTCTTCTACACTTCTGGAGATGGGCAGGTACTGTCTTGTCTGTTTTGTCATACACTGGCCTTTTCTTTTTTTAACTAATAGAAGTCATCTCCCTCTTCAGTATCCATGCAAGTTTTACTTCACACACCTCTGTGACTTCACTGCAGTGAGGATGAATAAATACCCTTTACTGCAGTAAGTCATCAATGGAAGTAAGGAGTATAAGGTCTACCAAACCTATTTACAGGCTGATCTTTCTCTCAAAGTCCTACCAGAATATTGCTCCCACTGACATTTTGATCTTCCAACTAATATAAGGCAGTTTGGGAAGGAGGATGATTGAATCTGAAACATTTTAGCAGACTTGTGATTTGGAAAATGTGCATGCATGCATAACAAATGATAAGACATTTCCCATGGAGGTGGATCTGGTTGTCAGTTTTTTAAACAAATTATACGTAGTCAGTGAAAAAAAAAGTGCCTTTTAAACTTTGTACCAAGGCTGTTTAATCACATATAAGAGTATTATCAATTTTGCAAACTAGTTCACATATACACACTTTTTCAAGAGCTAGATGATATTAACTGCAGATTATGACTTTGTTCATTCCTCCCCTAAGGAATTTCATATTGCTTAGAGATGTTAAATTACTGAACACAGTCAAAATGAGCGCTCCAGTTGAAGGAAACATCTCCACTGGAGGCATCTGAATTTATTTTTAGCTCACGTGCCTGCCTTCTCTTAAGCAACTTACAAAAACTTCTTTCAATTATCATTCAATTCATTTATAATGTGGAAGCTTCAAGATGACTCTGGCTGTGGCAAAAGTGGTTACTAAGTATCACTTAAATTTGTTCAAAGTGTAACTGGGTAAAATAAAGGAAGAAGAGTATCTAAATTATTAAAGATAAAAATGACAAACAAATCCATCATGTTTTCATGAAACACAACTAGGAATATTGTGCACATAATTTATTGCCAGAAATAGCTTTTAATTAAATAAATGCAATGAAAATTTGATGGTTTTTCTGTCACTCGCTGTCTTACAAATGCATATAGACATGTGCCCACACATGTGCATGCAACAAACACAGAACTCTGATACTAACAGCATAAGTCATGATGGCCCTCAACAATAAATGCTACTACTTGGTCCACCAGCTATTTCAGGTGAATTTCAAGGACTGTCAGCTGGGAGTTATCACCTGTCTGAGCATTATTTCTCTTTTTTTGTTCAGCAAGCCTTGGCTCATAAACCTTCCCTCATAAACTACAATCCCCAAGGATGCTACATGGTTGGTCCTAAAATATTTAGCCTCTGACTTTTCTCTGCACATGCATTTGAAACAGAAATGGAAAAGAAATAAGAAAAAGAGGCTGACTGTGAGTGAACTTTGCAGTAACACTGCATGACCAGTATACTGGAGTCTGATATAACAACACACTTTTTTCTTGCTGGAAATTAAAAGACAGATATAAATAATATCTCTATATATATATCTCTGATAAATTATATAATGAGGCATATGTCTTCGAGTATGGTCATGACCGTTTACAAAGGAAAAATGCAGTTGACTTAATTTTTAGTATTTCATGTCTGATGAACTCAGAATTCATAAAAATAAAACCTGGCATGTGAATAAATGAAAAATAAGATGTACAAATTCTAGGGCTTTACGCTGCTCTGGAATTATGCACCCCTCTACAAAAACTGTCACTAAAAGTGGCTTTTCCATCACAGAAAAAAATGGAAAAATACTGTCTTGTACTTACCTTTAGTGACTGCTTGAAAATATACAGGAATTTTAGTTAGCAGGAAATGAGACAAAGACTGATTCTTTAAGGACATCTCAAAGAACAATGTCAAAAACAAACCCCCACAGTACTGGAGCACTCTGAAAAAGAATATTAAAAAGCTTACCAGGGCCTCTGATTTGATTGTTGGTCTGACCACGAAGTTTGGGTCAGGATGCAGCATAACAGGTTTAGAGACTATTGGTACCCCTGGATGACGTTGGGTAGGTGGACTTGGAGCAAATTGCTATGGAGTTAATTTAAGAAAATTACAGTTCACGACATAATTTGTGCAAATCCATCATTTCACCAAGACTCCTCAATTCAAGTGGTTTATCATGATGAATTTAATGACATTAATATAAAAAAGAACGGACAGACTTATCTTAACTAAGGCTTACAAAGTCAACAAATCAAAACACAATTTCTCTTGTATCCAAGTAGTAGCTTTTCACCCAAATTCTGGCTTCACCAGCAAGATTATGGAAAAATCTCAGCCCTGCTTTTGGCATTTTTCCCATAAAGGCAACAAACTGAATGAGAAGTTAGAGGGAAAAAAAGAAAAACCTGCCAAAGTTGAGTGCAAGAACAGAGTGAACCCAAAATAAGATTTTAACTAATCCATGGCTAAATAAATCTTTTAAGATGAAATTCAGCTGGGCTGCAGCAAACAGCTTTCCATAAAGAATTTCAAGTTAAATTATCTTGATTTAACAGCGAGGGTTTGTTAGGTAAATTCTCTGCCCTTGACTCCACAAAGTAGACATACCCAGAAGCATCTGAGACCTAATCATTCAGCACGTCCTAGCCCAATCCTACACTTCTCGCTCCGCCAAAACTCCCACTGACATCAAGCACGGTTTTATGCAAGAAAAGAGTTCAAAACTGAGCCCTGTGGGTTCAGTTTCTGACTTAACCCCAGCAACTCCTGGGACATTTTTTTCAATGTTTCTCATACGAAATGTGATGTATTCCAGAGATCATTCTTATGGTACAAGCTGTATCCTTCGAAATAATTTATTTGTTTCCAGCAAATGGGTTAAGCCACTTCTTGGATTTGGCTTTTTGTTTGGTTTTTTTGAGCACGTGTGTGGGGTTTTTTTTTTCCCCTGTGGTTTGTTTTGTGGTTTTTTGCCTTTTCCTTTCTTAAATAATTAAAAAAAAAAATTGAATCAGATATTTGAAAGTCCCTGTGGATATGCCTCAACTAATGTTGTTCCACACTGCAAAATACACTGTACCATTAAGCATTCCGAACTTAAAAGAATCAGAACCAACAGATTCGCAGATACCAACTTGTTAAAGCTGCACTGGAACTGGATGATTTCTCCTGGAGTTGCACAACTCAGGAACAGATTTTTCTAGAGTGCAGAATGGACACCTGATCCTTCTGACTCAAAATCAGTGCAAAGAGATATCAAACAAATGGTGGTTCTGAGATGAAAATTGCTTCTTAGCAGCCACTATATTTAAAATATAGTTTGAACCTAGAAAATTTTGCCTTGACAGAAGAACAAAGCACATGCTCCGTGACACACAGACATTCACAACATGCAAATATGGACTGTATTCTGCTAAACGTTGAAATACGAAATCCTTGGACCATTAGGAGTCACTTCCACCGCTTGTGCTTTCAGCACAGCAATCTATCCCCACAGATCATTCCACGTGCTGAATTTTAAATAAATTAGCCATGCAGAGTGAAACCCTTGACAATTCCTTGCCATTAGCACTACATGGGAAGTTCATGAAACTACAGCCATGATTAACAGCATGTGACATACCAGCGGGTTGCTTGACACAGGGGACGCTTTGCCGACGTGGGAGGTGTTTCTTACAGCCTAAACAGCAACACACTTAGTACTGGGTTCATATGAAGTGTAAAGCTAATAATATTTTTTTCAGAAACAGACAATTTATACCACATATTTTAATAGCTAGTTCTCAAGAATGTCTCTGACAGGATTTTATTCCTTTTGTCAGGTTTTGTTTGAGCTGAATTGGAAATTAAGCGATCTGGGCTAAAACCAAAAATGTAGCAATGTAGAGAGGATGTACCAGCTTGGGTAATACTAGAAAAATGAACTTATGGGACAACTACAGTTGTCTTATTTTTTGGCTTTAGCAGGCACAAACACGAGATCTTTAATCCATAAAGTCACATAAATGCACTGCTTTTGCTTATCTGTGGGGTTAAATACCGACATTATAAAAGGTATCAATGATAAATTGTCAAGCTTTGGGTTTTTCTTTCATTTCTCAAACCACATCAGGAATACCGAGTTATCTACTTAAACAAAGCAGCTTTGGCTCAGAATTAATTTTACTAAGAGCCTAGTCATTTCCTCATATACACTAACTACATTCAGTGAAAACTGACATTAATTTTAAAGGCTAGGTTATCTGTTGTTACTTAACATATTTTTCTTAATTATTAATTTCTTTTCTCTAACATACCTAGCAGTGACAAACTGCCAGAAACACATATTGGAATATATTGATTTGGGGTCAGATCAGTATGGCAGTTCCTATATTACTTCTTCTATCTGAATATTTTCAATTATCTTTAGAAAAGTCTATCTCTCATCTCAACACCAGTATTTTGTACACTTGTGTCATTTCACATAATTCTAATTTTGCAAATAACTTGGGAAACCTGCTATCCATAAGAACATTTGATACTTGCATTTCAATGGATCTAGCACATTCGTGGCTCTTCAAATGTATGAACCACACAGATCAAGCACTATCAGAAGTCCACATAAGTACAAGAGATTCATGGGTCACATAGGGGTAATTATTCACAGAGAGGGAATCTACCAGTTTCCACCAAAAAGCGATAAATTTGCATATTCTTCCCCACCCCAAGGAGAATCATGCAAATACAAAGGCTATTTAGTAAACACGCAAAACCCCCAAAACCCAACAATGCAGTCAGTCAAACCATGCAGAAAACTGTGTAGGAAGGAAGTGACCATATGGGATCCTCTTCTGCTGCTTGAAACAAGCAAGCAGCTTTTGCCAAAAGAACAAGTATATGATTCTCATTACAGTGCTTAGAAAAGGGAATTATGATGAATCAGCTGCCGTTTCTTTCCTAAAGCAAAATTTGGCACAAGATTTCTTTTATTTGATACTCTTTTGGACTCGGATTGCAATAAGGAGAAAGTCAATGTTTTCTTGAAGTTCAAAAAGTCAGATCAGGTTACCAGCTCTTGCTTTTTTATTTTACACAGTTTTGACCTGTTAAAAGTTTGAGCTTCCGACTTTAAACCAATTTTCACTCTTTGTCCACTCCTCTCACCTAACAAAGCAATTTGATGACACATTTAAAGCACTTTTACAAGTCATTTTCACTACAGGGATACTTTTCTCAAATTTAACAATGAATTAAATCTGCTGCCTGTGATTGTATTTTTTCTTTTTAAGTCTTTAATCACTCAAATCCAAACCATCTCTTTTTTTAACTGATACATTCTGCCTAGGAAATCTGCAGGTAATAGGGTTACAATGTATGTAGGCAGGAGAGCAAACCCCTCCTCACTTACATTTAAAAAATGTTAAAATGAAACTACCTCTGGACTGCAATCACTACTGAAAAAAGGAAGACACCACCTTATTCCATCTTTTAACATCACAAGGGGTAGAAGGGTAGACCCAGTGGACAAAGAGGGTGACGGATCAGGGCAGGGAGGCACGCAGGGGAATGGTAAAGGCGCATGCATCCAAACAGATCCCGAGGTCACCTGGGAAGCCGGTGTTACCAACAGGGCTGGACCTCGTGGGGCGTTTGAGGCAGGAAGCGGATGAGCCGGTGGTGCTGGGGGAACAGTGGGGGCCGGTGGTGGCGGCGGAGGTGGCGGCGCGCGCTGTTTGGGTTTGTCAACTTCATCTAAGTTTATATCATCGAGATCTGTGGTGTGCAGCTGCAGGCCGCCGGCAAAGCGCCGCATCGAGGTGGCAGAGAGGGAGGCGGAAGGACGTCCACTCACCAGCTACGTGCAACAGAACAGAAATCCGCCTCAACACTTCTGCCTGCAGCAGTCCTGAGGAATGGCCGGCCCTGGAACACCGCTCAGCCTAACTGCTCCTGCACAGGAAGCTCTTGCCTTTTCCCACACAGAATATACACAAACATTTGCTCTGAAAGCCTTTCTAAAAGCACTCCTTGGGATTCTAGTTTAAAAAGAAGAAAAATGGGAGTGGTGTGACAGCAGCTGTTGGGGTAAGGCAGTCGACAAAAGAAACCCCACAAAACCCCAACAGCAGGAAGTCTTCAGAAGGCAAAGTCACAGGACAAACGAAGATAACACAACTTTTGCCTCTCTTGCTCTTATGAGGAGAAAGCAAGAATTACTCCTTGCAAAGGTGATTATTTGAAGGAAAATAATCAAAGACAGGCCCTGAGATTCTATGTCATTAAAAAAGGGAAAGGGGTTAAAGTTGTGTAAACATAACCACACATCAGTACAAGAAAGGAAACCAAGCTTAAGCAGCTATCAAAACAAAAAGTTTAGTGTGCTACAAAATTCAGATCCTCAAGGGGCTCGAGATCTTATAATTTATGTTAATCCACACCAGATCTATTGGGATGCTAAACAACTCCAGAGTTTGAACAGAATGAGCAGCTCATCCAAAAAAATAAGGACGCACGTGAAGAAGGATTCTACGTATGCTGTTAGAGCTGCTAACATTTCTTTTATCAGTGATCAAACTGGAGTACTTGAGAAAATTCAGTCATTTTGCTATTTTGTAGACTCAGCTGAGGGAACCTTACATAGATAAGCTGTCTGACAGGCACATTCATCTTACTCTAATGCAGCAACACTTCCCTCAAGTGGGTAACACTTTTCACATTCTTCTTATCGAACATGCTCACCCCCTTGTACTGAAAAATAGCTACTTCTTTGGCAGAGGTTGGGAGATCTTGACTGCTCTTGTTCCCAAAAAACAATTCAAGCCTGTAGCACCTGAATATTGTTCAGTTGCATTTACCCCTAAGTAGCATTCAGGTTTTGTATTTTACCTGCTTTGGTAAGTTTGTAGAAAAACTGTAATAGAGCACTTATATATAATGTAATGGAAGAATTGATAGAGCAAATACAATACAGAGTGCTGGTCTTAAATCCAGGTAGACCTCTGAAAATAAAACAGTGTTTGTAATCTGTAATGGTCCTTCTTACTTTACAAAGTAAAGGGGACAAAGTTCTAGCAGAACATGAGCTGCCAAGTTTAGACAGTGAGAGAAAAACTCTGCATAATCACTCTACTAAAGACCTGTACTGAAAAACCACATGGATCTGAGCCTAGGGCCATGAGGAACAAAATATCAGCTGCTTTTTCCAGAGCTGCTCCATGTTGACCTGAAGGAAAATCATGTGAGAGTGTTCCCCAAGGTCCCTTTTGTGGTTGCAGTTTCTCGGGGATCCCACGGGAGCTCAGCAGATTGCAGTGTTCCTCTTGCAAGTGGCTTTCCTTGGAAGACAGCCAGAGCAACAGGATGGTGGGAAAGCCTCACTCCACGTCTAGAACCATCAGGCTCCAAGGAACCATCTCTGCAGCTTCCCTAATTAAAGGGGACTACTTAAAGCACAAACCCAAACTCTGTTCCTTGTGAGTTTCGTATCTTTTTGTAATTTTCTTAACCTGTTCCTTTATTTCATGTAATACAAGGGAGCTTCCAAGAGCTCATAATCAATGATGATGTTCTTGTATTCATAGGAGACAAATAAATATAGCAAGATCTAGCTTTTGTTACTGGTATCATGTCCCACCTAGCCCAAATGCTTCATGACAGTTAATTTAGTGGTGATAATATACTTAAAAAGGACAAAATACAAGCAGTTCATTAAAATAATGCTTAAATCTTCATAAAATATCAGAACAGCAAATTCTATAGATTGTAAGTCATCAATTACTGACTTCTTCCTCCCCCTCTTAGAAAGAGGGCTGAGGGGAAAAGACAGAGACAGATTTTTTTACTGGTAAAACCTGTTCCTTTTAGGAGACAACTTTCAGTTATTTAGAGATCATGCAATATATGGAAAATCCAGAATTTTACCTCAGGAGACTCATTCTCCACAGAGGAAATCTGTTCTAACCGTGTTTGACAAAGTCTTTCCACCCAGTGCTGCACCTTTTCTGATTCTTCCAGGTCTTCTCGTTCTGTCTCAGATACCTTGACCATAACGTTGGTGCATGAGAAAAGGTTATAGGAATGGTCACAATACAAATATGTTTCAAAAGTATGAAACTCCACTAAAAATAGTTTCAGAAATAATAATGCTTTTAAGAAGGATTTCCTATTTTGTGGTCTTTCATTAAATTCATCACTACACATGGACACAACTGCAGAGCTATCCTCATTTGGGCAAAAGCTGACTAAGGATAAGAAAATGTGGCAACAGAATTTTCCAGTGAAACAGCTTTTAAAATTTCATTAACTTTGACATAATTAAACAAGTGTCCTGCTAAAATAATTCCACTAAATATCCATCTAATTTTCTTTCAATTTAGTTTTGCACTTGATAGATCACAACATACCTCTTGCACAAGACGATTTATTTTCAGTTGTTTTTCTTTCTCCAGCATTCCTTCTTTCTCTTTGGCAAGTTTTTGCTCAAACTCCATTTCCTTTTTATTCTTCTTCTGTTCACAAAAACTATCACTTTTTGACTTCTTTCGTTCTTTCCCTTTCTGAGAAGGTTTTTTAACAAAAATTTTTACATCAGCGAAAACCACCACAAACTTCAATCTTGGTACATGAGTGTCTGCCTTGAAAAATTAATTACAGTCTATGCAAGTATGGGGATGGTCTTTTAAAAGAAAATCCGAAGTCCATTTACCCAGCAATTTGCAGGAAATTCAAACTTCTTAGAGGGCTTGTGCCCACTAACATAAGCTAGATGAAATCAGAAAATTCAACTTTTTTGGTCCTCTGCAAAATTACAATTTTAGGGCATACAGGCCCACTACAAAACTTTGAATATTCAAACAGTTTTGTTTGGGTCTTGGTTTGCCATCTCTCTGTTTCGGCATTTATATATACGTAAGACTGATTGCTTCAAGGTGACAGATCCTCATGTATAGGTAGATGTGAATATTCCATGCATACAACAGCTTCATGCATATGGCCTAAAACCAGCATTGCATCCCCTAATAAAACTGAAATAAGGAATTACAAAGGAAAGGTTTAGATCAATGCAGAAACTGGACTGCTTCCAAGAAGGAACACTGCATCACAAAGACCGTGTAGCTCCTACAAACACTGGATAGAATCTACTCAGATGAGTGAACTAATACAGCACAAAGTGACTCTAAAATTTTAGATGTAGAATGCAAACAAAGGGAAAAGCTACATAGTCATTTGAAAGCCTCTGTTCCAGTGGTCTTCAAAACGCCAACTGCTCCTTATTTCTACTTTAGTGATGTCACATTTCTGCTACCCTTTTTCACATTTGTACAGGTAGGACTTAGTTCATACTGGAAATCCCATGTTCACCTTTTATTTATGAAAAATGAAACAGAGGAGCAGGTGACCACTTATTGACAATTACTGCAACTGCCAGAAAGGCTGTGCTTCAGGTTTGATTTTGTTCTTCTCATCATCTTCAGCTATTGACTTTTCATACTTTGAATTCCCAAAACCACCATGAACTGCTTCACATTAATAGCATTATTTGTCTTCCTTTCACCTTTTGCACGTTAATATTGATAACAAAGCCTTGGAAAACAGACATTTTCCCTGTCAGCTACAAAAGCCAATTCTCCCAGTCAAGCAGTTAACTGGACCTTTGTACTGCTGAGCTCAGTGGGATGTGGTCTATTGCTTCATGGTTACGTGGTGGTGGTGTTGTAGGGAGGTGAGCAAAGGGAAAAGAAACCCCAAAAACACTGGAGATAAAGCTTAACTAAAAAAAAAATCTAGCTTTTCACACTGTTTTAACATAAACCTAATTCTGTGGCATATTTTATTCAGAAATAATTAGTTTTTACCTTAACAACAATTGCCAATATCATCCTCCAAAAAGTTAGAAGATACATTTAGTACTGTCTACTAAATGTAACATCTGGCAGGTCAACTTGCTAAGTACCAATATTCGAAGAATTACTGAATTCAAAGGCACACTGAGCAGTACACAAGCCAAAGTTTTCCAGAACATGAACATGTATCTGACAATCTTAGCTGCATTCATAGTATTCAGATACAACAGGATGATTCATCCTTTCCTAAAATTTTCCCCATGGATTCAGTTTGCTTCCTATTATAGACATTTTTAGTACAGAGTGAAATTTTGTTTTTAAAACAAACAAAAAAATCATTAGCAATAGGGAGCAGGATGAAAATTCATCACTGCTGGATTTGAAAGTATTTCTAAAAACAAATGATTAAAAGTAGATCTTTTCAAGCTTCTAGTGCTCACTGGGTGGTAAAGTTTGACTGGAATTGCGTGAGATCTTCATTATTATATGGAGAGGTATTTGGGCAGGTATTTGGGAATTCTCTAAACTACATTTGTCAGCAGCAACACAAAAGATTACCTCTTTGTGTGAAGAATTTCCATAACATGCTTTTGTAATTTTCAGGTAAAAATCCTAACTGCCCTGGCTTTCACACAGGTTACAGATCCGTGACGATTTACAGGCACTAGCAGTACAAAAAGGTATTGGAATGCATCACCGTCTCCTAATCTCTTTTAAGGAGATATCCTGGGCACACAGCAGGTCAAAGGAACAGTCCTAAACGGTGACACAAATACTTCATCTGTCAGAAACCATCCCGACCTCCTCTGAAACCTTGAGTTCTCGCCAGATACACACATAAAATCTTCATGGCACTTTTACTACAGTTAATTACGAAAAAACTCACCACCAAAGCGCACAACACAACAGCAATCCCCCTATAATATGGCTAATATACATTGCAAGAAATAAGGAAGCAACAGCAAGTATAAAAATATTATCTGAAACTCTCATAAATTGAAATTGCAATACTTCAGTAACATCTCTACAGACACAGAAGTATTCTATCAGCTTAAAGATTGGTTTTTTTTGTCATACGTACATGCCTAAAAGCCTTTTGCCTTCAGCACTCCTCCTATGCAGCAATTTGCAAAGGTATAACTGGGAACTGAGTCCTTGGTTCCCACTGAATTTTTCTCTCTAAACTGTTTTTATATATACATAATTCTGAGGACTTTTGGAGAACATGAAGACATGCACTGCCCACCTTTAAAAAACACCTGCTGCAAGGTATTGACATACAATTCCCTCTGCAGCTGGCAGAACTCGAGAGTCCAAAGCACTCAAAAGGACAAACTCCTAGACACACACATCCCAAAGGCATCTTAATTTGTGCACAAGAAAGAACTTGACTATAAAGTATATCTACTAATAACAGAGAAGAAGAAAAATGAGGAATTCCAATTCACACACACACACAGCAAACAAATTTACATTTCAAACTCTGTACCTTACGGATTGTGGGAAATTTTCCTTCATACCGATAAAACCATCCAAAAGCTACAAAAGGTAAAGGAGAAGTTGTTTTTTGAAGAAAAGCCAAGGACTGGCTCATACTCAGATCAATCCATGCTGATATGTGTAACTCATTAAAATTTATTTGAAGGCACAACATCAGAGGTTTGATGTTAGATGACAAGTTCTTAGTCAAATTCTTGATAAATGGTACTAGTACATTTAGTCATAAGTTTCCCTTATTTTAATGATACATATTTTATGTCAGAGCAAAGCAAATGCAACAAGTAATCTTCATACAAAACTACACAGGCATGTGCACTGCTAAGATTTCTATGGTCGCACTCCTACTTCACAGCAGTTTTAGCAAGTCTTATGAAAATTAAGCAGGTATTCAAACTCATTCAAGCTTGTAGCAGAACACTGGGTTTTGAGGAGACATGAAAAGCTCCATTTCCTAGGACAAAATATTTCAAGCCAAGTGCATAAATACTACAAAATACATTGCTAAGTAAAAACATACAAAAGAATATGTTACCATAACTTTATATAAGAAACACTGCTAACACAGAGCACTCAATATAGTCCATGTTTCTGTAGGATAGTTAGATCTCATATCAAGGTATCTTTAGAATGCAACGACAGCAGCAGTGTCAAAGCCTTTCATCATTTACCAAAGGTCCACACAAATTGCCCTAGAAAAACCAAATGGTGAGTTCAATGTCAAGACTGACTGTCAGGAGGAGGTGAGACACAGGAAGAATCTGAATCAGGATAGGAAGTTAGGGCTGAGTGGCAAACCTGTTTGTCCTGCTTCATGCTCACTTCATCCATGTCATCTGTTTCAAGTTGGTCATGTGCAACTCCCTCTAAATCTTCTAGAGAAACAAAGGAGGAAAGGAGTGAGGAGACAGAAGTGACAGTAACTGGAGGTTCCCATGAAATGAAAAAGAGATCAGTAATGTGTGACTAGAAGTTTCCATGAAATAAAAAAATGTAGTTAGTGATGGGATATTTTTCTACAAAATCGATTTAAGTAGGGCCTTTTTTTTTTTTTAACAATCTCCAACCTCCTCCAGTCCTGAAGAGCAGTTAGAATCTACATGTGGACAATTAGTCTGCTCTGTGGTGAAGGGAAGCCTGCAGAGTTTAGTGGTTTTCCTGTAACAGAACCATCAGCAGACTTCCCCAAAGTCACACACAAAATAATATAATAAAATAACATTAGTTTAGGAATTGGCCCAGGCCTCCTATAAATTATGCAACAAGCACTTTCCACTTTTTTGTTTTGTAAAATGCAGTTTTAGTACTCTCTCCACATACAATTTGTAGCTCCCAATTTTGCTTCTTGACTGCCAACTAAGCTCCAACTGTCTTAATTCCATTTGGACAAGTAAGTCAGAAAGGCAGCAGCACCCTGGGCTGCATCAAGAGCAGCGTGGGCAGCAGGACAAGAGAGGGGATTCTGCCCCTCAACTCTGCTTCCGTGAGAGCTGGATGCAGGAGTGCTGCATCCAGCTCTGGGGCTCCCAATGTACGATGGATGTGGACCTGTTGGAATGGGTCCAGCAGAGGGCCATGAAGATGATCAGAGAGCTGGAGCACCTCTGCTATGAGGAAAGGCTGAGAGAGCTAGGGCTGTTCAGCCTGAAGAAGAGAAGGCTGTAGAGAGACCTCAGATCAGCCTTTCAGTACCTAAAAGGGGCTACCAGAAAACTGAAAAGGAACTTTTAAAAAGGGCATGTAGTGAAAGGACAAGCGGGAATGGCTTTAAACTAAAAGGATAGATTTAGATTAGATACTAGGAAGAAATTCTTTACTGTGAGGCCCTGGCACAGGTTGCCCAGGGTAGGCTGTGGATGTCCCATCCCTGGAAGTGTTCAAGGCCAGTTTTGGATGGGGCTCTGAGCAACCTGGTCCCGTGGAAGGTGTCCCCACCGATGGCAGGGGGTTGGAACACGGTGATCTTTAAGATCCTTTCTAACCCAAACTGTGAAAAGGTTGACAGGCAAACACTGAACAGAAACAACATGGAAAACAATACACCAAACCCGCAAGCTAAAGAGTTTGATGCTTCAGACAATTTCTTAGCAAGCTTCATTCTTTTTGCTTTTTCTGCTGCTGCTCATTGTTAAAAACCATGACTATTTGAGTGGATGCAGATTTTCCAAGATAGGTGCTCATTAAATAAGAGTTATTAAATTAATTTATTGTATGCTTCCAGCCTTCTAGAAATAACCTATTCATAGCTAGCTTGGCTTGGACACAAAGTGTTGATATATTCCATACAGCTCAGCGATGTGTCTGACACAAATAAAAGGAGGCAGGCTGAAATCAATTACTTACTTTTGTGTTTGGAACGAGGGGCAGGGTGCACTTCTGCAGTTACAGTTCTTAGAGACTTGGGTGGTTCTTTAGGACCCCAGTCTTCTTCCCACTCCTTTTTAAATTTCTCTTCCTCTGCTGTTATCCTAGAGGAAACAAATGCAGTTAGACATTCTGAGTACAAAACCAACAGCATCAGTATATATTCATCACCATTATAATTTTTCAGCATATTTGTTTTTTCTCTTTAATAGAAAGCATAATAAACTGCTTCTTCCTCATAACCAAATTCCGTTTATCAGTCTGTTTCATTTACTAATGAAACTTCATTTACTAAGCTACTAAGATAATCTGCAAAATACAGTGTAAGATATTCTTATTTACTATTGAGACTGATAAGGCCAGTTATATAAACACCTGCACAGATACTAAGCCATAAGTAATGCACTACAGTACTGACTGCCACCTTAACTGAAGTAAAAAAAACATCTCTCAGTAATGAAAAATAGTAATTTTTCATTTTTAGAACTGGAACTACTTATTAGAAAAACTGTCAGTTTTAACTAAAACACTGAGTGATAGAACATCTACCTTATACCTAAATCAGATGTCACAATGGCAAATTATACCTAAAAAATGTGTGTTTTCTCTCTAGATCTTAAATCTACTTTGATGATTGCTTCCTAAACACACGGTTCTAGGTTGCACTAAAAAGTGACTCTTCCCAAAAAGATCAAAATACTGTTGAAACGGAAGCCATATTAAATTCCGTACCCTAGGAAAGAAAAGGGGAAGAAAAAAGATAAGAGAGTGGAATAGATAGGCAGAGATAGAGGACAGGGGTGGTGCAGAGAGTGTCATACTTCAGGAACAGAGCATGCAAAACAAGTGAAATACCAAGAAGGCACCTGAAATGGCACCATGATCAGAAAAAAAGGACATTTCAAACCAAAAAACAGCAAATACCGAGTAGGTCACAAGAGAAGTGCTGAATAGCCTAACAACATGTAACTCCATATATTCTGCCTTAAGTGATCCAAGATCTATTCTTGGCTATGAGTGGCCTTGAAATGCTAATTTACCAGGTCTTAGATATATATACACGATGCTATTTATACTTTGATTGTCTTTTGCATCTCTAAGTTAGCTAAAGTAGATTGAAAAAATGTTCACATGGAGTCAAAACACTCTTAAATCTGTAGCTGAGCTCACTATTTAAATTTAGAGGCATTGTCAGGGAACAATGGACAGAATGTTTTTTCATTTCATTTTAATTAAAAAAAGTTGGTGTTAGAATGTAACTTGCAGTACATAGATTTAGGGACCTCTGCCATTTAGGCACATTTGAAATTTTTTCAAATGTAAGATACCAAAATAGGGCACAGTGACTTTATACAAGGAATTCCTGCAGAAAGGATTCTTAAAAGAAGGCAAGGCATGATCGTCGCAAACCATTAATACAGAAAACCACTGTATTTTAGCCTGTCACATTTGCTCATTAAATCTCAGCTTTAAATTTCATCTTGTTTCCTCTCCTATTATTCTCCCTCCTCCTCACCCAGGAGATTGACACTGACTTAACAGTTTGGATGGTGATATGGAAAAGCTTAAAAGTGCCTGAGCAACACTTGAAAATTATACAAGGAAGTATAAATCTGTGCTAGACCTTACACTGAGCAGCCCTCAGGGCATGAAAGCCCTGAGTGAGTAAAGATGCTCTTAGTTCAGAACAACACGGCAGACATCCAACATCCATTACAACAGACAGGCAATCTAGATTTGGAGAACAGAATCATCCTTCACCTGTGATGGCCTGCTTTCATAGCAGCTTTTGTCTACTGCAGGAATTTCTATAGTAGGCCACAATAAAGAATAGGATGTTATCAATTCCCCGGGATCAGAAAAGGGAAATGCATAAGAATTCTTCCATGTGCTGCAGTAGCGCCCACGGCAGGACTGTCAGGAGCTTTTTCTTCTTGTGACAGCTGGGAAATGTACTTCTTTTTGCACCTGACAAATTCAGATATCCCTGCATTTTTTCTATCAGAAAATTTTAGCTAATACAGGTACATGAAAAGGGACTTAAGTGAAATAAATTAATTAAAACCCCCTTAACATGTCAAAGCAGCAAAGCTGAAGACCTGAGGGTCGATCAACCTAAAAGGCTGAACCAAAACAGATATTATTGTGCAACTTGCATTTTCATGCAATTTCCCAGCATAATTTAGAAGAGAAGTTAATTACTGTGATACTGACTGGTTAATTTCAAACTTCCAAATGCAAAATAATGCTCAAGTTACAAATACAGTACTGATCTGTTTCTTAGCAGTACTAACTTTTTTCTGTTAGAATTAAATGTAGTGTTTTAGTGACAACAGAGTAAACAAGTTCTGGGATGCAGAACCTCCTTAATCTTAAGTTTGGCTCTATATTAACAACTTTTTTTCTAAAATAAGTGCTCAACTTCAACTTGACAATGTATTTATTATTGCCATAAGTTTCATGCCATCAGCACCTTTTCCAGGTGCTGATTTTCAGATCGGTTTCCTATTCTTTAACTGCGGTGTACTTACTGATATGTATTGGATCCTACATTTAGCTAAATGAAAATACTACACAATTTTATTCAAAAGGAACACGCAGAATATTTTCAGCCAGATCTAATACACAAGCACCCCTTTCCAGGTGGAACATTGCCTATGTAAGGTTTTTACTCACTGCTCTATTTCTCTGCGGTATCTCTCTTCTTCCTCTGCAGCCTTCTGGGAAATCTCCAGCTTTCTTCTATAATAAGAGGAATTAGGACACCACGATAAAAATAGTATTTTCTGAGTAAGAACCTGAACAAAGTGTGTCAGCACATAGTTAGTAAAAGATATAGACGGTAAATACATATGTATTAGGGGAAAACTCTGCTTTTTAAAAGTTGTCTCTAAGATACCAAGGGTTCAGTATGGTGTCACAGGAACCCTGATGACATTCCTGACCATCTGGATAATAAGGGCATATCATCTACTTAATTCTGTAAGTTACCACCTCCTTCTGAGACAGGTCTATAGCGTGTTTTTGTATGAGTACAAAATTTCTAACTGTCTTGCTAAAAATAAAGCATGGGTGAGTAGCGTCAGGAAAATAATTAATATCCCACTGAATCTTTGGGGTGCAACAGTCGGGGAGAAGAGTGACCCTTCTACTCAAGATGGCTTTGAATGATATCAGCTTTGAAAGCCCAGAACATCAAGAGTAACACAAAATAAACATTTTATGAATAGAGACTCTGCAACAGCAAAACAAAGTTAATCTAAGCTGATAATCTCACTTCTGTGAGAAGCATCACAGAAATAATCATGTGCTCCTGTGTTCCTTGCCCTCTCCCATTCCAAGCTAAATTTTTCAGACTGCCCTATAGAGAGTTCTCACAATCTCTCCTTCTCTTGCTGCTCTTTGATGATTTTGTTGGTCTCCAGCGCAAGCCGCTTCTGATGCATTAACTCCTGGCGTTCCTGCTCACGGAGACGTGCTTCTCTTTGCCTTTCTTCTTCAGTCATGAACAGCTCCTTTCCCTGCAATCAAAACCACCACCCCAGTCAGTTGTGAAAATATCTCATGAATGCAGTTCTTCTAGGACATAATTCAAACCCAACTACATAGTAGCACATCTGCCATTTCCTCACATCACTCTTCCTGAGGAAGACCTTCTGAAAGATCCTCGCAGATCTGACCACTTACTCCAAGGAGCTATTCTAGTTTCAGCCTCCAAGTTATTGTGTGCCAAACACCTCAGAAGAGGTTTGGAACTACTAAAGTCAGCAATGACACTGTAGGGGTCATGCCAAATACATGCTCAGTGTGTCACCCAGAAAAAACTTCGTATTATACTTTCTTGAAATCTCACCTAGTGATGAAATGCCAGAGAACAGAACACTGAATGATTCCCAATGACAACCACACAGTTACTGTGTTTTAATGCTATTGTGCCATCATTCAGGGAACCCAATACAGGGAAAGTACATCCCCAAAACACTGTATAGGTTATGTCTTTCTGTTGGTTTTGTTCCTGTTTCATTTGCTTTACAATTACGGCACCAGCACAATTCTCTATTCAAGAAAGGTATTTCCATAGTGCTATAGGTAGAATCCTTTGATAACATTAATCTAATTTTCATTTCTGAAATTAAAATCCCATGTTAATTAAGAAGGTATGATTTTTCCTGTCTCTAAAGCGCGAAGTAGACAGCTTGAACAAAACCAGGCACTGAGGAATGCCTTTGCACCATGGTAGGGAAACAGTTTCCTTTTACTATTCCTTCTCCAGACAAAGATGTGTATTGAGCAGAGACATGCAAGGTGAAGGAGTGAGGAACAGATGAGTTCCATAGCAACAATTTGCAATTCTAAGGATACCACCCCAGTGATACATGCTGAGGTAGATCTCATATTTTTAAAGTTGTTAACATAACTGGGAGTTGAAACGAAGTCCTTAGGATGTTGAATTCCTGGAGCTTAATCAACTAGCCCAGAGCATTTGTTTAAACAATGTCTACAGCGCCTTTGGACAACTTCATCTCTTGTTGCTGTAAGAGTAGATCAAATAAACCATTAATTCCTTAACGTAGCTACACAGTATACATGAGCCTTTAGGAAGTAGCTGAAGTGACTTATTAAATCTCTTTCTTCCCTATTTAAGTCAGTCGCAAGGAAATTAGGAAACAGTCTTTGATTAGTCTTTAGAACTTGATTATCCTCTTGTATATAACTACACACTTTGCTATAGGAAGGATTAAAGCAGTAAAATCACGAAAACATTTATTGAAAGTCACACTGAAGTCAGAGGGAAGATTTAATTAATTTCAACTGGCTTTAGATTAGACCCCAAAGGCTTAAGGTTCAGTTGCACAGAACCTCAGTGGAAATGAAAAACTGAGCAATTTTCAGTGTGTCAATACGCTAATGAGATCAGATAAACAGTTACAAAAGGAACTAATTTGGAATAAGACTAAGGCATCAGGATTCAAAACTATTTGTCTCCAATTCACCTCTCATGTTTCAGCAGAAGCAGATATCTGTTAGAACAGAAGCTCTCAAACATGAGGGACGATTACAATAAAGTTAATTTCCATTCCTTGTCAAGGGAAGGGTTTTGCATTGGCATGTTTTGTCTGAGAATATTTTGTGTAGTATGAAATAACCAAAAGCCACTCAAAACTGTCCTGGTTTGACAGAGGTATAGATCTTATAAAAAACCCACAGATTTTGCTTTTATCCCTTTATTTTTACTATTTATTTGCCCACATAGTAATTTTCACAAATGTTCTGCTTTTAAAAATACACTACTTACAGCGCCTGCTACCACAGAGATAGTCAAAGTACGGCTACTCTTGAGCACTCTGACAGCCTGCAAATGACAACAAAACAAAAATCAGTGTAAATGAAGTGATGAAAGGCCAGTACATATTGGATGAAAAATGTTGGTTGTCAAAGAATTTCCAGAACTAAACAGGGCGGTAGGTATGCAAATCTCCGAATTCCCACGTTCAGTACACACCCCCTTGAGTGAGTAGCCCAGTATCAAAACATACTTTTTCTGGACAGGAAACCAGGACAGATGTTTAATAAGCTAACTACAAATCCAGGGAATTAAGAAGACTTGATTTTACCTCTTTGTGATCCACATTAGAAAAGTCCACTCCATTCACCTCAACAATCTGATCACCAACCTAAAGAAATCAATGCAAATTTTAGTACAGGTGCTAAGTTAGTACATATCTTAAATGAAAACAGAAAGAGATGAGCTCTCTAACACCCTTCATACAACAATCATGGGTACTGGCAGAGCACAAGCGAAACAGACTGGAATCTGGTCAGGCTTGCACATCCTCCTACACTAGGATCTCCTATTGCCACTGCTTGGGATCAGATCCTGAGCTTGAAGGAATATTGGTCTGACTCAGGTCACTCATGTTCTTAAAATTTTAGGAAAGTAGCTTTGCTTGAAATGTAATCACCAGGTATTTCTTTCCCATGGAGAAAAAACCTGCCAAACAATAAACTCCACACAGCTAGCAACTTCACAAGGATTCAGAATCCTAGAAGTTGTGAATACAAACCCAGAATTCCTTGTGGTACCTACCTTGGAAGGTGGCAAACTTACCTCTAAGCCCACCTCTGCTGAAAGAGAGCCAGGCTTAACATTGCTGATAAAAATGCCCGGTTTTTGTGTTGGACCACTGGAAATACTGGAAATGTAAAAAACCCCAAACATTAATTGGATAATATTTATAGAATAATATTTATGGAATCATACAGTTTAATACAGTGAGTAGTTTTAGTCGTTTCCTTATAATTTGTTTTTGCTTAAAGAATATTTATGGTATCAGCCAACACTGAAACAAACACCAAAACTTACCAGTACACACACAATGGTTTATCATCCTATTTTTCTATTCTTTACACCACAAAACCGGATTTAAATAAAAAGCTAAAAGAAAAATATTCAAGCTTCTGTATTTTGCCTTACATGCTGAAACTTACACGTATGCTGAGCTACACTGTCTAAAGGACTGGGACAATAGTGATATTTGGAAGCAAGCAAGCAACACAATGAAGAATTACTAATTATTCACTGAACTGCAAGATACTGTATGTATAAAATAATGTTATTTTGTTAGGATTATTTATTAGGAGCAAGAAGGATGTTTCATCCGGAGGCCAACATCTAGCTCAGGAACTTTAAGCTGCCATCTAAGCTGGGCCCAAACACGGAAACTACTTTTGTAGGTTATATATCCAACAAGTGATGTTGAGCCACCCCCCCCCCCTGTTTGTAAATGTTTTTTTAAAAAACCTTTACATTCTCCAAATTACAGGAGAGAAAAGTCCTGATAATTTCAACTCTATATTCCTAAATATATAAGAAATCCTACAATACTCCTTCTACTCCAAAACCTCTTGAAGTATTGCAAGGACAGGAGTCTCAGAATCCTATTTCTAAAAACTCTTGCAAATTCAACATTAATTTCAGGAACAGGATATAGCTTTGTGATGGTGCCTTATTTCTGAAAAGGGTCAGAGAAAGCATGCTAAGTGCAGGGAGTGAACCTGACAGTGGATAGTGATGAAATTTACTACATACCAAGCAGCATTTTCAAGATTTAAAAATGTAAAAGCATTTAAAAGATCCAATTCTATCGCAACTTGCACTAAGGCACTTTCAGTCTGCTCCTATTTTTAAAGTTTTTTTCTTTATAACAGAACTTTTAACACAGGTTATTTAACACAGGTTTTTTATGCTTTGCCTAAAAATATGTAACATGTGCCACAGATACCCTGCTGTTGCAGTTTGCCTTCCTGATCCAGCATAGATCTTTATTTTCCTGACATCATATCAAAGAAGGAGGGAAATAACTGCCTTGAGTGTCTCATTTAAAAAACAGTGACATTAAACAAAAAAATGTGTACCCACCTGCATCCCATGCCTTTTGTACCAATCAAGCTAATGAAGACTTTCTTCTCTTTATTGTCTTTTCCTCCAGAAGAAGCCAGCCCAGCAACACTGCCCTTTCCTTCCTGTAGAGGGATTAAACAATGCTGCAGATGTTAATTCTGTCTTGACTTCGTATCAAGACTACTATAAAATTTCATGTAGTCAGGATGAATCCCAGTCAGCATCAAGATAAGAATCAAGGTCCTATTCAAGGCTCCAAGGTCCTACCCTGCTGGAAATCAATGTGAAGTAGAGTCATTTCAGTGGAGCTACATGCCTGAGGTGAAAGACTGAACTCATCTATTTGGAGAAGATTACTTAAATAGTCAAACTCTGTCTTCAGAAAAGGGTGAAGGAAAATTAGAGTAAAGTGATACGGCAAAATAATCATTTAGATGTTCCCTGATGAAAGAGCTGGAGAAATACATGATAAGGCTCACTATTTAACTAAGTCTTTCTTCCTGAAAGCAAAAGAACAGTAATTGTGGTGTTTCTTTTCACTTCTGCAACCCTTAGAAGTCACTTGCATTCAAAGTTGTAATTCCTCCACTAATATGCCTAAAATAGGCCAAATAATCTGATAAAGATTTATACAGTAGAACTACAGCCTGGGAAGTTAATAACCTCAAGCAAAATGAAGTATCAATTAATGAGTAAAAGCAATTTCATTTGTGTCCTGCCCTTTCTAATAGCTCTAGAATCATTTCATATCACAAAAGATATTTCTCACAGAATACTTTCAAAAAGATATTGCATTATAGTAATGCATACAATAGCGTCTCTGATAAGGTCAGAGGAGAAAGTGTTTCAGAACCATTACAGATTCCCCAGGAGACATTTAACAAAATATTGGTCTCTTACCCCAGAGTCTGACACAAACTGATCCACATATTGCCATTTAAGGGGTTCGTCTGCTGAACTGAAAGGAAGAAAAGAATTTAAAATTATGCAACAAAATAAATGCCAATGTATTCCGGAAGCTACTTTGGAATGCGGCCTTCTGTTTTGCATCCACAACGTCCTTTGGATACCATTCACATCTCGTTTATTTTCCAGCAATTTAAACAGAACATCGAACAAGCGTACAATTACTTGGGCTACTAAAGGCTGAATATAAAATTGATAAAGCCCTCTCAAGTGAAACCATTCTAGGAGACTCTAAGAAAGACTGTAAAGCTAACCATAACCACTCAAACGTCTTACACAAATGTCTATGCAGAGCGACACCTCCTGTCACTAACATTTCTCAAACATTCCACTTCGAGATTCAGCTTTTCATCAAAAATTGGAAGAGAAAAACAATTCTAAATTTTTCTGAACTCTGAAGATGTCATCAAATGCCACATACACAGAGAAGCAGTAGAGCTCTCTGTTAAGCTAGGTGCACTGATAATTAAATTTCCAGATGTCCATGACAAATGAAGAAATAGAAATTGGTTCATTTAAGCAGGCAACTGGTATAAAATCACATTCATCAAATAAGACATCTGCCTGTTCATTAAAAAGGATGCGACATTTTAATTAGCATTCACACATTTTCATAATTAAACAGAGATTCTTTGGATAGAAGAGGTTGTGTGAAAATGAATCATCCGTTTTCAAGTGAAAAGCCATTACCTTTTGACAGGTATCATGCCAATATCTGAAAAGCAAAAATATTTTGTTAAGCTTCTACAGACCACCAGCAATCCATTAACAGCAATCTTTGGTAATAGAGGTGATTTTTTGTGTGTGTTACTTACGTCTAACTTTTATGGACACGATTTTCTTTGTACGAATGAGGTTTATGACTTCTTCGTGTGTGCATGACGAAATGGAATATCCATTTATGCGGACTATCTCGTCTCCAACCTCACAAATGGAAGGGAGAAGAAGAAGTAATTGTGAGTTAGCATTTTAAGGGTTTTCAAGATTGTATCCAATCTGGCAATTATTTTGATGCAAAGGTTAGATAACATTGATTCATGAATACTTCTGAATTTCACGTAATGTCCAGATCAGACTTACCTGTATTTGTTTCGAATTAGTACCAAACATCAAAAGAGTAAATTAATAGCCAAATAACAATTTCATAAATACTATTTATTATAGTATACAATCTTTGTACTTCACAGATTACCTTAAATACAAGAGTCCACATTTTAATTCAAATAATTTTGGAGTTATTTTCTTCTTTTATACTTCAGCAGTTAAAGTTTGCTTTTACCATACATTTTCTGAGATACCTTGTTAACTATATTTGATCAATAGGAAAGTTAACTTGGTCTTATTATCTTGCCTGATTCTGGATTGAGAAAATGCACTACTTTAATGGACTTTACCTCTTTGTCTTTGTTTGGGGACCGTGCTAACATTTATCATCAGTCCAATGGCAGCACCCCAAGGACAATCCCTGTCAGTGTTCAACTGACTAGTGTAGAACAGACAGGGTGCTTTCAGCCACTTCTACAAAATTTCAAATCTTATTTATCAGAATACAATCAAAAAGTTTCTCCTCCTCTAATATAAATCCAAATTTGATATGCTATGATGACTAGAGTAGAAATTTCCAAGTTTCTACAAAATCTGCCCAATGATCCTCTTATCCAGGTAGGCTGAGAAGGAATCAATGATGAACACATCGTCCACTTCATTTAGGGTAGTGCCTTACTATCTGCTCAAGATTACACTGCCAGGTCCTGGCTAGAGCACCAGAAGGAAAAACTTTTACTTGACGTGAACCACATGGTGACATGGCTGTATGAAAATTAGCGCACAATTTCTTCCATGATCAATGCAGATCCATCCACTGCACAGTAAGATATACAAATCATTACCAGGAAATCACCTTAACAAACCATCAACAGTATCATCTTATACCTCTGTACTTCGATCTCCATAAGGACAATGCCAAATAGTTTGGCTTTACTGCTCTTCAGTTGCATTTCCTCTGAAATTCTGTGAACATCTGTGATGTAAAATGTATTTGATGAGACTTTTCTCATTAACATCAACAGCACAGAATTTTGTACTTAGTTGATGAAACTTTGCATGCCTCCTCACAAACGTGTCTGGTTTCATGGCAGCATTATCCCTAGTTAATGATTGCCCAAAATGTTCCATTTAAAGACTCAAGTGTCAAGCTCCCAAATTTCACTTTAGGCTTAAGTTTTCCACACTGGTATCTGCGTGAAGCTGATTTCAAGTTTCAGCAAAGCTAAAGCAACTATTTTTATTCAAAAAAATTTGGGTGGAATGCATTATCATGCTCATTAAAAAAAAATAAATCTACAATTCCTTTGTTGAGAGGCTCTGTGCTTTCATTTTATATGAGAGGAGTGAGTGGAACTGGAAGTAGAAATTCCTCAATATAGCCTGTGTTCTAGAGACTGTAACACACACAGAGACAGGGCTACTCTTGGGTGACGGGACATCAGGCATGCTGTCACCTTCTGCCTTTTTTCATATGTAATAATGACTATTGAATCTTCCTACTGGGATCTGTCCAACTGAAAAAAAAAAAAAGCACAAACAAAAAACCAAAAAAACCACCAATGTATCTACTTTTTCTTCCACAAGCTTTGTTAATTCTTCTGGGAAGTGTCTCATGCTCTGCAATACTACCGAAAACATTAACAACATGTCCACTCTACCAGCACTGCTCATGTGTCACACTTTAGACCGAAGATGAGGATTTTTGTCTGACACAACACAGCATCAGAAGGCTACAAAAGCAAAGGAAACTGTCCTGCAGAACGGAACACACTCGCAGAGGCAAAACAGGACTGTGGTCCCGAGTCCCTGACCAGTGGGACATCCGCTCCCTCTGCTGGGCATTCAAAAAAATCTCATCCAGGGCAATGGCCTGCACTCCTAAGAGCTTGAGAGTTTTTATTTAAGACAGTCAGATATTTTAAATAATCTTTAGTAAGAGCAGAAATAGGTCAGTAATGAAGGCTTTTGAAAATACAACCTGTGGTAAAAATACAGAATCAGACAAGAAAAGCACATGAGGTCTGCAGTTTGGAGTTACAGCCCTGATAGCTCTTGCTGTCACTCACTTCACCAACTTGTTCCAAGGACTCAAAACCACATCCATGCACCCAATCAATTTTCTGTTGATTTTAGATATGTGGTGAAGGGGCAGGGGGTGGGGTGGGCTTTTTGTTTGGTTTTTGTTTAGTTCAAGATCCCCTCTTTACTCACTTCTTCCACATCGTGCAGACTGTAACAGACCACGGAGCCTGGGTTTGTACAAACCCAACTCTTTAAATGGGTAACCTACCCATACTGTTATTGGCTGCAATGCCTTAACACACAGGAGCCCCCCAGTTTTAGGGCTGCAAATGATAATGCCACCATGGGGCTTCTGTATCAGCAGAACTGGCGTTGTTCTGAGGATGTCAGCACTCACTGAGTCAAATCTGTTCTCATCTCCCCAAGAGGCACTTGCAAAATTACAAATGCGCACAAGAGCGTATTTTATTTTTCCCTCTGGTATGGGAATGAGCTTTTCCCATAACAATATTTTTAACACTCCTCTTTACTAGACTGTCATCTAGTTTCTGAAACTCAACACTCTTCACTCACCCTTAACGGCATTTGTATTGCTGACAGACAACGACTGAGGCTGTTTTACAAATAACCCAATCTAGGCTGAACCACAGGAGATGTATAGGCATACAGCAAACTGCTTCTCTTTAGGATACTTGAACAGCTTTTCCTGAACAAAGGTATCCAATACTGGGGTAATTAATAGCTGTTTTCATGTATTTTGTTACTTTTGTACTGTTATCACTGTATACCAAGCTAATGAATCAGAGCTGTAGAGATAAAAGTCTGCAGGACTGAGTAGAGTAGAACAGTAACAATTATTTTGGTATTATATCACAGTTTCCCCTTTCCCTATCAAACAGAGAGATGACAGACTTTTTAGAAAAAAGACGCAAACCTAACTTTTCTCAAGTAAAATGCCTATTATTTGTAACTTTTAACATGAGAAATATAATATTTAGTGCTTCTAGGAAATTGAAGGGGTTCATATAATAGCATCAACTGTTTCAAATTTCCCATTTTGTATACTGCTTCCACTTTCATCATTCACACCAATCTCTTTGTATTCAGCAGAATCCTCACACACAAGTATCAAAAAGCAGTGGAGGGGGGGAGATGAAGTCCATTTCTTAATGGAAGGAGAAAACACGTTTGCCTTTTAGAGAAACTGTAGTCAAAAAAGGGTCAAAACTATAAGTGCCACAGAGAACCTTCATTATTATTTGGTAATTTTAATGTAACTTGGAAAGTACTTCAAGGAGAAATCATGCAATTTGAACTGGAAATTTTAAAAGCAGAAGGACATAAAACTGATGGTGTAATAGAAAATCATTATACCTTTCTCGGACCGCATTTTTGGGATAGAAAATGTGTAGAGATTTTGTTAAATAAAGCAGGTGGCTGAAATTTCAGAAGCAGTTGGCTTTACTGTGAGACAGCAATTTAGAACAATGGGCTGCCTGTCAGGTCTTGTTATTCAGTGAGGTTCAGAAAGTGCCTAGTGCCACCTATTATTCAGGCACTTTAGGCTGAGCTTTAACACCACGTATCAAAAACCAGAAGCCAGGCATTTACAGGAGCTGCAAAGCACCATCTGCCCATATTAATTCATATAATCTAACCCTAACAAAATCACAGGCAGTCTCAAGCATTCTTCTCCCTTATTGTCCCTACTTCGTCTGCTAAACCCTAACCATGTTCTGACTTGCAATAATTTGTACACTCCAGCCCAAAGATCCTTTACTGGCACCAACATGTCTTACGATGACCTCAGTCACAGAAAGCCATGGGGCCTTTCTGTGTACGGAGAAAGCAGGAAAACTAACATCCTTATAGGAGCACAACAGCTGAACACAACTCCTTATCCAGTGATCGTGTCAAAACGTTAGTCTGAAACAAGCAGGGAAGCAGAGCTGCAGCACAGCATTAAGACAAATGTGCTAGAATGGCAATTTAAGGCAGTGGCTATTAAGTCCTTTATTGATCAGCATCATCAGTGCCTTCCAGTATTTTCCAGGAGACGTTTACAAAAGCCATATAAGTGACTGGTCTTGATCTTTTTCTTGAGTTTCTAGCAGTGGAGGAAGGAAGCACATGGAATCTCTCCTACTAAGCTAACTACAGCCCAGGAACAACTCCCTTGTCTGCACTTCCCATTCTCACTGTGTAACGTAGAGGACGAGGTACGTAAAGTTTTGTAGTGCAAACTTTTCTGCAATTGTCCACTGGCAAATCCCTTGCTTAAATAAGGCTGACAAAACATTCAGTTGTGCTGTCCTGTAACACTCTCTCAGTTCTAACGATGTAAAGAATTTGTGGTTTTGTTCCAAGAAGTTGTTTCTAAAGCATCCAGGGAGCCAGTCATGCACCTGTGCAGAGTAGGCTGGCAGAAGATGGAACTAATTCAATGGTGATTCCAAATGGGATATATTGGTGTGAATGCACTAACAAATGGGCACACACATGCATGCAAACAGAAAGAAACAAAGTTTAAAATCTAGAAAGCTTTCAGCATGTGTGACACAAACAATGGAAGCCTAAGTTCAATTGCCTTGTTGACAGAGATTTGTTTTTATTTTTTAATCTAAAAGATTTGTGAGGCAATACTGAAGCATATCTACAAAGCATGCTAGCTTAATTAAACACTGTAATGAATCAGGCCAGTCTAACATATTTTGGACTAGTGTTAAACATAATCCTTAGCCATCAATACTTTCAGCAAATATTCAGGCTTGACAAATTAAAAGTAGCCAGGCATATTAGCCTTTCCACTCAGAAACTCAGACCTTTAATACACCTTATCAGATTCAGTCTGATAGAAAGATGAAGACATTTGCCACAGCAATTTCTCACTTCACTAAGCAATGTCACATTCAAAAAGAAACCAAACACCCAAAACTTCATAAATGCAAATTGCATCCGTATTGCAGTGTTTCTACACATAATTATTTTTGCCAAACTTATTGGCAAGTTCACATATCTCAAATTCAACCACAGAAAGTGCAATTCTATGCAGTACAGAGGACACTGGGAATAGTCAAAAATATGTTCTTTCTTTTATTGCCCCAAAACTAATGTGGGGCAAACAAAACCCCCACAATCTATACATGAAGTTCAAGTAAACATTTCATTACACAAATTATATCTATGCAAGATGGAATTAACACTTTTAGTATTTATATGCTCTGTTCTACATTTTATCAGAACTTGGCAACTTAAAATACTCTTCCACAGTCTAGAGATCTTTCTTTCCATCTGCTTACATATAACTGTTGCTACTCATGAATTATAAACATTCCAGAAAAACCTTTAACCTTCAAAAATTGTCATAGCCCAAACAAGAAAAAAAAAGGTTTACATATCATTAAAAACAGCAAAATGAACATTTTTAATTACTTGATTCACCACTGTTTTAATGGCATTTACCATGGCATTGACTTATATATTTTAGGAATTCTATTAGAAGAGACAAAGACCACCTTAGCAAAAGCAATTTCTAAATGTTAATGAACAACCCTTAGCATCTAACAGTACACGAATAAAATTTTCTTACCTGAAGTCCTGCGTTATCTGCCTGTCCTCCTCTAACTAACTGGGAGATGAAGAGGCCACAGCTGAATTCCACTCCACCTCTTACACTTAATCCAAGCCCTTCAGGATTCAAACGATCCAATCTCACCTCTTTCAGCTTTCTGCAAAAATGGAAAACGCTTGGGTGTTCAGCTGCGTAACACCTTGTCTCAATAATGTTTCAGATGAAAGCTAGACATTATTTTTCTCTTATATAATTTAGGCATTAAAAAAAGCAAGTTGACGGAAGTTTGGATGGATGTGAGTTAACTGAAGCCATCATGTTTATTCATATGAAAAGACATTTGCAATCACCGAAACTGCTTTTAGAGTGTTAGAGCTACGAGAATATTTTAAAAAATCATTAAATACAGGAAAAATGAGAAATTATTGTTTTTGACTCCTTTATCCCGCTTTTACTAGACTAAACTACTTGGCAAACAATTTCAGGTAGCTGTACTTCTAGCAAATATAACAAAAGTACAATAACTATGCCCAACTCTACACAGATGAACAATATTTTACACTGAATTCAGCCAGAAACTCAGTATTTCCTGCTTGTATTTAAGTTAGCCGCATTTTTTTTTTTTGTTTTGTTCTGCATTCTCTTACCGTGATCGTTTGGGTGTAAGCTGATCATATTCCACCTGGTGTTTTAATGGGATGAGCGGGCGGATAGCATCGAACAGAGGCAACCTGCTGGGTTCATTAATCACAAGCTTTAGGTCCCCCACAAGCACTGGGAGATTCATGGACCTGCAAAAATACAGCGACAAAACAAACACAGGTAATCAACACACCAACAAAAAGCTTCATTTTATGAGTTGTTGTGCATGTGGCTTCAATGTTTGCATGTCCTCTCAAGCTACCAAAAAAGATATTTACGCAGATATTGGTTTGACAAAAGCAAGGCAGACTCTGAGAAAGCAAACCTTCTGTAAATAAAAAACACTTGCTTCAAAACATCTGAAGTCTTCTTATACATTCACTTGATCTTTTAGGGTCATGCACATCACATTTATAGATGGCATCCCCAATTTCATTCTCAGAGTACCCATAAGATTTATGGAACCGTTTGAAAATAACTTTCCAGATTAGAAACACCTGCCTACTAGGCTTTTGTTCCCTTATTAGTTATGAATCCTTGTAAGTAAATCCAGGCTACAAAGTCCTTTCCTTCTTGAACTTAGAGGACTGACAAATTGTTTCAATCCAGGGAAAAAAAGAAAATCACGAAATTCAGCAGCTACAGCAAAGACTTTGTTTAAGTTTCAATTTTTATTCAAAATCAAATTTGAAGGGTGATCAACTAATTAACAAAACCTACAGAAGTTAAACTGCTGCAAACATCTTTCATGAGAGCTATGCAAAGTGGTCAGCGCTGATACAGCTGAAATTGTCAGCACTGAGATAGTTATAAGTCTACAAACTATATTTTGTTGTATAGCTGCAGGAGTGGAGGAATAGCTAAGGTTCAATGGAGCTATTCCTATAAAATACCCAGTTAAACTTACTCTGTATTATTTGCTGTTCCCTTTCTTTTAATTTACATTTCCTGGGATGCAAAATTTCTGAGGCATGGGCATTGAAAATACAGATCAAAAATACCTATATGGGATTAGAGCCCACATACTTCTGGAAATGCTGTTCACAGTGAAGCAGACATTAAGTGTCAACTCCAACAGCAACTGCACTTATTTTTGCCCTGGGATATTTCATAATGTATTCCCAGGAAGTGATACATCATCAGTGTATGTTCACAGAGATTTTGAAAATTTTGCCAAAGTCATTGCAATTGGGGAAATTGAAGAAAAGTTGCCATATGCATTGTTAATTTCGTAACTGCAAGAAGATTTTAAATAATTCAGATCTGCTGAACCAATTGGCTTTCCAAACAACAGCCTTTATGAATGGAAAAGCAATTAGACAGACCTGAGTGAAACTGAATCAGATATGCAGCTGAATACGCCCATAACTACAGCTCGGTGCAAACATCAGAGGGAAACGTCTACATTTCACTCAGCTGAGATGCTTTTAATTACGATATGAATGGAAACAATGTTTATCAGAGCCATTCATCTATGATTAGTGGAAAATATATTCTCATCTTCTTCGAAAAACAATGGATCAGAGGCTAATGTCATTTGCAACGAAACAAGTCCGAGGCAACTGTCATTTAAATCAGTTCAGCAAAAGCACTGGTAACAGGCCTATCACCTTACCAATTTTTTACCACAGTGTTATAATAAGCCAGAGTCATTAAACATGCCAAACAGATTCCAAGAGTAAATTTTTCCAGCTTTCTGAAGGACAGCTGCAAAATTTTTATCTGAAAACTTAGCAAAAAATCTTTGAAAAGCAGAGTCAGGGAAAACTTTGTATCAAATAAATAAGAGTTATTTGGAAATATTAACGAATTTTATTAATGCTCTCTTCCTGTTTCCTAAGAACAGTTTTATCGTGCAGGAGCTTCCCCCCACACATCCTCAAATATGAATCCATCAAATGCTTTTACAAAACTGCCAAGTCATAAAAGCAAAGTAACTTTCTAAGTGATTACGGACATGCTCCTTCTTTTCCTGCAGATTATGCTGTGAAACAACAAGATTTCACTAAACAGGATAAAAACCTCTTATTTCAGCTACTTTTCTAGTAGCATATAGAAAGACAATTTAAAATCTTGACTATTAATTCTTCAAACTTAAAAATGTTGGTCAAATTCTACACAAACATAGATAAAGCTAGACCTTACTGGTGGTACATCCGCAGCACATCGTAAAGGTAATCCTTCTCCGCTTCATTGTCAATTAACAGATTGACCTGAGAACCCAAAGACATCATCGTTAATCTCTGACTGAATAGCCACAAATGCTGAACATGACAGACTTTCACAGATTCTTAAGCCATAGAGTAAAGATTTCATCAAGGAAGAAGAATTTTTATAAGATAAACATGTTTTTGCAACAGAGCATTACCTCAGAATGTCACACTTACAACAAGACTTTCTAAAATTAGTATTACAACAATTAGACAAGGTGGTGAGTCCTAATATATTCTGTATGCTAGATTTCCCCTCAGCAGTAGTATTACTACAATAATATCATATTTGTCTTACCTGATAATCACTGTACTGTTGAATAAATGTCTTCAGAAACCTTTTTGGCCACTCATTAATGTAGCACATGCTGTCGCAGATAAAACCACCACACTGAGATATAATCTCTGTGCTGTCGTCCAAACCACCAATTTCAGGAGCTCACTTAGAGCATTATGCAAACTGCTACACCTCTGTTCCTCTTTGCTCCAGCTCTTAACTGATAGAACTTGCTAGTTATTCTTTCCTCCCCCACTAATAGTACCTTTACCTAAACCGGTGTCATATTACTATGCCTGCTCTTGGATAATTACAGCAAATTAAAGCAAAAGAAAACCAAACCCGAATTCGTACATGAGGAGTTCAATTTATATTCAATGATAGTGAGACCCCCACTAATCTTACTTGTAGTGAGAGGCCACATCACATTAGTTTTACATCTGGACAAGCCTGATGCTTAGGAAAACAATTTACATCTGACCTAAAAGGTAATATTACTGTGACGTGAAGACCGAGAAGCAATTTGCATACTTAAAGAAAGGCCCTTTCTTTCTAGGTTTGCAATGGTTTGTATTATGTTCTAAACTAAATACATGCTTCATATTCCTTTTGTCCCACTTGGCTCTCTAAAGCCAGCAAGACTTCACATACCAGTGGTTTTCTATTACTTGTACCTTTTGGCTCTCTGAAGCCGGCAAGACTTCTCATACAGGTGGTTTTCTGTTACTTGTCTCCTCTGGAAAAAGACACTTTCAAAACACCTAAAGGCCAGAAAGCTACATGCAGGTCAAGATTGCTTTACAGTCATGCCAATGAGTAAACCAATTTATTCACAGTCAATTTCAAAGGACAGAGGATAAATTCTGACTTAAACGGAAATGAAATATTTCCGATCAGAACTTCAGCGACCCTGTCGACAGGCTCAAGGCAAGGCAATATATGTAAAACTAATTCCAGCATCCATTTTTCACTTCCCTGACAGGTAAAATACAACACACAAATCAGTTTTAGTTCTGGTATACAGAACTCAATCCCCAGCGCTAGCTAAGATACTGTATGAGCAGTGTCGCACAAAGAACATTAAATGCTTAACTGCATCAACCCTACATAGCAAAGGGCAAAACCATCATCATCTCTTTTTCCTGACAGGGGAAGCAAAGATTAACAACATTCCATTTTTCTCCCAAAATGCTTGCTGCTGGATACATCCCCATTTCCTCTCAGAAAAAGGAGGGCCACATCTAAATTCTATTTCTTCTCACAAAACAGTCAGTCTTCCTGTTTGATTCCTGCACTTCTCCTCCTGCACCAGCAATTTCCTTATCCTCTGAGAAAAACCAACACCCACGTGACTTCTAATATATTCAGAATGCTGCAGCTGGGTTAATCATTCTGGGCCACCCCTACTAATGGGTCATTCTCCTCCTGCTGCCTTCTATTCCACCAATTATCACTGCATCACAGCCACCTGCATCTCTTGCCATTTTCCTAATTCTTTAACTCCTTGGGATAGCCTTATTGTAGACACATGCTTTACCTGGGCTCATCATCAGCTTCTAAAAGTTGACTCTAATTTCATAAATCCTAAAATATCATGCCTCCCACTATATTAAAAAAAATTTAAATCTGTGGTGACATGGTATAACTTGGACCACAGAAGTATTTTAATATCGATTCCTCAAGAAAATGACTGTAGAGTCATGGGATAGGTGATTTCACACCTTTTAAACCAAGGTTATTAAAGAAAAACCATCTGAACCCAGCCCTGGACAATCTGCTCTTGGTGGCCCTGGGCATGGGTGGTTGGGACAGACAACTTCCAGGTGTCCCTTCCACCCTCAACCCTTCTGTGATTATTTAAAGAGTCCTCATAGTAGTTGTATCATCCATAATCCTAGAATACAAGGAGCTGCTTATGCTCTATTTCTCGCTACATACGTTGCACTGTTTTTCACAGAAATTAATAGGAAGTCATCTGCACCTACATACAGAAAAAAAGAAAAAAAAAGACGTCTGTCAAGAAGCCTACCTAAGTTTATTCAGCGGAATAGAAGCTGTGGGGAGGAAAAAGCACTTTTTGGTGTGAAAGGAGTTTAGATGATAATAATGCACTATGTTAGCACTAACCCAAACTGTCATTCAAAGAAGAGTATGAAGTTCTGTTTAAGCTGCACAGACTGTGGAAAACTATGGAAGGAAAGGGAAGGACTGGTCAATACATTTGCACTTATTACATATTTTACATTGCTGCTTGGTTGATAGGGAAACTGATTAAAATTGCTAAGAAAAAAGAAACTATTAAAAAAAGAAAATAAAGGAAGTGGCTGTTAACTGAGGAAATTTAGATCCTGTAGTGAGCATCTTCACTGGTATGTCACAGAAAAAGTAATCATCCAAGACTGCGGACGTCACAGAGGTCACTGGAAGCAGGATGATACAAAATAAAGAAAGAAAATCCTGTTTTCACGTCTTGTAACTCAGATAAAGTTGACACTGATATCTGCATCCCACCTGTTTGCAGCAACATTGACAACACATCTTATGTTATCGGGGTGGGGCTTGAATGATTTATGAATTATAGCAGCAATGAAAGGGAGAAGGTTTAAAGTTCAAGACAGTAACCACTCACCTAGAAACCAGAGCCTTTACAGAAATGTTGCACAACCCACTGTTGAGTTATACAGTAATAGGGAGCAAGGCAGAAACAATGTGCTAGGCGGATACAGTCATCATTATAGAATATCCAGGTCCTTAATGTTTTTGAACTCCAGTTTGATGTACAGAGGTTTTTCTGCAGTCCCTCTGATTCATCCTAACAATCCTTTAGTTAACGTTTATTACCAGGTGACAGATACTTCTATAAAACATTACATTACTTTGCAGAAATTGTGTGACCTAGCTGACAAAAAAATTACCAAACCAAATCAACCACAACTTCCTTCACAAAACAAAACAACCCCCCACAAAACACTACAGAAAACTTTAATCTGAGGGAGTCCTAAATGGCTTGGCAAAAACATCTTTTACACATGTAAACTATTTTCCTCCTGCTTTCCTTAATTAGAGCTTTCGGAGCGTTCTTCACTCATACAATTTTGCGCTCTGCCGAGCACTTATTTAACCGGGTAAACGACAAAACGGCGGTGCCAGGCAGCCCGAGCCGCTCCATGTATCAAGCGCATTTGCACATGAGCGCACACGGGGAATGTTAAGGTGGAACCGCAGCGGGCCGAGCCCCGACTGGGTGCGCGCAGGGCTGAGCGGGCACTGCCAGCGCCCGGACTCCAGCACCAGCCCCGCC
>VZTF01002084.1:680470-870195 GCA_013397755.1 Cnemophilus loriae
CCCCCCCCCCGCCGCCCGCCCCGAGCGCCGCCGGCCGCAACGGGGTATTACACAAAAACCGAATTGTTCCGAAAAGGCTCCTGCACTGGCGAATGTTCCTCTTCCCACCCATCCCCTCCCGGGAAGCTGCCACCCGCGCCATCGGCAGGGCAGTGCAAAGTCCCCGCGCTTGTCCCTTCCTCCCCCGGCGGCTCACGGGGGCAGAGCCGTGCCCGGCCATGGGGCTGCCGGGGAGGCGGCCCCGGCTGCCCCCGCCGCCTCACCTTGTGCCGGAACTCGCGGGCGACGCGGCGCTCCATGGTGCGGGCTGCGGGAGCGGCGCGGGCGCTGCGCGGGTGCGGGCGCTGCGCGGGGCGGCTGCGCGGGCGAGGCCGCGCCCCGGGGCGGTGGGAGGCGCGCCCGCCGCCGCCTCCAGCATCCCCGGCATCGCAGGGTTCGAGCAACTGGGCACCGGCACCTTCCCTGCGACCCCTTGCCTGGGCTGCTTGCGGCCGAAACGGCGGAGGAAGAAAAAGGAAAATAAACACACATCCATACACGCACCCCCGCCCCGGGGTGTGCTACCTGAGCTTTTCCTTGGGCCGATTTTCACGACTGGTTCTCCTCAAGCCCCACTCAGCTCCCATACGAACTTCTCTCCTGTATTTGTAGGTATGCGTGCATGTCACTAACACTAATAGTTAAGGAAAGCACGAAGATGTGTAGTTTAAAGCGTACTATCACACGGATTAAAAACAAAACAAACAAACGAAAACATCTAAGCCCAAACAAACAGAAAAATTTGCTTCAATAAATTGTTGTACGGCAGATAATCTCAACTTCTCTATTTTTAGGTAAGCAGAGTGACGCTGATGCATCGCTGTCTAAATCTGACTTCCCCCAGCCTTTCCCACTACCAGAATGTTGTTGCTTACAAATAGAGCCTGTGAGGTGGCTGCTGTGAGTAACTGCAGAAGAATCAAGCTCGGAGCACCTGAAAAGGAGCCTGTTTCGGACTAATCCCTTTCAAACTATTTTGTCTTGAGCTGGTTCTTCTCCCACTTCCCCTACTGTCGTACAAGATCATAGATTTCCGCAATTAGGAGGGTAACAAGTAGAGGACACTTGCTAACCCGTCTCTTGGTCTCCAAGCAGAATCACCTTTAACCACATAACTCCAGGGTGAGCAGGGTTTACTTAAGCACAGGTAACTTACCTCTCCTCCTTCCAACAGAGTGGAAGTTTGTATGAATACATATAAAAGCGTGATTTAAAAAAAAAAAAATCCATACTGCCATAAAACCCCCTGTGTTCTATTTTGTTATTTCTGTGTGATAACTTTTGTAAGCTATACCAGCTTCTTAGAAACTGCCCTTACCCCTTTCAGATGGTTTTGCTGTATTGGAACATTTCAACTGTACGTACACTACCAATTTCTCATATCAGGTGTCAGGAATAAGAGAGGAGTGCATATTAAGCCTCTACACAAACAAATACAGCTGTTTTCAAAAAACAATTTTCTCTTAAAATTTCAACTATTAATACATAAATCACTTTTACCTAAGTTCCAGTAGCACACAATACCAAAAAGCTATTCTCTCAAAGTGTTAAACACACAGATATAGAATTTCTTCCATGCACATGCAAAACAAAACTGCCTTGTATTTGAAAAGAGAAAGGAGGAGACAAAATAAATTTAAAGCACGCATTAAAACCCATGTATGTCACGTTTAAATTTACATATAGTCTAGAACAATCATTGATATCTATCAATCGTTTCTAGAAGGCTTTACAGGAATAGATCTTCTACAAGCTCAAAGTTATGTACATTTGAAAGAAAGTAACTGGTTGTCATAACACAGATAAACTTCCCAGGAGTCCTAAACTCCTCCAAGTAGTAAACAATTGTGGAATTAACTTCACTTGGCGATGTGAAAACTGCTCTGAATCACCATGTAAAGGACACAGTGCAGAAAGGATGACAAACTTGGTGGGCTATTAGTCTGCTGTTACATTAATTCCTGTGCTCTACTGTGCGCAAATACAAAGCAAACAAATCCACCAAGCTAACTCATGCTCCAAAGCTGGAAGTTGGATAATCAGTAAATTTATGAGATGATTCTGAAGTTTTCATTGCTTCAAATGCACCATATTAAAAGATGGTACAGTTATGACTGTTTAGTATTTTTAAATAATTAAATCTTTCCTGGGAAGAAATCAAATTGCATCTTAATTGGCTCTAAATTATCTTCAATTCTTGTTTGCTACTTGTGGCATTAAGGGAAAATGAATAAAGTGAGCAGCTCATTTAGTAGGCAAAGAAATACATTAAAGTGTGTGTTGTGTAACCTGATCCCTGTTGCTTTTATCTACTTTCTCTACTTCCATTAATGTAACCTGGATCAGTGAAAGTGCACCAAAACCGAGTACATACTGCACTCAGAGCAGATGGACTCTGCTATAGGCTGAGGCTAGCATATAATTCTAAGAATCTGTTCGGGGTTATTTGGAAAAGGCTGTGTCGAAGTTAAAGAATATCTTTTATTCCTCATGTTCTTTTATCTCATGCACATTCTTCCTCCGACACTTACAGGAGGGAGCAGAATTCTCACTGAAAACATCACTACTTTTCCATTATTTCATTAGAAATGAAACGCAAGAAACACAATCCACAGGGACAAATTACAAAGGCAGAAAAGAGATCTTTTTAATGACTTACTGTTAACAGACTTCCCAAAGCAGTCAGAAAAGGCCCCTTTTTATCTGAGACAGTTTCTCACCTGGTATGGGCAGCTTCTAAAGCTTCTGTCATAAGATATGCAAACCTGAAGAATGATGGGGAGAGAGACAGCAGCAGATGGGAAAGGGAAAATAACAGAGGAAACGTAACAGTGATAGGAGGAGAGAAAAGGGAAGAAACATAATAGAAGGAAGCAAATTTAATCATAAGGGGTGAAAAAAAGGAAAGAAAAAAGAAGAGGAATAAACATGGAAAAGGCTCCACAGAGAGCTCCAGATTGTGAGTTTATAGTAAAAAAAAATAAAATTATCAGAAGCTATGGAAACCATCCATACACGTTAGCTGCATGCTGCATTCAGTGTATGTCTTACTTATACCTGTCATTATTCAAGTCCTGACACCTATTTCAGTGGGGCCAATTCTCCGTGCTGAGCACGGACAAGATTTGCCGCCTCCCAGCAGGACCGGGCGGCTCCGGGCTGCGCTCGGTCCGTGCTCATCCCCAGGAGCTCCGGGAGCATCCCCGGCTCCGCTCGCCCCAGAGTGGGTGCTCAGAGCGGCCGTCCCGGCTGCTCCTGCCGAGACACCGGCACACGAATCACCTCTCAAAGCCCCGGAGGGAAGAAAAGTGGGAGTGAACGTGTGCAGGCGGAGAGGTCAGCGCCCGGCACGGCCAGAGAGGGAGAGGCGATGGCGGGGAAGCGACCGACGGGGGCCGGACCCCGCTGTCCGGGGAGGGGCGGTGTCCGGGGTGGGTGCCGGGGAAGGGCCGGGCCGGGNCAGTCCTGGCTATCACTAATCTGCCGCCGTTGCCTTCCAGCCTCGTCTCCATGGGGTGCCCGGGCGCAGCTCCCGGCCGATGAGGACCTGCCCCTCCCCAGGTAAGAGCCGGCCGGGGCACAGAGGGACTGTTTCCGGGCTGGGTGGGTAGGTGCGCTGCCCGGGCCGAGCCAACCCCGCTTTTTTCTTCTCTCTCAGCCGAGGCAGCACTGCGGGACCTCGGAGCAGGGGCGGCCTCGCCGCGGCCGTGCAGGTGAGGATGCGGGCCGGGCCGAGGGGGCGGCGGGCGGGCACTGCGGGGCCGGGCACCACGGCACCTCCCTGGGGAGACTATGCCACCGGGATGTGCAGCTTCCTGCCGGGGAGACCCCGGGAAGAGAGCATCCACTACTCTGCCACTGGGGTTCATGAGGCTGATAAACTCAGGTGGTGCCAGGTTTCCCAGCGCCGCCGCAGGAAGGACCGCTCTGAGGGGAGCTGGCGGTGCGGGACAGAAGGATGGGTGTTCGGGTTGTCATCAGGATAATGTGCTTCTCATGTCTTGCCTCAATAACATACCTGTACATTGCTGTGATACCATCTGTATTTATGGTGGCTGTTCTACCTTTGGTGGTTCTTCAAGACTTGTCCTTGAATGCGTATTTTATCCCAGCCACAAGGAATGTCAGTCCTGAACGAAAGTTTAGTGTTTAAACGGGGAGAGAAGACTGTATGATTATCTAGAGCTTCAGCTTGTTCAAGAAGTTTATGTGTTGTACAAAGCATCCTTGCTTGAGGGAAAGGTGAGGTCTGGTCTGGCCCATCCACCAACAATCGCTTTGTGGGAGCCTTTTTGCTTCTCGGTAGAGGTAAACGAGCTGGCAGTATCGGGTCACTACAGCTCAGCACTCAGGTTTTTGGATGTGGTTTATCTTGGCAGCTCGACTGTGTCACTCATGGCACGCTGCTGAAATGTAATTAGGGTTTGTGGTTCCCACTCCCTTGTTCGAGGGTGGGAAAAGGAAGGCTTGCTTTGTAGTCCTTGTTTGTGGCTCCTCAGAGGGAGTCACCTTTCTTTCTGCTTTCTCCCTGCTCTTTCTGGGAAAAGCTCAGCAAAGAAAAAAATGTCGTATAACTGCAAGCAGGTAACCAAATCAACCACCAATAATAGCAAATGCTCCTGGATTTAGGTTGTCCCACCAAGAATTCAAGATACAGTAATATATTTTTTTGTTTCTTTCTGGGCTAGCCTACCCAGCAGAAATCTTTAGTAAGAAGTATGTTTAGGAGGAAGGAAAAAGAAAAAATATTGGCGTCTTGAGTAGAGTGTAGTTTTTACTTTACAATGGAGTTTTTTGAGAACTTTATAGTAAGACAATATGAAGCAATAATCTTACTAAAAATGGTAAATTTACTGACAAACTGAAGAGACTTTTAGGTGTCTTGTTTGTAGCTGCTGATTTCTTTTTTCTTTCTGAAAGGAGTCTGGAATGGCAATTTATAACACTTCACCTACGACAATGTCCTTGTCTCGGAACAGGAGAATTCACAGTATGAAATGTGGACCATCCAGTAAGTTATTTATGTTTCTGCATAGAGTGACATCTCTTGTCCTTTATTTTCTGCACTGTTTAGTCATTTTTAGGAAGGAAAAACATCCTAAGATAGCTAATGCAGGCCTTAATGATAATGGGGCTCTCCCTTGTTTGGTCTTAAAGGTCCCCAGGAGTGTGGAAATTTGTCGTGGAGTCACCTAACTTTAAGCTTACACCTGGTTCTGGTTTGATAATTTGAAAGACTGTTCCCAGCTGCAGGTTTGTTAGTAAAGAGCTTTCAGAAGGAAAATGTGCTCTTGTAGAGTGGCATACCTAAAGATGTGGATTGCTGTCTAGATGCCATTAAATTGTGTGTCCCGTACCTCTTCTGTGCTTGGAGGTTTTTTGTTTGTTTTTGCAACCTACAGATGTTTTTTGTGTGTGCAACCCATGGGTTAGCAGGATAAGGTCCTTTTGGCCGCCAGCTTGCAATGATGGTCATTTGGTTGAGGAATGTGCATCTTTGTTTTTTTTGAGTTGTCTTATTTTCAGAAGCGAAGTGGACAGACTTAAAATATCTTTGCTAAAGGGTAAAGATTCTCTGTGTTAACTCTGCAGAAGGGTCTGTGTTATGCTTGTCTTGTACAAAAGAGAAGCATGAGGCAAAATAATTTGGAGTAATTTTAGTTAGTGATGCAAACCCTCTGGTTTCTCTTCAGTCAGTCTGATTGCATTGGATGTGGGACCTACCTAATAGTGAATAGTCTCGATTTGCATCCCATAGCTTTAGAGCCCAAAAGGCAAGACTGATGTGTGGAATGGACTCTTATAAATTGTGATTATGGTTGTGTCATCTCTGAAAGCTTTTAATGCTTTTAATATGCACTGTTTTCAGAAGCTTTTGAGAAGAGTGTAGCTGAATGTGGAGGAATGATATGAAAGTTTAGATAAGCATAATATTGCTCAAATAAAAACTATCACCTATGAATCTCTCTCCAGTATATGAAAAAAGTCATAGGTATATTGTGTATGATAAAATTGCTTTAGAAACCTAGCACTCTACACTATTAAAAATTCCTCTGAGGGTTGTACCATCTTATTGTCCAAGAAGTTATGATTTTTTTTTTTTTTTAACTAAATAAAGCAGCTTGCAAAGAGAAGATATGCAGAGCAATTAGCTGTCATAATAATTGTTTGTTTCCCTGGGTTTAGTTTTTGCCTAGTGAAAATTTCTTTAATAGGACTAACGGATTTCATTTTTTGCTTCAGATCTGGAAAA
Source organism: Cnemophilus loriae (assembly GCA_013397755.1). Classification (NCBI taxonomy): domain Eukaryota; kingdom Metazoa; phylum Chordata; class Aves; order Passeriformes; family Corvidae; genus Cnemophilus; species Cnemophilus loriae. The sequence goes on from VZTF01002084.1 coordinate 686,763, forward strand.
AGACTTCTAAGATGTGTTACTGTCCAAGTGTGCAATAAAAACCACACACATAAACCCTTTGCAAGTCTTCTATTAAAGAGCTTTTGTCAAGGGTTTATGTGCAAGTTTATTGCTTCTTGAATAGGCCTAATATTTAAGAAATGGAAGAACAAATGTGGAGCAAGGGAGAACAAAACATTTGCAAATGTCTCATGCTAACTCATCACATGGCTAAGCTTCTAGAGGAGGATGCAGTTATGATGGCAAGAATTAGGTTTTACTGCTCTCTCTAGATGTCATAGTACAAAATTTTTGTCTTCTTTTTAATTTGTATTTCTGTGAGGCAAAAATATTCCGTATGGGTTTTCCATTTCTGATGTACTTGTTTTGGAAAGGCAGCGTTGTTGAAGACACCTTAAAAATTATTAATGATTTCCTGTACTTGAAGGCGAATAAAATCAGCGTTATTAAACTCTTCTAAGAAAACGGTGGAATACATAGGCTTGGAAGTTTCCTTTTCATATCTCAGTAAGGTGTGTGGCAAGTGGAATCTATTGTTGTCTGTGTGTGAAAGACACATTAAGAAAAGAAAAGAATAATCTGATCTGTTTTGTACAATGCTCTAAATACTTAGGAAAAATAGTTTTCATTTTGGTCTTTTCAATTTAAAGAGAGATGAAAGTTGCTATAACTCTGCCTGTGGAGTGGGATTTGCAAACGTCTGGGGATATATGAAATAATAAACCCTCTTTATTTAAAGAACCTGAACAAACAGAAACCCAAATCAATGACAAAAAAACAAAGCAAAACAGCAAGGTATGCTGTCAGCTGCTTTCTCTACTTTAGCAGTGTCTCTAAGAAAATGATTCTTTGAAATACTTGTAAAACTGTGATTATAATGATCTTATATTTCATCCTACTGCAGTCAATTCTTGCTGCAATACCATTTTTTCTTGCATTCTGTAACTCTATAAAGATAAACCAACACATCTTATGTGGGATGAGTGCATGGCTTTTGCAAGAGATCTCTTTACCTTTGTGTTGTATTAGTCAATTGAAAGCATTTCAGAAAGTGATATCATGTCTCGTCTGTCACAGGAATAAAAAAGTTGGTATAGAACAAGCAAATGCCAAGAGTTAAGTTCTGTGTCAGTTTCTTGTAGCCAGGGAACATCAGATTTGAAATGTTTATCAGAACAATTGACGAAGTTAACATGTAGTTTACATAGCTGTTAAACTTTTAACTTCCTTCCACACAAATAGTGTTCATGCAAAATTAAAAAACAACAAACAAATGTAAACAAACCGCAAGCCCCAAACAGGAACTCCTGAGCTAAAGCATATGAAGAACCTGGGACAGGCAAACCAAATTATTTCTGGAAGTATTCAGGCTATTGCTGAGAATTTCCAACATTCTAAACACTACAAATTTTCTTGTGTTGAAGTGCTGTAGCAGGCATGGGTCGCTGTCATAGATGATACTTGTCCCTTACAAGGTGTGCTTGAGAACTGATTTCAGGAGATGTACCAGAGCAGAAAATAATCAGCTAACTGGAAGGCTCTTGGAATCGAAGGGTTAAAATTTGATCCTACTCGCTCACCTCAGAAACCCAAAGAGGAAAATTTTACATCCTAGAGCAAGGAGGTTCTTGGCCCTGGGCTGCATTGCATCCTGCTGTAGCCCGTATGCCAGGGAAAACCCGTGCCACTGCAGGCAGGTGCTTTCAAGGACTATGAAGTTGGAGGGTAAAAAATAATGCAAGAAATACTTGTTGTATTAGTTCTCCCATAGCTGAAGGAACACTTGAATGCTTGCACCTAGAGAAACATGCAGTGGAAATTATGCAGAGTTACAAAATACGGGATTTCAAGGATGTTGACTGCAAGAATTTAAATCTTACGTTTTAAGCATACCTTCCTACTCTTTTATGTGTGGCTCTAGATTTAACTTGCAAGTTCTTATCCTGATCGCCTTTGCTTTTGCACCTTTCCATTCAATAATAAAACTTGTTGATTTTTAAATAATTGATCATTTTAGTACTTTGATTACCTTCAGAATCTTCAACTGAACTACTCTCCGACTCTTGCAAAGCTACTTTAAAATGTGTAAATTTTAAAGAATTCTGGAAAATATAATTTCTGTCTATTTCTGTAAATGACTCCAAATTTCTAAAACTGTTTGGTCTTGATAAATATCAAAGTTGATATCTAGGCAGAATCATAAATACTGAGGGCCTGGGCTGGATCTTGTATCTACCTTGCTTAAGCAAAACTTTATTACTTCAGATCTCTAAATTAATCTTTCATTCTTAAATTTTTCTGTCCAAGTGAATCTAGTAATGAATACGCTGAAAGGAAACCTATCTCTTCTGTTTTGCACTAAACGTCGTTTTTTCACTCCACATCTTAAAAAACAGCAATAAAATACAGCATTTCAGCACTAGGAAGTACTTAATGTTTTATAGGAATACAAATAGGACAGTACACATCAGGCACACATCTTCAAGAATTAATAGTGTACTGGTGATAATGGTGTATTACTGTGAGGTCAGACCTGAGCTCAAGTGTCTGTATTCATGTGATAGTTAAAGCAAAAATCAAGTATTTCAAAGTTGATGTGTATGGTAATCTGAGTAGTCAGATGTTTTCTCTAATGAAAGTGAAAAAACGTTGATTTAGTATCTTATCTTTTGTGTGGAATATGGAAGGAAGATTTCTTTGCAGTTACCTCCTTGTGCTCCAAGAGGAGAGCATTTCTTTAGTGACTCTATCTCACTTCATGCTGAAGGGTTCCACACTATATAAATTCTTTATTTTATTCCTGATGAGCATGTTGGATCAGAAGACCAAATCATGGATGAGGAAGCCAGGACATAGAGTTCAATTAGAACTGAAATAAGTTCAAGAGATCTTAAGTGTTCATTGGAGAAGAAGTAATGTAAGAAAGCAGATAAAGCTATATGTGCACCATATCAGAGATGCAGACCTGCAAAATATATTGCATCAATAATAATATTTCAAAATAAATGTGTATTTTGATGAAGATGCAAGATGCCTTTGAGCAGATATCATGGTGCTACTAAGGAATGTCTCTGTGTGAAGCTTGGACACTGCTCTGCAGAACAGTCATGTGCAAATGGGCTGGATTAGTCACGCTTTTTCAAAGGCTGTGATAAATAATGGGCTGGAAGTTCTGCTAGAATTTAAAAGCAAGATGAACTGAATAGGAGATCCATGTGCTCAAGGGACTAAAAGAACCCTATCCATGGGTCTGCAGCCTATTCAGTAATTACTGGGGGTTAGAGTATTTAAGCTGAGAACAGCAGAGAAGAATTCAGACCTGTGTTACAAGATGATCCCAAGTCTTCACCTTATTTGATAAAGAAGTAAATTGCTTTATCTCAGCAGTGGTGGCATTATCAGGGTGATCTGCAGATTCTAGTGGCAACACTGGTTAGAATTCCTGTTATTACTTATGTGAGCCAAATTGTGCTACTTAGGCCTACCGTTTTCTGCTAGGAAAGTCCTACCAGTTTTCAGTTTCAGATTCCAACCCAGTGCACTCAACTGGCATAATGTCAAAGGGGAAAGAAGCTGAGGAGTTTTTAATAGGTGTCGCTTTCAGGTAAATGGAGGACAAAATATTCTTCTGTAAGTTTTCCTAATTTTAACTTTCAGTTAGTCTTGATGTCTTTCCCCTTTCTGCAAGTATTAAGATGTTTCTCACATTTCTAGGGGAGAGATAAACTTTCGATGTGATCATATGGGTTAGCTTATTTGGAGAGCTCATATTCCTTTAATGACAAAGATTAGAATGAACCCCTTGTTACAGGATATTTATTCTGAATACTTTAGGAAGTATTTCTGTGTTAATGGAGCAGAATTGCATGATTAAAGGAGGCACGTTTACAGTAGTAGGAACGCTAAATGTGATCTGAAACAATGCTGCTTTCCTCATTACCTGCTTAAAGACAACTGATGTTTGCACACACAGCTGTTCTGTGCAGTGTAAGGAAAGACACTTAACAGTGATGTAAAAAGGAGTATAAAAAATACAACAGCTAAGATTATCATATTTTCTTATAATCATACACACACACAGAAGAGATCTTCATAAAGAAGAAAATGGTCGTGGTTGAGTAATTTGGTTTTTTGATTCAGGTTTGACTAATGCCCTTTCTCTTTAAAAGAGAGCCAGGGAGATCCTTCCCAGTGACAGCAAGGGTCCCCAGGTCAGCTGACTGTTTGCACAATCTGAACAAACATGGCTTGAAGCAGGTTACCTGAGCCATGCTTAAAGTGGAATCATTCAACCTGAAACATCAAAAGGGGGCTAGCTTCCTCTACAGCTCAGAGGAACATGACTTGCAGCCTAATTGCACATTATTGTAACTGGACAGGCAACAGGGCATAATCTTAGAGAAGCAGAGAACAGAGACCAGAGCTCTGGTTACACAGGTCTCACGACACTCAAGATGAAAGAGATCAATGTCTGCCTCTCTTGACAAGAGGAACAGGCTTTTACATTATTGACAGGATTGGTCACTGTGAGCATGTAAATGAGATGGCTCAGTCGGTGTAAGTAGGGACCTTTCTGCACGGTGCTTGCATTATTTTTTACTGACCTGATGCTGGCAAGGCAGGGAAAGGAGCTGGATAGCTGGGCTAGCAGGCACAGAAGCATTGCCTTTTACTTTGTCTACCTGCCTTGTTCTTTTGACCACGGCCTCCTTTTTTTTTTTTTTTTTTTTTTTTAGGGTGGAGGGTGGGAGAGTGCTTGTTGAAACCAAAATTGTTTGGATGTTTTGAAAGTCTTCAAATAATTAATTAGTATTTATAATGTGATTGTAAATGGTAATGGCTTGAAATTGAAAGGGAGTATGTTTACATTAGATATTAATAAGAAATTCTTTACTATGAGGGTGATGAGACACTGGCACAGGTTGCCCAAAAAAGTTGTAAGTTGGAGGTGTTCAAGGCCAGGTGGGATGGGGCTTTGAGAGAGCTTGTCTAGTGGGGTTGGAATGAGATGATCTTTAAGGTCCCTTGAAACCCAAACCATTCTGCGATTATTTTTCAAGAATGATGTGTTTGTAAAGATAAAGAAAAGAAGGTTGAGCCTTCAGTATGTATCTTCCTGAAACAGTTTCTTCTGAGCAACTTGTCTGCTTTCTGCAACAAAAGCAATCTCAGTTTGTATTCTAAAGTACAAAAACTAGGATTGCATAATTAAATATTAATAATTTAATTATTAAAATTAAAATCCTTTCCTAAACAGAATTCATAGGAGCAAATATTAGCAAAATAAGTAAATAGATCACAATTGTTAAAAGAATATTTAATCACAAAGTTTAAATTTAGTAACAGGAAACTTTGTTTCTGCTTGTGTGCATTTTTCTTTAGACTGTGAAAACCTTTGTCATATTTCAATAGGGATCTTCCCAGGGAAAATAGAAAAAAAAAACCCAACACCTCCTTCCCCCAAGGCCAAACCTGTCATTGCAAGTCAGGGATCTGTGTCTTTATGGAAAGTGTTTGTGGTTGGTGTACTTGGAAGCTGCAAGATGGAAGGAGGGCAGGCAGGTAAAGATACACAGCTGAGATCAGAACATCTCTATTTCTAAGGCTGCCTGCTCTCATCCTGGCAGAGCTTACCCACAGGGTGTTACCTGTGTGTGGATATAGGCGCTGGGCTTTTTTTTTACTGTTCACTTCCTCTATTCATTGCTTAGGGGACTGAAAACAGGTCAGACTAACAGATGTCACAGACATTTTGATTTGGCTTCTCTAAAAGTGCAATAGATTTATTGATCTGGCTGTATGACTTGAGTTGAAGCTTTCACAGTATGTTTCCTTTTTGTGGGGCCAGTTAGGTTCTCCAGGACTCTTTCATGCTTAAGTTAGCAAGTCCTGTCATTCTTAGAGTTACATTCAGTGAAAGAACTGGATCTTAAGAATGAAAACGATCAGAATTTATTTTTTGACTTGTTTTTTTCCACTCAGATTCACTTACATGTTTTAATGGAGGTGAGTGTGTCTACAGAGAGCTGTGCAACTGCAGTCGATTTAATGCCACGGGACCGAGATGCCAGACAGGTGTGTAAAGAGAGAAATCTGACTGGGTTTCTGGGATTTCGCTAGTGTTCCCACAGCTACAGTGACTACTCTCTGCCTAGAGGTTCCCTTCATGCTGTAGCATTTTCTCCCTCCTTTCTTTTATGACATTATATTTCACGGCATGCTGCATGCACTGCTGCACCTCAGCTCCTGTTTGTATCAGAAAACCAGCGCTGTGTCTCAAGTCACTCTCCTTTTGTTAGTGTATAACACAGGTGCTGAAAGAGATCATATATGCAGGACATGGGGCCAGTATAACTTCGAAACTTTTGATGGACTCTACTATTACTTTTCTGGGAAATCCACATATGCCCTTGTGAGACACGCTGAATTAGATGAACAGAGCTTTTCCATACAGGTAGGGAATGGTTCTTCTACATTCCTTTGAACTGTTGTTGAACAAGCTAATAATGTATTAATTTTAAGAGATTAAAAATAACTTGAGATGATAATAGGGGGTTGTAAAATGTAATCTAGATATAATTTCAACATGATGTGGGCTGCTGGTTACCACAGCATAAAATGTAAAGAGCTGGAATAAGACTGCGTGTCTGTCCAAAGCCTGCTCTGTTCACTCAAAGCTGTGAAAAGACCACTCCATGACCATGGCTATGAAAACACTGCTCAGTTTTTTCCACAAGAGGGGGACCAAACTTCTTGTTCCCATGCTGAGTGCAGATTCGGGGGTATTAGTTCTGTTACATGTGAATTACAAAGAATTTTATTAAAACGTTGACTTTGTGATTTTATTTGGCAGGTGAATAATGATCCTGAATGCCATTCTTCTCCTTATTCCTGCAAAAGGTCCATTAGTTTATTCTTTGCTGGAGATGAACAGATAAAGATGAGCAGTGAAGTCACCTATAAAGGATTTGGGTAAATGCAGTCATGTTTCTAATGCTGTAGTTACATTGGAGTTAATATCGCGGTACCATTTTGATAACAGATGTCAACTCATTCCTTGGTAGGAATTATTCTGCAATAATTACTCCCCATTTACACAGTAGTGTCTGAGGAAGGTGATACCTAAATCAGTGGTATATAGAATTAGGGATAATCATTGGCATTCATGATCTTTGCTGTTATTTGCAAATTCATCTGGTTTAGTGGAGTTTATTCAATATTTACATCCGGGATTTTCAGTTGCATGAGGAAGTCATTACATCAGGAAGTAATTTATTTTTAATGGTTACCTTTTCTAATGTAATATTATTTTTGGATCTGTGTGTCATTCCAGAGTAAAATTACCTTACGTTATTGGAAACTTACACATCCAGAAACTAGCTGGATACTTCCTAGTCAGGCACCAGTATGCCTTTACTCTGGCTTGGGATGGTACATCTGCAGTGTACATCAAAATGGCACCAGAGTACGTGGGCAAAACCCACGGACTGTGTGGAAACAATAATGCTGTTCTGCAGGATGACCTGGAAACTAGTTATGGTGAGTATTTAAGGTACTTCCTGTTGTGTGATGTGGTGGTTTTCGGCTTTTGTTCTGGTGAAATAAATGTTACTTTGCTTAGTTTTTAGTTGTAAGACTGATTGAAATTAAGATGGGCAACTTTTGAAATGGAAAATATGATATGGAAATACTTCTGCTAAACGATATTTAGTGAAGAGGACCAATTTCAGTACAGATGGGGCTCTAGGGAGGAAGATCGTAAAGCTGTCTTACTCAATTACCTACAATGGTATTTGTACTTCAGTTTCCTGGTACCTGAAAGGTAAAATCTGTTTTTAAACATTCACTGCCGTTTTAGAAAGTTTCCAGCCTGTGGAAGCCTGAGGTATTGCTACTGGAAATAAATCAGTAATTAGTAAATCAAATTAATGAAAACTGTCAAATCCTATTTGATCTGGCATTTCATATGTGGTAACACTTTCAGAATTAACCAGTGATCCTTCAGTGTCAACTTGAGACACCTCCAAAAGTCTTGGCTGTCAGTAAATAGTGAGTGAAGAAATCTATAAAATAAGTAAGGGAAAAAGATCAGGCACCTTGAAAAGTATCTTAAGTTAGGCCATAAAAACTTCTGGAAATCATTGCTTTCAGCTGTTTAACTGTTGGCTTCTCCTCTTTAACTTGAGGATATTTGTGTAGAGCACTACTTCAAAGCTCAGAGTGGATGTGGTTTCCTCTGCTGTTCATGCATTCCACTCAGTTTCAGAAAGCACCAGCCCTGCACTGTAAACAGTCATTACCCCCACTAATACTTTGCTCACTAAATCAAGTTATTTATATTAATACCAAGATCAAGGGGTCATTTCCGCAGAGACTTGCCTCTCTCCTCTCACCTTTCTCAGTGTCTCAGTCCCTTAAAGCTGCATTTGTAGCACAAGTCAATTCACTGTGCACGAGCTTTACCCACTTAGCTTGGGGAGCAGTTGTAATAAAGATGTGGCAAGATATGCAATTGTGGGTAATCCAAACAGTAATCAATGTCACCACCTGGCCAAGGTGGATCATAATAACGATGGATTAGTTGGTTTAACCCTAGTATGGACATTTCTGCTTAAATAAGAGTCACACCTGTATTTGGCTAATTCAGACAATCAGATTGTACCATTGCCTCATCTTTCTTGGGTTTTAGACTCTCTGCTGGGAGTTTCATATGAAGTAACAGCATAGACCTATGTATGTACAGTTCATTAAAGCTTTTCTTTCCTTTATCTCATTGATGCATTAAAGCAGGCACAGTCCTTCTCCCTTAAAGCCGTTCCTTGCATGAGTAAGCTGCTTTCTGCCATCCTAAAGCCCACTTCTGTAGCTCCTTTTAAAAGTATTTTTTGCTTCTTGAAAGGACCAGATCGATTTCAAGTGATTCACTTAGTAGCCGGAAGGGTTAGATGTTCTCTTCTTGATATGCTTTGATTACTGAAATGTTTCCCTGGGAAATCGTATAAGAAACACTGTTGTTCTTCCAAGTCACTGTGTGACTGTGTGTGTGTCTTGTCTAGGAAAACTGACAGATGATGTAACAGAATTCGTGGAGAGCTGGCAGGAAAACCCTCCACAAGGAACACCCAATTGGGATAAATCTCTTCTCAATGAACCACCGTGCCTGACACAAAGCCGTGAATCTCTGCAGGTTTGGATCAACACAAAAGGATTACTGCCATAGCTGGTGATTCTAATTAGAGCAAGAATTTGACTTAATGCTTTGAACGAGACTGGAAGTATTTACAGCTCTTCTTTGGAGAGATTAATTAAAATACTTGCTGCAGCAGATCTTCCCTTGTCCTCCTCAGCCCATTGCCCACCCCCTCACCCCACTTTCCTTCTGTATTTAATTCTTGAGCTTTTCAAATATTATACTATCTGCATAGCAGCCAGTAGAAGTGTTTGACTATGAAGCTGAATGAGTGATGAGTTGTAAAAGATGGGATTCTTCTAGAACTAGTACCCGTTCCTTCCCTTAGGGAGGATAGAAAGAAGCAGGGAAGCAAAACCAGAGTCAGGGCACAGTTGATTTGGCAATGTTTAAAAAGAGAATTTTTGTTGCTTTTTTCCATGACATTGAAGTAATTTTTCCTTTTAATTAATATTTTCAGAGTATAACCCTTAGATGAAAGTGCTCTGAAACTAAAGCTGATGCCAGCTATGGTTTATTTCTCTTGCCTTTTACTGTGCAATTTAATTAAAATGGAGGCTTTTTTCAGGTTGTCTTGGCTTAGCTGCAAAATTATCAGTGCTCTTTTTGGGGAAGGGATATGTTTTACTACCACTGGTATGACCTTGGATAAAAGATTCAATGTTATGGAAACTCTGACATGGATAGCAATATGTTGCTAAACACTGCTTCTATTTGGTGAGAGGAAAGTGACTCCTAGACACAGACAGATGTCTGTTCTGATTTTTCCACAGCATTCTATTTTGTTTTGCTTATGTTTATTTTTGAAAACCTCGTTACAACAGCTGTCTCTTTCATTTCAGAGGGCATATGCTCTGTGTAATATCCTGTTACATCCCCCATTTAAACAATGTCATGAGTATGTGAGTCCTCTTTCTTTTATGGCAAGCTGCACAAACGATCTCTGCATGTAAGTGAATGTTTTCGGCTAATTCCAAAGCTATTATAAAAAACTCATGGTCCTCTTATCATAAGAATGAATTACAAAAGTTAAATGAACTGATTTGTGGCTTTCTCTGCATGTAAGTTTTTTGTCTGACATTGTTCTGTTATCTCGCTTTTCTCACTTGTTCTAGTTTTACTGCTGTGGAGTGCTGTGGAGTTGTTCCTGTTTTCTTTGGTATAAGAATGACCAGAGTCAGGCCCAGATATTTTCATAATGTGTTAGTCTGTCTCTCCTGAAAATGTCATCTGTTTTGGTTCTGAGTGTGCAACATCCTTAGGTGCTTTCTGCCATTCTAAAACCTTCTTACCGTAATGAAAAGTCATAGTGAAAGGGTCAGTTTGGCTTCTGCAAGCTGTATGGTAGTCCGTCGAAAAGAGGGATTTGATAACCATTTGAACTTATGCTAACAATTCATAACCTGCTATACTTCTGGTCTGAGCAGTTTTAACTAGTTAAATTAAAAAAAAAAATAAGGCAGGTCAGAAGATAATTTCTATTTCTTGTATCCTGATGGCTCACTGGTAGAAATTTTACACTTCCTTCTTGTGAGTTTTGTGCAGGATGTTATTCCTTCTGTAAAAATCAAGACGTTTATTGAAGTCTCTTTATCCTGCTGTATTTATGGCTTTTGTGGATTTATTCAGGAAAATAGTGTCAGGTCTCAAATGTATTGATAGTTATATCGATGATCTCTCTTCAAGGGTGGCAGAAAGTTTTTATCCTTTTAAGACTTTTAACCTAGTCCAACAGCACAGTACTTTAGAACATTGTTAAAGGAGATTCAAACAGCATGGTTGAATGCAATGCAGGAGCATTCATGCGGTTATGAGTGCGTGTTTGAATGGAGGTACAAAATAATATGCCGCTTTTTATTTGTGTAAGGTCAGCAGCTGATGATGCAATTTGGTGTCGAGCACTCACTGAGTATGCCAGAGCATGTGCCCAAGCAGGAAGGCCACTTCATGGATGGCGTGTGCACTTCCAGCAGTGTGGTAATGCCAGTTCTCCTGTACTTGGAAATGCTGCTTGATCATTGTATTTTGAAAAGAGTGTCCTTCATAGTTTTACTTCTTTGCCTTTCTCCAATTTTGGACTCGTATAATTCTTAATGAAGCTACGAAGTGAGTCAGACTCACTTCAAGGCTACATAAATGCAATGGATTTTCTCTTTAATATGTACGACTTACACTGAATTTATTTAAAGCACTAAGCTTATTACAATATGATTCTTTGAGGTGATTAACCAGTTTTAGTTTCGTGGAGCTACTCTTTCAAATATTGTCAAAGTCTTCATGGCTTTGTGATATACAAAATGTATGTCATGAGTGTTAAAAGTAAATTTAAATTGCACTTGCGTTAGACTTCATCTTACAAGTCACATAAAGTAAGTTTGAGAGAGGTTGTCTAATTTGTTTGCCTGCCTGGAACACAGGACCAAAACTGCTTTGTCTTCCATGACAGAAGATTTCCCCTGTGGTTCCAAAAAATATCTTTTAATGGGTGTCCTGACTGCTTCTGATGATAGTCTGAGTATCTAAATAGCTCTGTTGTGAGAGAGTGTAATTTAAGGTTATTCCTTCGTAATGCACCTTTATTGGAGAGAATGGGAATATATAAGTATATATCAATTCTCTGTGTGTTAGGAAAGCCATTGTTTTAGACAATGTTTATCTAGAGAACAGATACTCAACTGACTTGCCAGAAGTTAAATGCCTGAAAGAAACATGTGCAAACCCTGTGACACTAGCTCTAGGGAGCACTAGCTTCCCTTTCATTTCTCTGCCTGGTTATATATTTCAGTCATTACCTGTGCTGAACCCTTGACCTACAGTGAATGCATCAACTGCTGCCCTGTTTCGTGTCACCAGCAGTCACAGTGCATTGGCAGTGAGCTTCACTGCATTGATGGCTGCTACTGCCCAGACGGTGAGTTTGGCTTCTCAGATACGTGCCTGCTTCCATAGAACATTCAGATTGTTCCTCCCCAAGTTTACATCCCTGTATGACCTGACTAAATTAAAGCAGGAAATCTTTATAAACCGAGTGCTAACAGTGTGGGTAACTGACCCTGTTTTCCTAATTGACAAGAGCCTTTTCCTCCCCTATAAAAAGTAGGAATAGGTTTCAGCACAGATCCACATTCTAGCTCTAGAGCTGCACAATTTCGGTGAAAAATGGGGTTTGCTCTGTTGTTACAGGGCAGCCATCCTCCTGATTGTGGTGCTTATTGCTGGTTGGTTTTTGTTGGTAGGGGGAGAATTATTTTGGTAGCTTGGGCTTATTTTATTTTTTTTCCTGGTTAGGGGGCTTAGGACAGCTCAAAACCACGACATAAATAAAACTCACTCTTGTGGCCAGAAACAGGTTTTGATGCTGAGGTTCTTAGACTGTTGTGTGATTCTGGCAAGTGAGGTATCTAGCAGTGTGTTCTGTAGCAAGACTTTGCCCTCATCACCCAAATAGATGCTGATATCCAATGCCTAGTAATAGGCTTCTGTTGAGTACCTAATTCTATCTAAAAGAGGACAGAGAAGGTTGTGCCATGGATCTTCAAGTCCTGCCTCTTACATGTATTTCTGGCTTTTGTGGATTTATTCAGGAAAATAGCGTCAGGTCTCAAATGTATTGATATTTATATTAATGACATTTCTTGAAGTGTGGCAGAAGTTTTTTTTTATCCTGATTATTTATATGTTTAATCATATTTGTCATAAATTATGCCTTTTATGGTTTAGTAAAGCCTTTTTTGCTTCTTGTTCTCTAATCAGAAAAGAATAATAATAACTATAGTAGTAATGAAAAAAAGAAAAAGAAATTCCATAAAATAAGGACTGTAGAGGCAAAGATTTCTAAATGTGTTAAAAAATAAGCCAAAGGTACTCAAAGCAAAGCGTGGCTTGTATATTTGGCTTTGTTACTTTGTGTGTGTGTGGTTTCCTCTCCCTCTCACACAATATTAAATATTTGTTATTTGCACTATGTTTACTGTATCTCAAGAAATTTAATGACTTGATCCATGTAATATAATTTATTTAATATAATTCAAATGCACTTTTTTTAGTGAAAATGACTAACAAATAGTCTAGAGTTTTATTATCCTAAGTGACCATATGTGTTGTTCTTGGATATACTTGTTAATGCTCTGCCAGCCATTTGTATGGACATATCACTTTTTTTCTTGTTATTTTATTTCTTCTAGGCTTAATTTATGAAAATGAGTTGTGTGTCAAGCCTATGGACTGTCCTTGTGACTACCATGGAAGTTTCTTTCAAATGGGTTCAGTGGTTTATGAAGAATGTAATAACTGGTGAGTAATTTTTCTTATTACATTGTGAACCAAATCCTTTTATGATCATGAGGGACAACTTCTTCAAGGCCTGTTTCGGTTAGAAAATGAATAAACTTGGTAAATACTCACTGTTTCTACATAAAAAAACTTGTTGTTCCATATATGTTTTGTAATTAAGGAAAAGATAAACTATTAAGCTCTTAATGTGGAAGAAGAGAAAATGACAAATATTGCAGAGAAGACTAATACTTAGTGCTGTTTTTCACTTTGAACTCTCTCTTACAAATAAAAAGATTCTAGAATTCAAAATCTTAACAGGAGAACTACTTTGACTTTGTCTTCTGTTTGTATTGTTTCACTTGGACATAAAGAGCCTAATGTAGTTGTGACATTAAGCTGCTGTTTTGGAGTTTCTAAGTTAATTTTATAACTTGGAAAGAGAAATTTGTAGGAAGAGAAAGTGCCTTTTATTGGATCAGCCTAACTGAAGGAAATGGATGAGCTTGCAAACGTGCAACTTCTTTTTTTTTTCCCCGCAACAATTCTATCTTTAAAAGTCGTAAGATTCAAATTGCTTGTGTTTATTCTTCTCAATGTCATTAATCCTTAACTTTTATAATGGTTATTAAGGAGCTAAAAAGAAATGAAAGTGTTGGTGGATGCATGGATGAAATTTCACGTGATCACGTCCTCATGACAAGTTTCCAGGCATTCTAAAGATTGTGATAACTCTGTACCCTTTTGTAAAACTCAAGACACTTGGTGCTCATTTCGTAGAGAAGGAATCCAGGAAGAACAACTGAGGGACAGCTGTGTATAATTCACAGAATAAAAGTAGGAAAACGTTTTGTTTTGCTTTCAGCACCTGCCTTGGAGGAAAGTGGATCTGTACAAATCTGACATGTCCAGGTATGTGAAAGTCTCCAATACTTAACTGTTTGATAACTCAATTCTTACTTCAGGTAAAATATTAGTTTTAGATGTTAATATGATATTTTACTATGTAATTCGCATTTTTATTTCAATCTACACACTCAGTAGATTCAATATTAAAATGGTCTGGCTTATCAGTTTGCTGCGTCAGTGTTTCTGAAAATGAGTTTTAAGATCCACGAATTAAATGCCCATAATATAAGGATGACACACGGTGTTGCCTCCTTCTGGGGGAGGAGCTGTTCAGGTATCTTGGCCTGGCATCAGGTAGGAACTCCATAACAAAAGCAAGGAAAAGTTTAAGTTCCTAACCGTGTTCCTAATACCTGGTTGAAATATGAATAGGATTTTATAAGTTATAGAATATATCAGAGTGTATGAACTCTACAGCAGTAATAACTCTGGAGAGTATGCTGTCTTCACCACATGCTTACGTGCATTATTTATTATGTTTTTCAGCTGAGTGCTCAGTTTCAGGAGACACTCATTTCATGACCTTTGATGGGCGCAAGTACACTTTCCAAGCCACCTGCCAATACATTCTGGCTAAGAGCCGCACATCTGGAATGTTCACCGTATCCTTGCAAAATGCTCCCTGTGGACAGGTAAGACTTGCAGCCTTCTTGTAATGTTTATATCCTGAAGGGTCTATTAATTGAGGGGGGAAAAAAAGCATTTAAAAAGAAAAGCAAGCTACAAGCCTGTACGTGTGTGTAGCTGATACTGAGGGTGCTATTAAAGATGATTCTAAGGGTACTCCTACTTTATATTTGAAAGTTTCTGATGCTGTGCACGGAAGTCACCAAATATTTTGGCTTCCTTATGTCCAAGACCCATTCTCTTTCCTTTGTTTTGTATGTAGATTTCTGAGCATGTATTATAAAACTGTGTGAGAGGTATGGAATGTGGGTAAGGTTTTTGACTACAGAGTTTAATTTTTTTTAGTGTCTTGATAGGGTTTATAAGTTTCAGGAAGTTACGTCAAGATAGAACAGATCTTAAAAATACATACATGGTATGGGAAGTGCAGTTGGCTGAGCTTAGCTGTTTTCTGGAATCAGGCCTCTCACTGCCTGAGTTCTACAAGTGCATGCAAGGGCAGGTTTTGGCCCACGTTTATATTAAGGTTGTGATTACCAAGCTGCTGGACTCGCAGTAGGAGAAAGACTTTGTATCTTGGTCAGATTTATGTTCTGTCTCCAATGGCCTTCTGTAATAAATTTTATTTAGAAGCAACTGTGCAGGCATTTGAAATGTATATAGCCTTATGTACGACTTTGCTGTAATTCTAGACCATCTCTATATGTTAGGCCCACATTATTACACAATTCACATAAAATCAGATATAGCACCATTACATTGTACTTCTGTGGAGGTAACTACATTAGTTTTCTTTTGTGTTCTAAATAAATGTATGATTCTGTAAGTCCTTTTATGTTAATGATTACAGTCACTCTTCTTTGCAGTTTCTATTGTTCATGTGCTTGACATTTCCTTGGGGAAATGAAATGGTTATATAAGTTGTCATGCTACACTTTCTAAAGGCATATTTCAGTAGTCATTTTCTATTTCTGCATTTTAACCTACTTCTCTGGATGACAGAAGAGACTTTTAAGTAGGAAGTTAGAATAAAGTTGCAGTGACAGGTTTATTATAATAGAAATTATTTATTTGCAATCCAGGTAAGAGATAGGAGACTGAGTGCAGGGAGCCCACTCATCTCAGTAACAAAAGTTGAGAGGTATGAAAAGTAGCTTAACTGGATAGAGACCAAATATATTCTGAAACTTGATGATCCACAAATAAATTTCTCTTCCGTGGTTCCTAGGAGAAGCATATCAGGATACCAGGTGAGATATGGGACAGAGCCTAGAAGTTAGCACTGTTGGAAAAGTGGATTCCTGGGTAGCAAATAAAATTGCTGTATAACACACTAATAGCCTTTAGCTCTTTGAGACAGATGTGAGGGCTGTGAAATGAAATCTTGCCATGGACATGCACATTTAAAAAACTTCTAGGCTTTAACCTCTGTGTGCGTTATTCTTGTGATTCTGCTAGTACTTCCAGTTTCTAGGATGATTGAGGCTGTTTCAAGGTGTGTTTGGTTGTTGTTACAATTCCCCACTTCAAGTACATATTTGAGCTAGCTTGGTTTTATTTTAACAAGTTGGGCTGGCTGTGTGCTGTGCTAACCTTGGAATCCTGAGGAGCTGATTAAGTTAGTATCATCTCAAAGAAAAAAAAAGTAGAAAATGTAGCTGTGAAACAAAACATAAGCATAGGCTTACATCTCTTCAGTCAGTGTCATAGTCTTAGATTTTTGCAGAGTCCAAGAAGCTTGAGAAAGGTGGTTGTGTATAGTATAGCTGCACTATATCACCAAAGAAAAAGCAAAGGGAGTCCTCAGAGAAACTGTCTAGGCAACTTTTTATCAAATAAGAATTGAATCCTAAGTGACTTCTGGCAGAAGCTCATGGCAAGGTACCTTTCAGCCTAACCTGTTAAAAAGCCCATCAACAGAGCAAATACGTGCTGGGGTAATGTGCAGAGTGTTTATGTGTGTCTCATTCCCTTGTGTTAGGGAACACTTCTCCCTGTGTAAGAAACAGACAGAATTGTGCTTTTTGGTTTAGTTGTTGTGGTTACTTTTTGTTGGGGGAAGTGATAACCAAACTAGTTGGCTTTCTGCAGCACTGGTGGGACTGCAAAATGCCTTGCAGCAACCCTTGCATTCTTCTTCAGCCTAGCTTAGTGACTTTGCTTAAGGTGTCTCTGTGTCCAGGTGCTTTGTAGGTGAAAAAAACCCAGATTCTCTTGGCTTTCACTGCGTGTTGGGCTTCATACTTCATCTAGCCTTTAACGAAGGTACTCTGATCAGTCCTTAACAGGTACAGATTTTACAGAGGTCTGAGTAAAGCATTCTGGATGTTAACAATCAGGTGGGTAATCAGAGGATTATGGGATATGTCGCAGGGCTACGTGCTGCTAATTTAATTATCAGTGTACGGGTGGTAAGAGGGTAGTGAGAACAGTTTGTGTAGTGTAATGCAAGAATGTGGGGCTTCAGTGCAGCTATTCAAGTGTCTAATTATCGACCAGCTGGTACCACTTGGCAGATCTGCTTTTCAGTTCCCCAGGCACCCTCCATTATCTTTTTTTTTCCCATTTATAAAAATTAATGAATTGAAATGGGAAGCTAAAAGATTTGAAATGTGGAATCTCATATGTCTTGATGGTTTAAGATTTTATGTTCTTGTTTAAAAAAACCTTATCACTCCCATCTCATTCAAGCGGACTAGAAAATGTGGAAAGCAAATACCTGGGGAGATTTTAGCTTTCCGAGTCACAAAGAATGCAGTCATCCTGAGCCTTAGAGTTGGTGACATAAACAGTCATCAGGCAACAAGTTATTTCAAAATGATGTGAAATTTTGTTTAAGCACTTTCTGGAAGGAGAATCAGTCAAGTGATCAGCACAGCTTAACCTTATCTGAGTCTCAGGTGACAGCCTCACTGGCTTTCTGGTTTGTATGATGAGAAGGTCTTCTGAATATAGATTTTTTTTTTTTTTTTAAGTATCTAGTGAGAGAAATGGCCATTCCTGTGAAAACACCTGCCAAAAGCTGGCAGGGGCAGTGCTGTGAAAGAAACAGTCTATTGGAATAGAGAACAATTGTCAGGCAGAATTTCTCCTTCAGTTTAAGCCTCAAGGAATAATCAAGCTTTTGTTGATCCTGTGCAGTAATGTATATACTATGGAGGGTGGTTTTCTTGGTTCTCCTCTGTTCTTCATGCCACCTGCCGTTCTTTTATTTTCAGCTTTTTAAAAGACCAACAGTATTGTCAATTTGTAGCCATTGTTGCTGAATGAAATGCGCAGAAACCTAATTTCTTAGTAAAGAGGCAAGGCAGCAAGGTAAGCTACAAGCGCATGGCTTCACAAGGCAGATGTCTGTCTTCATTGTCAGTCCAGGAGAGCTGGTTGAGCTGATGAAATATCTCCAGTTATTTTTATAATTTCCTATTTTTGAGTTTCGTTTTATCATTTCATCTGCAGGTGAAAGATAACTGTTGCATTGTTATCTAGAGACAGGGAAATCCTGCATGTAGTTTTCAGTCTTCGCACACCACTGTGTGTACTTGTGTCCGTGGTACTCGAAGAGCTGACAGATGATGTGCCTTGTGCTAGTTCAGCATCTGTCACAGCCACATGGTCGTGTGGCAGAGATCCTTGGAAGAGATGCTTGCAGCTCTACAAATGGTTTTCAACAATTAGGGCAGCATTTGAAGTCCCAGTGAAAGTCAGAGAGAGTTGAATAAAGGTGTGAATCGTTGAGCTGAACATTCTGATCTCTTTACACTGTGAGTGGTGCTCTGATCTCTTTACACTGTGAATGGTGCTATTCACTGGATAATTTTGATATTTGTGCAACTGTCCAAAAGATCATCTTAACTATATCTTTTTCAGTGCCTCTTTCAGCACTGAAGGTGCTTAAAACTTTACTGTTTCATCGTTAGTTGTGGCTTCACTGGAGGCAGTGGGGCTGAATAATGCAGCCTCCAACACCTCTGGTGGTTATTTCTTGGCTGCAGCACAGTTCCAGATCTAATCAATGTGGAATTTTCTGCAGGGAGACCTATACTGCCCTTTGACCAAGTGATTTCAGACATGTCTGTGTATGTTCTGGTATATAAGACTGTTCTGAATTTGTGCTCAAAATGGTGTTGATAAGAGATGTTTTTGTTATGACAGTATGAGACATTGAAGATGCATAATTGCGATGAAAGTAAAATGAACAAATAGCGTGACAAAAGTAACTAGACCCCATTTTTGTTGTTGTTCTGGAATACCTGTTGAATGGTTATGAGGTCTTGCAGTGGAGGAGGCTGAAAAGAAGAAACAGCAGTTGGGTGCTTCCCCCTTTTGTCTGCAGACGGCAGGGAATGGACAGTCTCTTAACTTTATCCAGACACACTAAGTCAGTGTAAATAACTTGATGTCTCAAGGTACGGTGAAGAGATTTGAGTGTAGCAGGAGTTACAGGAACCTAATTTCCTTCTAGATCAATGAGAAAGTAAAATGTGGACTGGGATTCTGATGTCTTTTAGCATGTAGCAAGGTCAGTGCTGACATGGTGAAATTAAAGTCATCTCTCGATCCACCTCTGTGCCTGATTCTCTTTGACAGAACATTTTTCCTTTTAAAAAAAACAAGTAGTGATCAAATTCATCCCGTGAAGAAAAATCTGTTAATCTACTGTAATTAATATAGATGCTTTAACAAGCATTCTTTCCATATTGACATTGGAAGCCAAAGTACCTGTAGTTACTCTGGAAAGTGGAAGTTCTGTCATGAAAACTTTGATTGTAACCGACCATGGTTAATCATCTACCTGACTTCTCTGCATGTTACTTAATAGAGGTGTATTTGTTGTAGAATCTCAGTTAATTAGCTGCTTTTGGTACTGTTGACAATAAAGTTTCACTGAGGGCTGTGGGTGTAAAAAAAGTAAAAAAAGTTGGTCCAGGATTTTTTTTTTTTTTTGAGTATGTTTCATCCTGCAATACAGCAGTCCCACTCATGGTTTTTTTTCTGTATGACATTTTGGCTTGGGGAAGTGAAATGCAAGTAAGAATAAGCAATGGTAGCAGCAAGAAGCAAGCTGGGTCAGTCGGATGTTGTGGTATTATATGCTGTCATGATTCTGCCTTTCTTTTATCAATATTCAGCCAGGGAGCTTATGAATCTGCTGTACAATTCTCCTTAGAAATAAAGAATTTAAATGCTGTTTTAAATAATGATTCATAATACACTGTCTTTCATTAGTGTTTGCCTTTAAAAGAATTTTATATCTTAAAATTTGCTTTAAAAGAACCTGGGTATATCAGAACACACTGAAGTACAAATCTGGAATTTGGTGCAGTGCTCTGTAGATAATGCAGTGTTGATAGTGAGCATCAGCTCAGCCTCAGTGTGTCTTTAATCAGGGTGTTTCACAAATTGTGTGTGTTTTGGTACTAAGCTGTGTGAAAATTTTTTTAAATTTCTCTTTCTAAATCCCACTTTTGAGCTCTATTTGCATAGCAGGTTAGTATTATTATTAAACACATGCTGGGAAATAATTCAAAAGACTAGATTTTCTTACTTAGCTGTAAAGCTGCATATTTTATGAGTGCATTCAGAAGCAGGGTATAACTTAAAATTTTCAATCCCTACTAAGTATAGCTTTTCTTGTTTGTTTTGCTCTCACTTGCAGAACCAGGATGGATCATGTATCCAATCCATCAGCCTTATTCTTAAGCAGGACCCCAAGAGGCAAGTGACTCTGACTCATTCAGGAGATGTTTTGATCTATGACCAGTACAAAATTAACCTGCCTTATGCAGATGGTAAGGAGTAATACATAAGCACATAACTCTTATCAAACGCTAGAGCAATATTTTAATGACACTTGTGCGTGTTGTGATAGTGTCAATATTGCTAACATACTGAAGTTAAAAGGCGTATTTTAGTATCTATGTTGTTAATTTCTTATTAAATGCTTCACAAATCAACTTTTGATCTACTTTTTACACTAATGGTAAGAGTTGTGCAGTGGCTGCATTGGGCTGGTTGTCTCTTACATTAAGATTTTATTTATTTTAACAAGTCCAAATGCTATCCCTCACATTTGTATGGTTTGTTAGTTCTTGCCTGTGGGGACATTTTTTCCTCTGATTCTTCAACTGAATGATATCTTTTCCCATTTTTTTTTTCTGCTCACATAAATGTAAGCAGAAGGAGCCCTATTGCACCTTAGAGATCAGCTACAGATTTTCAGATGAAAAATTTGTTTTGTTTCTTTTTGCTTTCAGTTTTTAAATCTGTCCTGAAGGTGTCTGGCACTCTACATAGGAATATGTAATTGTGAGATTTAATGTTATCTTTAATGAGAGTTTAATATGCAGATCATTAGTACATTGAATGTCTGCAAGGCCTTGGCTCTTTGGGAATTTCACAGAAAGGGTTTTAACATAGGAAGCATGTTTCTGGTTTTAGGATTATTTTGTCTACAAGAAATGGTCTACAATATTTAAATCTTTAAATTGATTTCATTTAGTTTACCTTTATGGATATTTCAGTGCACTCTGAATGCATTTTAAAAAAGTGTGATGACTCTCACGAGTTTCTTATTTTCTTCCTAAAGTTTGAATCTGTATAAGCTTTCATGACAAATCAATGATTAGGGGAAAATAGGGCCTTAATAGGAAAAAAATTAAATTTACGTAAAAGTGATATAAACCAAAACCAGTGAAATGACAAGAAAAAAAATGTAAATTTGAAGCGGATTTCCTTTGCCTTTCAACAGTCTGTTTTTACTCCCCAGAGTTATTCGAAATACGGAAACTCTCCTCTGTATTTCTGCAAGTAAAGACACAGATTGGATTACAGATCCTCTACGACCGAGAAGGACTGAGGCTTTACCTGCAAGTGGATGAACGGTGGAAGGACGACACCGTGGGCCTTTGTGGAACCTTCAATGGAAACACAGAGGATGATTTTCTGTATGCAGAGCTGCAAGATTTCTGTCTGCCAGTATATGAATAGCCGTAGTTAGAGTGGTAGATCAAGCGTGCACTGAAGCTGAAAGGATAGATACCAAGAATAATGTGTTTTGATGTTTTTCATTAGTGAGATAGATAGCAGGGTTTGGTTTGCTAACAGAAAATCTGTAGCTTCAGCTACAGGATCTCAAGCCAGGTTTTGCTCAAAATATTTTAATATGAAACTCTGGTGAAATATATATGATGCATGAGGGCTATTTTACCAGAAAAATGTTGTCCAAAATATATGGAGTGGCCTATATAAGGAACTTTCTGCCTTCCTGCAAGACTCTCTCTCTTTCAGGCTCCTGTTTTCTCGTGTGAGTCCTAATCTGCTGTCTCTGACAGAGCCTCTGTTGTTCAGTGCCTGCAGAGCAGCAACAGGACCTGGCTGCTGCCTGAGCTTCCCTTCCTTGCGATGCAGTGGGAGGTGGTCACAGCTGCCCGAGCACCACAGTCAAAGCTGCTGTTTGCCCAGTTTCTTTGCAACATGTTTCTCACAGACACTGAAGAACAAATTAGCTTCAAGGGGTTTAAAGTAGCCTAATGGAGCTGGGAGAAGAACACAAATTTTGGACACAACAGGATATTTCTTCTACCAGCATAAAAAAAAGGAAAGAGTAGGGGAACTTTATGCTCTCAGAACAGCTGCAATTTTTCTAACTCAAAACTAATTGGAAAATGGAAAAGCTTTCCATTATATTTCCCATTTAAAAAGACAGATACACAAATATACCAGTGGAGTTTTGAACAATTTCTATGTTGCAGATTAAAAAGTATTACCAGGCTATTATTTATAATGAGACTAGGAAATACATAGACAAGATCTCAGTGAAGAGAAATTATTTATGTAAAACTACTTAAAATATTTCTCCGTTTGACAAGTAGCTTTGTAGTGTATTTTTCATGACAGTCTTTGGATTGCTGCCACGCAAATGAGAAGCTGTCCAATAGCTGGTATTTATAAAAAAAGCCTTTAAACCTGGGCTCTTACAAATTGTGCTGAGACATGACACAGACTATGATGTACAAGCATCTTGATATGTACACAAACGACCTGATCCGCAGCAGATTTGGGAGGCTTGCATAGGCAGTGGTGTCTTTTGCAACACCTTCACTCCCAGCTGCTTTACCAGTGGCAATACTCCTGACTGTGTGCCTAATGCAATGTTTTTCCTCAAGTGTAGCACTCCATGTTTAAACACACAGTTTTGATCATTCTCTCTGTATGATATTACTGTGCCTTGGTTATTTTGATCAAAGTCCTTATCATTCAGATTCTATTACCTGGGCCTCATGGGTATCTGTTCAATGGCTTTTGCAGTTATATTTTTGGATGCTTGGATTTCTTTTCCCTTTCCTGCAAGGAATAAAGAAGTCAGCAACAGACAGGAAAGTATAGGTAGAGGAGAGATGAAAAATTAATTGGGTATCACTAAGGAACCAAAAATACAAATAAGGGAGTTCAAACTGTCAGGACAGTAATGCTTTCTCCTCTCTTATAAAAATGGAATTTGGTCTATTTGGACCTTTTCTTCCTTAAAAAGTCTCTAGAGGACATCTTCTCTTTTGTTTCTGAGCCTATACTTGGAAAGAAAGAGGAATCCTGAAGCATAATTACAGCTTTACGGGCAAGCACACCAGAATATGCAACAGAGGAGCTTGAATCAGAGGGTGTTAGAACTGAGACAGTTCTGCAAACTCACTATACCTTTTCTGACTGACTTCTGTTTTGTAAAAGATCTCCAGTGGGAGTAACAGAAAGCACTCCAGAGCTGTTTGGAAACACGTGGAAAACGTCATCGGCGTGCGTTCCTGTGCAGGATAGCTCACAGGTGGATCCGTGCGATGTCCATCTGCAGGCAGGTGGGCACTGAAGGCCAACTGTTATTGACAAATGCATTTCTACTCAGTACATCTGTGCCCATTTTTCTAGTTGGATCAGGTACAGTAATAACCAGTCCTGCCCATGCAAAACCTAGTACTTACAGGTAGCATTTGCTGAGTTCAGTCCCCTAAGGAATCAAATTTTGTGTTGTTTGAGGATTTTGTAATACTTCCAGAGGCACTTTAAATACCTCCTCTTTTATTTCTGGTTTGCAGCTACACTGTGTTAAGTTAGACATGCATTAAATTTTGTTAGTATGTCTTGTATTGGTGATGCTGCTAGTTAAGATGGAGACTCAAGACTATTGCAGTATGCATTTTTGAGAATACTGAAAAAACTAAGTAGTTCATTTAGTTGTCTGCCGTAGAAGAGAATGAGTGGAAAAAAGATGCTTATGCACTGCCAGCCTATAGATGTAGCTGAAAGGGTCCAGTTGGGGTAATATGCTGGTGGTTGATACCATGAGGACCACTGATGGTCACTAAGTCATCCTTTAATAATGATGAACTTTGTAGATCATCAGTTATATCCCTTTCACGGTTCCTACCACTTCTTGTGCTGGACACTACACACTTGTAAAGACATAAAAGTAAAATATGAAGGTTTTCCTGTAATTTCAGCAGTGCTAGGGAATTGTCGTGTCTCCTGCTACAACATCATCTGTCTTTTGAGTATTTACACAACGTGCAGTGCTAAAAAGCTGCATTCTTGGTAACAGATTTGGATGTGAATGTTAGTTCTTCTGTACAGCTGTAGAGATACTAAAGATAAAAAGATTTATGTGGCAATAGTATATAACCATGATTGGTTGCATTGTGTAGAAGACACTTTTTGTTCCAAGTCTTTCCAATCTCTCTCACTGAAACAGTTTTTAATCTGTTATTTGTGTAGCCTCTTATGCAGCGGAAGCTTGTAGCATCCTTACGAAAGATCTTTATGCTCCATGCTACCCCTATTTGAGTCCTGTTCCCTATTTTGAGCAGTGCAGAAGAGACACTTGCAAATGTGGACAGACTTGTTTTTGCTCTGCTCTGGCCCATTACGCTCATCATTGCCAAAGGTTTGGAGTTGTAATCGATTTCAGAGGAGCTGTCCCAGATTGTGGTGAGTTTCCTTTCACTTCTAGTCTTAAATAATTACTGCCTGAGGACTTTAGAGACAATCAGAAAATAAAATTAAATCAATACAATCTTTTAAATGACAAAAGGATTCATTCTAGTGTGATCTCTCACGCACAGGACGAGGTTCTTTTTTTGTGAAGACAGAATTAGTACCAGTGTTCTTAGAGGATTCTTCCTTTATAGTTTACTTTCTTTAGTTCTTTGACTTATGAAACGTTACAAATATTTTTTTAAGTAGTTGGAAGGCTTCAAACGTATACAGAATTCAAAATATGTCTGTCCTTATATGGCATTGCATATCTCATACCATATAGATATTATTCATGAACTGCATGAATAGATTTCTTTTCCTTATAGATGCTAGATCTATCTAATTCTTTAAATAAACAAGAAGAAGAATGATGGTATTTAGCAGTTTTAGTTGGATTACTATTGACTTCTGCTGTCTGA
This sequence comes from Cnemophilus loriae, assembly GCA_013397755.1. Taxonomy (NCBI): domain Eukaryota; kingdom Metazoa; phylum Chordata; class Aves; order Passeriformes; family Corvidae; genus Cnemophilus; species Cnemophilus loriae. Next base: position 712,203 of record VZTF01002084.1, read on the forward strand.
CAATCTCTTGGCTTATTCTCTTACTGTCAGTGACATTGAAATACACAAACTGCTGAAGCAAGTGTTGAAACTTGGTATTGTTGTTATTTAGTTTAAAATGAATAGAAGAATATAGAATATATATATTTATAGATAAAGGTGACATCTGTTATCTACTCCATAAAGCCTCACAAGCAAAGGAGTGGGATAATATTAAATTCTTTAGATTATATTAATTTTTAGCGATGCGAAAGATATTGACAGGACATGTTGGGCCCTCACATACATTTTTAAAAATTTATGGAATTGGAAACCCTATCAAACAACCTGAAACTGACACCTGTGATGTAGGTCTGGCTCTTTTAACAGGTCTGAAAATCTTTTCTAAGGAACATTCAAGAACTTAACACTTAGCGGTTGTCATCACGTCATGTAATTATCCATGTTGTAATGCATGATAAAGAGGATTAAGTTGGTCCAGCTTAAGCATCTCAAGCTGGAGTCTCTGCATGTATATCTGACAAGACTGCCTTGTTTGCATTTATTATGGCATGAATGGCTGTGTCCACTTATGACTGAAGAGTCATTCAAGCCATTTGATTTTATTTTACGTTTCGGGAAGTGAGTATAGTTGTCTTCCAGACCTTTTATTTTAAAAGTCATGCTTGTAGCATTTAAAATATGTGAACCTGTTAGTATTTCAAGAGCTTCAGATTTTTTTTTTAGTAGAGCTTTATAAGAGACATATATATAGATATAGATAGATATATCTATCTCAAAGAATTTAATATGTTTCATATGGAATTGTGCAACATCTGCAAAGTACATGTGTTTCGTTTAATGCTTTTAAGGGTTTTTTTTTAAGGTGCTGTGCATTTCCAAAAGCCCATGCATAAGAGCCAAGTATTTTCAGAGTTAGAGGCAAAAAGGCTTCAGCTGTTCGGTTTCCACAGTGTAAATCTGGATTAACTGCACAGACTCATTGCACTTGTTATTACCGTGGATTTACATCTGTGTAGTTTACACAGCACAGCGCCAAGATAGCAATTTTAGTGGAATTTAATGTGATTGGGAACGAAAGAATGGAGATGTTTATCAGAAAACTGTTGGGAGGTACTTGAGTCTCTTGCACCGTAACTTGAGAGATTTGTTTCATTTGGGCAGCTCTTTCATGTGAAGACACAAAGGAGTACAGTACTTGTGTATCTACCTGTGGCAGAACCTGCCAAGCACTGTCTGTGCCAGAGACATGCAGCAGTGATTGTGTTGAAGGCTGTGCTTGTCCCTCTGGAATGTATTTGGATATCAGGACTGAGAGATGCATACAGAGGTGGGTAAAGTTGCAGTTCTGATAGTCACACTCGCTGTTTCAGGCCACCACATTTGCAAGTCCGAGTGGAAAGCTAATAAACATGTACCCTTGTAGGTGATATGCATCTGTAAACTTGACAGGGTCTCTCAGAATTATGCAGAACTGATGTCTGTGTTAATCGAAAATAGTGTTTCTGTAACACGGACACTCATCCAATGTCATCAGCGCTAGTTGTTGCATCCTGTCTGGTTTTTGGCATGTAAGAGCTGTGAAACATAAGCTTCCACTTTCCTGCTGATTTGGTTTGAAATGTGCTTGAGTTATATGGCAGTACTGAGATAGTTTTATTGCATTAAAAAAAAAAAAGCTCTTGAACAACCACAAAACCACCGGCTAACCAAAAAAACTTCACCAAAACCAACAAAGCAAACAGAAATTTGAACAGCAGTTAAGTCAATGGGAATTTCATTTTATTTCTTCAGTTTGGATTAATCAGTCATACATTTTTCCTCTACTCCAGAAATGAATGCCCATGTTATTTTCAAGGAATTGACTATCCCCCTGGAGAGAATGTCATGACATCTTTAGGCAAATGGTAAGATACAAAACTGTGATTTCACATAACTAAATTACATTGCTCTTTAAAGAGCTCTATCTAGTCATTCTGGCTAGCTTGTTGGGTTTTCTTTTTGTTGTTTTAGTTATTTTTTAACAAAACCTACAGAACAAACCTGCATCAGTTTTCTACATGCTTGACAAAGGTCCTTTAGAACTTAGGCATTTCAGGCTGCTGTGCTTTGTAATGCAATATATTGAAGTGCAAAACAGAAAGAAAAGCCACAATAATTTCTTACACCCATACTAATGTGGAGAGCTCCAGAAAAGCTCAGACATTTGCTAACTGTCCATAGATCTTCACTGCTGTTCTCCTTCCCTTTACCAGATTTTAAATCCATTCATGAAAAATTATTAAGAGTCTGTCTTCTACTAGTATAGAATCATTGTAAAAGAGCAATGTGGTTTTTATCAACTAAGAAACAACACAAAAAACTGTCAGCTGCAGCCAGTGGTAAATAAGCATCTCTGTTGTTGTTCCTTACATTTGGCATTTGTTCTTGTCCTCTTGCTCTTCCATTTGCATCATCACGGTCATGACAGTAAAGGAGTTTGTTAGATGATCCTGGCTGCTGCCGGATTCATCCTTTTCAACAGTTATTTGTCTGGAGAAGGTTAAACAATGTGGACGACAAGTTCTGTAGATAACAAGCTTTCAGAAGTAATTTCTGAGCTCTCACTGCCTGTATCAGTTGTTACAGCACTTAATTAAAAGCAGAGCAGAGCAAATCACGTCTGTGATAGATCAGTGTAGATCTTTAGTTTGTTATAAAGGCCACATTAGAGATTGGTGTTGTCAGACTCCTATTGCAATGGAGGCACTGAGTGAGCACACACAAACTCATTTTCACTCTTGTCAGCAGTCCATAAATACTGATTTTTATAAATCGATATCTTACTCATCAAGTTAGCTTATTTTTACGTTAGGGCAGATTCCCTGGAGGGTGCCAAGCAGCCCATTCTGCATATGGGGCTGTGCAAAGGCTGGGTGAACTGCTGCCTGCCCTCCCAGGGTGTTTCTGTTTACAGAACATGTGCCAAACGGCACTGGCAGTCAAGGGAAGGGGCTTCTCCTGGTCAATCTTTAATCCTCCTCCTCAAGGATCTAGTTTAGCTAATTTTGCTGCGCAGAATGGTGGCTATATGGCTGAATGCAGATCATGCAATCATCCACAAACGTAGTTTTTTAAAAATGACTGTAGACAAAAATCCCCTGTTGATTTCAGTGGAGTTGTTTGGGATCTGGCAGCTTATGTTTGTTAATAAAAATAAAATCTACTGGTTTATAATTACTAGAATTTTAGATAGAATTAGAGATCTGTGTTTCTCATTTAGTAATGATTTTTACTTGAAGTGTTTTAATAAGGCTGTATACAGATCTGTTAGGAGGAAAGGCTTTCAAACGTCGAGGTACAGACTCAGCTCCTGCGAATTGCCTTGTGCTAAGTAATACATTAAGAATCGTGTAGGAATACATGTGTGGACGAACTGGAAAAAAAAATACTTTGTGATGAAGTTCTTTTAATCTGTCACTTTGTTTTTAATTAGAATAAGTTATGATCTTTATTATATTGTTCTCTTCCTTGTTCCTCTCAGTTGCTTCTCTTTTTGAACTTCCACTTTCAAACTGGAATTTCTTCTCTATGGAATAGCTTTTCTGCTCTGTTGCTTTCAACCAGTTCTTTAAAATATTTTCATTAATGTTTTATCAGCATTTGAGCTGCCTCCCTCTCAGTTCCTTTTGGCACTCCTTTTCCTCTTGCCTGAGTGATACTGTGCAGTCCTTGAGCACTTTTCCTGCGGGGCTTTGGGGTCCATATAGAGCTCTGAATGCATTCACAGGGAGGCTGCAGCATATACAGAATTCGATTCTGAATCTGCTGACTAGCCATGGGAGTCCTGGGGATGCCTTAGCCATTGCAAAACAACGGGAAAATAGTGCTGGATTTCACGGGCTCAGGTTTTCTAGTGAAGACCAGGACCTGAAACTAAGCCAGCACTGCTACAATTTTCCCTGACGATGAGTTGCAATAGGAGCTGCTACCATTTTAGAAAAGTACTGGACTATTTTGGCTCTAATTAGAAAGGAACAGACAGTGTTAGGTTTCTCAGTGCGTCCCTGCATACAGTATCTTGTTAGGATTGAGTTTTATGCAATTCTGAACTGTTTCATGTAGGGGAAATGCGTTTTGGGGAGCAGTATAGGGGTATATTCCTGTACGTATTTTTTTGTCAGCCAGTGCATTTTAACTCATAATAAAATTATGCGTAAAGCAAAAGTTTGAAGTTTAACTAATGTTCTTCATGTGTTAAGGCAATGCACACTTTATCCACAGTTATAATGTTCAGTGCAAACATTTACAAAATTATTTTCTATTGACTTATTCTACATTACTAAATAGAATATATTAATATTTTAGATCTTTCTGGCTCTGAATACATCTCTGTGTATTTCTATTGCAGCCATTGCAGGGATGGAGTAATGAACTGTGATAACAACATAATAGGTGAGTAAAGAGAGAGGGAAGAGATACTTCAAGTCCAAGGGATACATTTCCTCCAGTCTCTGGAGCTTCTTGTCTGAACTAGAAGATAGTGCAATGTGTACAAATTAACTTCCAGGAGGGGGATCCATAATTATATATATTTGTGTGATTGAAAGTAATGCTCCTGCTTTGTGCCAGCCTAACTGTTCAAAATACTGCTAAATCTGAGCAACTTTTCCCCCCAGTACTTCAAAATATTATTTTTTTTAGATTGTTAATACAGATAAACTTAGCTGAATGATAAACAGCAGACCTTTAGTGGGGCAAACAAAGGTTAGCTTTGCCCCAAATAATACGAGGAGAGGCAACTGGATGTTACTAGCATTGCTGGATGTTATATTTCTGTGTTACAAATCCTTACTGCACACGTTTACAGGATACAGAATTTCAGGTATGAAGACTGAAGCATTTATCAATTCTTCCCCCCAGCACACAGCTGCCCAGTTGGACAGATTTATATTAACTGCACTAATCCACAAGTGGATCCCGAGCTCAGCAGAGAGAGGACTTGTGAGAATCAGCTGCTAAACCTCACTCTGTCAGCACACCTTCCTTGTGTGTCAGGTTGTGTCTGCCCACCAGGGTGAGTACAGACAGATTTCCATCTGTTGGTGCACACACATGGTTGAGTAATTAATTCTGCTGAGGATTGCTACTCAGTAGAGCTCTGCTTGGAGAATCTGAGATATTAAAGACTGAGCATCAAACTTGTGAAGGCTTACCCCACAATACTGGCTGTTAAAATCATAATAAATGCTAAACCAAGAGAAAAGTGGAGTTAAATCCTCCATAATAATACAATCAAAATAATAAGAATATAGAAATGGCATTGAAATAATTTTATTCAATCTGTGTGTTACAGCAGAATTGTGTTTATCTAGGTTTTTTTTCAAATATCTAACCTCTTATTTCAACATTTGGCTGAGGGAGACAAGTTTATTTATTCATAGGCATAATTTTCAGTGTTTTTTCCCTCACAAGGATCTCTTAAGTCTTGGGGAATTAAGCTAGTAATGTACAGATGAGCTGTTGTGGAACCAAGCACTGTATTGTTGAGAGAATTTTGAATATAAAAATAACAATAATGTGTTTAAGTTATGCTAGTCTTGATGGGATTCAGTTTCTTAAGCACACAGCCTGAAGTTGTTTAGTGTTATAACTCTGAAATGATTGTTTATACCTTGAGAGTTTCCTCAGAACAAAGAGTAAAAGCCAGAGCCTCATTTGAACTGTTGAAATAGCTCAGTTGAAGTCTGTGGACTCTTACTGAGTGATGTATAGATATTTCTATCTCATGATAAAATGCTGCTACTCAGGATTTTGGGATTTTAATACTCAGAAACATGAAATATCAAAGGGTTCACGTGAAATTGAACCCGTAATTAGTGGAAGTCACAGCATGGTACCGTGGTGAAAAAGCGCTGTGCTAAGGTAGATTTTGAAATTAACTGGAGGCAGATATTTTCAGAATTGCAAAAATTCACCCTCTTGGACCAGGCTGGCATACTCCAAAGCTACCTTCAGCAGCACTATATGGCTGGCAACTCAGATCATATAAGCTGTTTTATTCTCTGCTGTTTTTCTGTGCGTAACCTCCGAGCTTGTGCTCTCTACTGCTTCCTGATGTAAGTTAGGTCTGGAATATAAGCATATACATTTTTTTTTTTTTTTAGCGTTGGAAGGCTCAGTGTCAAGTGTTGGTGATCCTAAAGCTCTGATAATATGGTTACATGGTTACAAGAGGCAGAGTTTTGTGATTTCCTAGGGACGCAAATACGAAATTTAGAAGTTTTGTCTTTACTGTAACTTTGGCAAACTGAATTCAGTTCTCCTATGGCTGTCCATTGCCTGTAGAGATACTAACACAAAATTATTTGGTTTTGTTTTGTTGGGGTTTTGTTTGTTGGTTGGGGTTTTTTTTTGAGGAGGAGGTGTGAAGGCAGAGGCTTTTTTGGTTTTCAGGATTTTACCCCCAGTGCTGCTTAAGGCAGAACCAGGAAAGTGTTAACAAGCCTAGGGTTTGAACTAGGAATGCCAATATGTACTGATAAAGTAGAAATTAAAGTCACTTGCAAACTTGTCAAAACTGATCTCTTCTGAATATTCAGCTCTACTGGTCCTATATTGCTTATATATTTGTTTTTCTTGGACGTTGCTTTAGGAAAAATTAAGATGGTGCTACAGGTGTGTGTTTTTTTGGTGTGCTTTTGGAAAAGTGAGGGACTTATGCTAGGTATTAACTATGCAAGTTTTTTTATTTAGATAATGAATCTTAATGGTTTAGGAAGTTTAGTAAGAGTTGCTTTTGGGTAGAAGCTGGATCTGAAGAGCTCTAATGTTTTAAGTCAGTCACTGAATTCATACTACAGTGATTCATGCTGCAGATTGAACACATTAGAGTCAAGGTCAGTACAGCACAGTAATTAAAAATTTTTAATTAAATTTTTGAAAGAGAAAAATGGGTGGAATACCATTACCTTAACACAGTACCTCATCCTGTGTTCATGACAGTTCAAGTAGTGCAGGATTCAAATGCACTGTGAATTTATGCAACTTTGAAATCCCCTTTCTAGGCTATCAGTTCTGACTGGTGAAATAGAAAACTGAGGTGACATTGTCCCCTTTAAAAGAGTAAGACAGCCATGGAATTTCTTTGATCTTAACATTAGTCCTTTACAGGAAATAAGAAGTTTCATTCCTTTATCCATGCTTTTGTTCCTCTTTGAGATCTTGCATCAGTTTTTCTGGATTCATTACATGTAAGCTAAGCTGATTTAAGTAGAAATGAAATCAGTTTTGTGTTTGATTAGTTGATTTAGGCAAACTAATTTTAAAAAGTGAGTGAAGTAAACCGAATATGTCACAACTAAGAAACCTGTATAGGAAGCTGTGTTTTCCTAGGGGGAAGGACCTTTCTGACCTGTTTAGTGGGGTGATTATTCTGCAGTGATACCCTGAAAGGTACTTAACAAAAAGAAAAGGAAAGAACTTGTTTTCACAGAAGTGGTGTTAAGATTGCAAGGGGGCAATATTTTTGTTTTGCAGTCTGTTTTTCTAGTATCTGGAGTCTGAAATATTCTTTCAAATACTCCACTATTTCTAGCATTCCTTTTTTTTTGTGCTTATAGTACAGCTGTGCTTCATTCTTTTTCTTCTGCAGTGAGTAAATCAGACACAAGTAACCATGCTTAAGTAAATATCTAAATTTACAGGAGATTGTTCTATGGGTTACAGTTTTTGAGGTACAAAAGTTGATGATATACTTTCTGTCTGCTTTAGAAGCTGTTGAAATTAAACATTAATTCTCCTTGAACTCACTTTCTGGTGTTGGTTCGCCCTACTTTGCCTGGCATATTAAGTTATTTTTAAGATTTTATTTATACTTTTTCTTACTGGTTTTTATCTGTCACCATTTAAGTTGAAAAATTCTATATTTCTACGCTGCATTTCAAAAAAATAAGTAATGCTCAGTGCATAATTTTTCAAGTATGGTATTTGAATTACATTTTCTGCTTTTGGGTTTCTATGAATCAAATGATTTTTCCCTCCTTAGCTGTATCAAATGTGCATGATTTGACATGGAGACAGAATCTTTAATCAGAATGCAGAAGAATCAAGGAGAAAAGATAGAGTAAAAGAAAAGGAAGGGAAAAAATGGTAGTATCTTCCTCCATTTCTACGTGCTCTGTGACACGTTTGCTACAAATGGGCATATGCTGGTTTGTGCCTGTCCTATTCCATTGGTTTTCCATGGTCTCCAATCAGACCAGTGATGAGCTCCAAAACATCTTCTGTTCATTGTTGCTTACAGCCTGCTCTTAGTGCTGCTGTCAAGAAGAGCAGTCACTTTCCTGAAGGAATTACTGGTGTCTTCTCACTTCCCCCACTGACAGGATTTTACCCTAGGTCTGCCGTGTGAGTTGGATTTAACTGATCTATACTTTATAGAATGCACAGTATAACATTTGTACTGTATTTGCAATATACATAGTTTTGTGGGGGTATTATAGTGGTTGGAGTCAATTATCCTAGAGGTATTTTCCAACCTAAATGGCTTTGTGATTCTAAGAAGAGCTGTGTCAGATTTTTGAAGACAGGTACTTTTATTTGGACTGAATCAGTTGGATAGTTTAATAATATACATCAGTATTTATTTTAGATCATGTTTGCATTCATATTTCCATTAGGTGAAATATTTAGCAATTTCCATGTCTATTTTATATTAGTTCTGTCTTGCTGGAAAAACCAAGGCCTTCCAGCCCCTAAATATGAATAATGAATACAAATTCTGAGAGTTACGCCAATACCTTGAAATGTATATTGTCCCAAATGCAAATAGTAATGTTTTTATTGCTTCTGTTACATCATTTTTCCCTTTTATGTTTTTATTCCCTCTATAAAGCTATGTTAATTAAACAAACCACTATACAACTAACCTAGATCGAGGAGTCTCTGCTAACTTTGCAGTATTTTGAAACTTCAGTAAACTGTTGCCCCGTGTTTAATTTTCTTTGAACTTTAAATCATAACTAAACTTCTCTTCCTAATCATGCTCATAGACCTGGCTGTAATTTTCTCCTTTTTTCAGTGACTTTTTTTTTTCCCCCTCAGTGTGAGTACTGCAAGGGAATAAAAAGTAAATTCTCAGCTGGCTGCTAGTAATGGTTATCTGTACATCCAGGTCACTTAATTTCTCACATCTCAGCAACACCCAATACCCAACTCAATATTTTCTTGAGTGTCAACAGACTGTCCTTAAAAAGAAAGCAACAGCATTCTAGAATAACTAAGAACATAGTGTGCTCTGTATTTCCAAGTATGCCTATTTACTTTTATGGCCTATGAGCCTGTTTGAACCTCAAGAACATGAGGCAACTGTATTGAAGTTTTGTTTTTTCCTTGCACAATGTTTAATTGTTTATAACTATGTGAGCCACCTTTTGAAGCAAAATGTCTGACAATTTTTTTTTCATGTGTAGATTTAGGAAAAATAAAAACAGTCCTTCTTTCTCCCACACCCTGGAGGCAACTGTTATTATTCGTGACAGAGAGGAATATCTTTTGTGCTAAAAGTGGACTCTACTAAATTTGCGGAAATTTAACATAATAAGAATTTTTATGTCTGCTCTTTTTTTCATCACTTATTTTTCTCCTTAAATAGATTAATGAAGAGTTAGTAAATTCAAAGCTCTAGTATCTTGTAATTGTAATGAATTTGTGTAACTGAAGAACATCATGCCAGATTTTCCTTCTAAAAATTTCTAAATTATCATTGTATTTCTGTGGTACGTGTCAAGTGACACATAAGGAGCTTAAACACATTCTTGGAAGTTTTTATTAAAAAAAAAGAAAACTCATCGTTTTCTGATATTCACAAAGAAAACAATGAATGTTGGCATCTTATAAATGTGCCTATGGACAAACAAACCTATCAATGGAGGAAGAATACAGATGAGTTTCAAATGTTTTTAGAAAAGTCATCTTTATTGATGTAATTACACTGACCATGTTACATCTTAATATAAGTCTCCTTAGGCTAAGTCAAAGTCTTGTGCTTTTGGTGTGTAGTATTTTTCAAAAGACCTACTTCTCCTCAGTTTAAACTCAGAATTTACTATTATTATTAGCATGAAAATAAAAACTGTGTTCTGTCCAAACCTCTCACTTCTGGATGGCCCTGCTGCTGCTATCAGGCTAAGTATTCTTTACCTTTTGCTTCTTCTGGTTTAGGCAGAGGTCTGTCAAGATTTGATGTTTTCCAGGCAAATAAGGATTAACCCCTATGGGGATACATAACATCATGGCTATGCACTTGACTATTTCCTCAGGAAAATACAGTTCTGTTACAAAGACTGCATCAGTGCTCCTGTTTGGGTGTTTCAGGAACTAATATTTATCCACACTGAATTTTATGCTGGTTTCTATTTCTGATGGCTATAGACACAGCATGCTAAAGGTGCAGGAGCTCATTTCTGAAGAAAACATCTATTGCAGTGCCATTGCAAGACAATCCAGTGCTTTTCCATCCCCTTCTGCTTTGCTGACTTGCAACTTTCCTTGATACATTTTAGTGTTCCTTATTTCCTCTTGCAATACTTACAAATCCCTCTAGGTCTCATACTTTCTAGTTTACACCAGCTGCAAATAAATCTCTAATTTTTTTTCCTGTACTTGTATTAATTGACAGCAAAACTTCACCAGTATTCAGATTCTTGAGCACCTTTTCGTATGACCTTCTCCTTTCTGACTTGTTTTTAAGAAGAGAAAGATTAAACTCTGTCGCTTAGTTCAAAGGAAGACTTCCATTATATTCAGAGTTACTTTCTGAAATTCTGGTGCTGGTGGTAGAGCTGATTACAGGGGGTTTCCAATCTGGGGTGAAGCTGCAGAAGAAACTGACTATCTCAGTTAAAGCATCAAAATAATTTGTTAACACAGAAGGATGGAAGGGTATAGTGAGAATAATGAAAACCTTCCAAGCATTCTGCAAATTTACTTAATATTTTGGTATAATAAACCAGGGGAAAGAGGAGGAAGAGATTGTAAGAAGCTCCCCAAACAAAAAAGAAAACAGTCAGCTGGAGTGTATTAACTCTCCTTGTCTAGGCAGTGAGTGAACTGTAATGAAGGCATTAGGTGCTCCAGTAATATTACGTAGCTGGCTTTTCAATAAACATTGGCTTTTCTCTCAAAATTTATCTTGTTGTCTGGTTAGACGAGTCATGGGCAGTGGTGGAATTCTGGGATTAGAAATGCTCCCTGCTGCTTATTTTGTTCATTTTTTACTTAAAGTCTATTACAGACCTTTGTAGGAAGATCTGTGAAACCCTCAGAGAGCAAATGTATTGTTGTGGCAAAAGTACTTGTGGCTGCATAAATCAGCTGATGGTAGGCTGTTGCAGGAGAGAGGGGAAGGAGCTTGTGCAATACGCAACCTGTTGAAAACTTCTCTGCTGGAAGCTGGGAGAGATATTTTTTTCTAGTGATTTGGTCCAGATTTGTGAGCTTTGTGGAAGCAAGGAAGTGTTTGGTGAGTCACAGGTGACATATGACTTCTAATGGCGCCTTCACCAAGAGCGTTTACATATTTCTGTGTGTGTGAATGCAGAAAGCTGTAGATAATAACGAGATAAAAATGAAAGTGAATGTTCAGCAGGGTGAAGTGGTATAGTTGTGTTTGTGTCTTTGCAGTTCATTGTAGGCTGGACAGAAAGTATAAGCATCAGGAAAAATGTCTGATACTTCAAAGAGGAGCTGTGCAAGGCCTCTCTGTAGGGTATTTGTGGTGAATTCTTAGATCATTGAACTCTATCCATTTGCTTGGCTTTACAAGAGAGAAAGCTGTTATCACTTTTTTTTTAATCCAAGGTAATAATGTGAGGAGAAACCTGCATTTAGTGTTACCTTGTCAGTGTGATCTCTTTGTGTCTGAATGCGGTCTGTTCAGTTCTGAGCAGCTTTAAGCCATTGGGAATTTCAGTCTCACAGTTGATTGTCTCCAAGTGACACAGTGCTTGAAATAAGTATGGATTACAAAGAACACTTCACCCACCCTGGAGGAAAATGACAGTTTTTCAGTTTAATGGGGGAGGAGGGTTTATGGTGTTCTGCATGATCCCATCGTAAGCAATACAGAGCTGTAAGTTTCTGTCTGATAAATAACACACTAAAGAAGAGTCTAAGTCAAATACAGATTACAAATTTGTACAATATAATTTGTCAAACACAAATTACCAACTCATTAATATGAGCAAATAAAACGTCCTGTGATAAATTGAATGATGACATGTTTCCTTGTGGATAGCAGGGGAACAAAGCAGTATTGTCACCCTGTTTGTCATGGCTGTGCCTCACACCTATTGTGTCTTGCCCATGGTGCTATATCTTGCCCAAATTACAATGCCTAAACATCAGGAACAACGAATCTGTTAGGAACACAGGAAAACCTGTAAAAATTTTTTTTATTACTACAGAGAGGTGCTAAGATTCCAAACAAACTTACTTTGGTAAAGAAAAAAATATTATCAGCCCAAGAGTACCGTTTTAAGAGACTATTTCTCAATACAAATACATTTCAAGTGCTAGAAACAAGGGTAATCATAGACTGCATGGTGCCTGTAAGGAATTGTTTCACTATGGAACTGGCATGTTAGCTGCTCTAGATTCTTATGTTGTGTGGAATGGGATCCTGTATAGGATCAAAACGACGTGGAGCTGCAGCAGTTGGAGTGAAAGACACTGGTGCAGCTTGTCAGGAGTTCAAGTTTCACAGCTTTCATTTGAGAGAAGGATTTGTCATCACAGCTGTTCTATCTGTTATTGGACCCTCAGGTCCCGTGTTGGTATCGCTTTGCCTATCCACTAGCATTACAATATTTGTACAAAAATGAATCAGTTTTTAGAAGAAATGCAACTTTCCTGGGCTCAGTGAAATGATAGCTTATTAAATCAAACAACTCAATGCTTCTGGTATGTTTCCTGACATTTATTTGTAGAGTGTCCTTGAGATCGCTCTTTATCTAATTTCAGATTTTCTGAGTATTATCAAAAAGCCACAAACATTTTACTTCAAAATTAGGACTAGTTGCTCTATTTTGTCTTGGTGGGCAAGAATTCCTCTGTTCTTTCTCTATTAAAGTAATCTTTTTCACATGTTTTTTTCTTTTTAATAATTCTCCATTTTTATCTGTTACTTTTGGAGTTCTGAGTATAAGCACAAATTCACAGCATTAGTCTTGAACAGTGAGTAGCTGTGCATAGAGTTAGATGTGTTATCATGGAAAATCTCCTTTGAAGACTATGAGGATACTTCTGCCAATGAAATTGAGTATATTTGTAATTGCTGGCATGAAGATGCCTGTCATGCAGAAATAAATAATAATTAATTAATACAATAATTTCATGCAGCCAGGATAGCTCTTTTGATATTGATTAAATTATTCACAGAGCAAGAGGTGTAACTACAGCTATAGAAAAACTGCAGCAAATAAAAACTCTTTAAGTCAGGGAAAGAAAAGAAGTAGACAAGAAGAAATCCTCATTTAAAAATCCTTAGACTAAATATGCCACAAATATTGGATAGTAAGAGTACATACCACTAGAACAAAGGGCTGTGATGTCTCCCACATCTCATGGATTATCTCTTGGCCTCACTTAATGCAATTTCATTGGCTGAGTTACTAGAAATTTGGTGAAAATTAGAGGATTTCTAGAAATTCTTAATTTCCCTGACCTTAAAATTTGATATTAATGAGTCAGTCTTCAGAGGGTTAGGGATTGAAGGGTTAGTGCCCAAAGTGCTGGCACTTAGTAAAGATAAAATATTCAGGTACCTGTGAAAGGAAGATTCCAAATTGCTCATACACAACTATTAATAAAATTGTGCCTTTTCATTTTCAGAAGACTTTAAATATTATTTGAGTTTCACTAACAGAGATGGTAGTAACTTTAAAGTTTAGGAAAATATTTTTGTGTATGGATACCATCTATACTGCTGCTGAATGTGTATTTTTTGCTCTTTTTTTGGTAGTCTTGTGAAACATGGGGATGTGTGCTTGGATGCAGACGAATGTCCATGCACATGGAAAGGAAAGGAATATTTTCCAGGTGACAAAGTAATTTCTTCCTGTCATACATGGTAAGTGGAGATCTATTTAAGTGATTATTTCATTTTATTGTGTATTTGTAGGTTGATTTTTTTTCCTTCATGTGTTTTAATCATAAATTTCACAGCAGATTATGGTAAATCATCTACTTTGACTTCATATTTGTATTTCTTCGAAGAGCTGTTAAAATTGGTTTTGTTTTTCTGGTTTCAAAGAGCTTTACATAACAAAATAATAGCTATTTGGCATCTTCTTAGTTTTTAAAAATCTTGATTTAGAAAATGATTTTTTTTTTTTTTTAATTTTCAAGGTCATGGCTAGTATTCCTAAAGTTCAGATAAAATCCCTTAAATATTACACCTGAGTGACCTTTTTAAAGCTTTTTACTTGTTCATTTTCACATTTAGCATTGAATCTGAGCAGTCTAGAGACCAGAACATAACCCTGTGTCCATAAGTATGCACCTGCTACTATGTTAAATTAAGGGGGGTACTGAGCAACATCGTGTACTGAGCAAAGAAACAGACAAATTGGTCGCCGATTTTGTGTATGGGGATAACTGGTGAATCAATCAGCTTTCAAAGGGAGAATTCCTCTAGGTTGATAGGATCATTTAAATACACGCAGAAACCTACTCCTTTTACTGTCCAGTGTCGTAAATGCAGCACGTGCCCAGCCGAGTTCCTTCGAGCACTCTCAGTAGGATGTGTTTTACTGCCATTTCAATAAGCTTCACAGGAGGGTGAAAATATACCCCACCTACCTGATCCTGAAACAAGCTGGTTTCTTGCTGGTCCCTGCCTGTTCTCCTCTCTGACCACGGCTGAACGTTGCAGGCTGGCTCTGAGCAGTGCTGTTTGTCCTACCAGAGCCTCAGAAAGACCAGCTGTACTGCCGAGCACCAAGTCGCTGTGGTAGCGCTGTAGTCTCCAGATTCCCAGCAGAGCAGTTCCCTCCTTCTGTGCCCTTCTTGCAGCTTACCAGGAGCGTTTAACTCGTGTCCCCTGGTGAGCTGCTGCTGCTCCTCCTGGCCTGCACAGCTCAGGTTAGCCTAGCCCAGGGAAGGCTTGTCCGGTCAGCACCAGGCTCTGCCTTGTCTGGATGTCGTGCCCCCTCCAGCCTTGTGCTGACTGCCTTCCTCTGCCTCTCGTCAGGTCCTCAGTAGCTGCTCTAGAAGAGATTTGTAGCCCTTTGGTCGACTGGTGAAGCGACTTACAAGCCATCTCCACTGGGCAGGCAGGTAAAGCGACCCGGGTTGTTCACCCCCTTGTTTTCCAAAGGCCTCTCCATTTGGACCTGGTGTGGGATTGCTTGCATCAGAGAGAATTAATTTATCCCATTTAATCTGTATGAGACTTCACCAAAGGCAGCAGCAGTGCAGGCAGAAGGACACTGCATATTTAGTCTTCTCTCTCTTTTTGTTTTTTTTTTCTTTTTCCTGAGGCCAAGCTCATTAGTTTATGTAGAAATCCTTAAGGCTGTCATGGCTTTTGTAGTCTTCCACATCCAGAAGCAAAGACAGATTAAGTGATAATGGCTTTTTGGCAATCTGTTGTCCACTAACAGAGGGGAGTCTGCAACAAGCTGTGCTTGATACAAAGCATAGAAAACCTCTGAGTCTGCTGTGTGTGTATGCAGGGGTGTATCTGATATGTTAAGGGAAATGTGCAAAGCATGAGAGTGCTTCTGTGCAAAAAAACACACTTTAGGCACTCATAGAAGTTATCATATAGCAGAGTTTAGTGCACAGAATTAGTGTACATTGATACTAAATATCATCGTACTCATATGTGATGTAGTGTTAACAAAATAAATATTGATCTGATTTATCTGTTGAACAGTAACGTGTCAAATAAATTAATTTCTTAAGTTGGCAAAACTACCTGTGAACTGACAGGAACTTTCAAACCAAGCTCTGGGGTCTGGCTGACCTGTGGTTCTAGGTTTCCCAAGTTTCATTTTCAGTGCAAGTGCCTGAAATATTTAGCATGTAGTGGCAACGTTAAACACAGCAGGTTCTAATGCTGAGGTTGTCAGAGCAACATCTTGGTGGAGAGCTGTAAGGTAAGATGGGTGGTGCAGGTAGATGTGCTGGTCTGCTATCATCATGCCAAGACCATTGAGCAACTGCTGGTCACTCTCTGTGGGCTGCTGAATTGGGCCTGCCGTGTTCTTTAACAAACGCTTCTTTTCAAAATAGCTATTTGAAGTTTAGAATATACTGGTAGTCCTGCTTTTCCAGCCAGGGCTCTCTAGATTCTGATAACCAAATGTTAGTTCGCTCAGTATGAAACAAACCTGATATAGAGGACTTTGAAGACGTTGTGTACCTCTTAATCCCTTCCTTCTGGCTATAAATGTGTTAAGACTCCTGAAAACAGGAAAAGGATCTCCCTAGGCTTTACATGTAAAGAAATGTTTCTGCACAGGCCCTTAAGAGACCAGCATACGGAGAAGGATTTGAATAGGCCGAGAGCAAAACTAAAACCTAATGTCTCAGGGGAACATGAGAAGCAGCACTTAGTCTTCTGGTCCAAATAGAATTTCTTCTGTTTGCCTCTCTCTCCATCAGCTTGATGAGGTTCCTTCCTTAGGTACTGCTCTGAGGTGGCTGGAGTTAGCTGTGCAAGTCCTGCTGCTAACTCTTTGTGGTTTGGTACAGCAAACGCTTCTCACATGTTGTATTTTTAACTTATTTTAGCCATATGCTTAGTGTGTTGGTACCTGTAGTGATGCAAAATGCAAGCAGTGGAGCAAATAAATGATGGGATAAGCAGAGTCTTGGAAAATATGGACAATGGCTCCATTTTGGTGCAAGTTAATTGCCAAGTGAACTGGAGGAAACCTGATGGTACCAGTAGTTGGAGCTGCCCAGATTTTCTAGATATTTGCTGCCCTTATTAAAACAGTGGTGTACTGGTACTGTGATAGAAATATGAAGGAAAAGCTACACTGACAAAAGTTTACATTGAGAAAAAACTTCATAGTGCTTAGTGCTTCAGTATAGGAGATGTCAAATGTTAGAGATTTATCCAGTGTTTCTGTAAGTCACATTAAGATTTTAATTGTTAAATATGCAGCATTCATTTAATGGGGAAATGAAAAATCAATTTTTTAAAAAGTAAACTTAGGCATGTACCAAAATTATATCACATGCTTTATTTCGTTTAACCTACATTTATAGAGATACCTATACTAAAACTATACCAGGGCACCAGCTTTGCTGTCTTTATGAAGGGAAGTTTGTGTCTGGGTCATTTAGGAACATAAAAATAACATTTTAATGATTGTTTGTGGATACAGGAAATTAAATCCTATCCGTTATTTATAAAACTTTTGTCATTTCTGAAAATGTTATTAAGATTGCAAGAGGGTGATTCTGAAAGAGGCATAATATCCAACGCTGAAAAGCCTCTTATTATGCAAAGAGAATCTTCTTATTCTCTTATGCTGCAAGGGGAATTCAGCAAGGTCTGAACAGTTATTCAGTAGATGTGTGGTGAAAGCCCTTTGATGCTTAAGGTGGCCGTAGACATAATTTGAACTGTTCTGGAAGCCCCTAAACTGCTAGGCTGGGGTCTGGGGGGGGTGATGACATCTAGACATGTGGAAAAATAGTAAGTCCAACAACATGATTCTTTTAACGAACCTAAGCACCAAGATAATGCTACTGAAATGTTTCCTTAGAAATTCTGTGAAATTCTCATTCAAGCAGAGAATGAATGAAGACTCTAGTAACAGGACAAGCTAGTTTTTGACTCCAAGATTCAGCTTGTATAGAAACAAATGTTTGGTGAAAAGCTGAAAAAGAAGGCTTTGTCCTTGTGGCATGTTATTGGTGTGCCATTGGAGAATAAATTTTATTACGTTGGACTGGGCTTTCTGTTTTGTTGGTTTTCTTGGCTTCAATTTTGGGTTTTTTTGTGACTTGTTGTGGTGTCTATATGTTCTGGAGCCTTCAAATTCTAATGGAAGAAGAAACCCGGATGGTACGAGTTCAATAGGTCTGTTTTTTTTCCCAGAGAACCAATTGATGTGTGCTGCTTCTAGCCAACATTTCAAAATGCTTCTGTCCACGCTTCTCACACTTGCACAGCTTTTGTTTTTTTTGCTTCTCAGTGCAATAGCTGTAATCACTTGTCTGGGCTTGCAGCTGATATTACCATTACTGGTTGTACATTTTTCAGCGTTTGCCAGCATGGATCTTTCCAGTGCACCTTCCAGCCTTGCCCATCGATGTGCACGGCGTATGGGGACCGGCACTACAGGACCTTCGATGGACTCACTTTTGACTTTGTTGGAACTTGTAAGGTTTACCTAGTTAAGGTGAGGCTTTCTTGTAAACCCTCTCTAAAACTGGATTTAAAATTACGCGTTAAAATCTCCCATTGTACTTATTTCCTATCTCTGCATTTTACTGAGTCCTACATCCTGTTTTTTCATTTTTTATGTTGTTTAGGCTTTGAATCATGCATAACACAAACATACACTGGGGTTTCTGCTAATTGAATTATGTAACAATACGTGTATTTACATTAGCATATTTAAAAGTGGACATTTATTTTTGTCTTTTTCTTCAGGGTACTTCTTCAACCAGTCTTTCTGTCATTATAGAGAATATTGACTGCTTTAGTACTGGGATCATTTGCAGAAAAAACATTTTCATTAATGTTGGAAAATCCTTTTTAGTATTTGATGATGAAACTGGAAATCCAGTAAGTTTCAGTTCTTACTGCTGATCAAAAAGCAGCATATGTACTTCTCTGGGTGTTTCTTCCTTTCATAAGGAAAAAATTATTGTGCCACTTCAGTAGCAGAGGTGTAAATATCTTTACTGTGAATGCTGATCACATTTGTATTGTTCAATGGAAACCTTAAACAAAATCTTGTCTGCATTTGACAAAAATGTTAGGTGAGATAATTGCAGCTGTTTTGTTTTGACTTACTTCTTGTTTAATATCTTAGGAGAAATACAGATATTTTGAAGTCAGTGGGAGTTTTGCTATTGATTCCACTAGAACTAAGAGCTTAGTCAGCTCTGAAATGTAGAGGAGGAATATTTCTATACGGTTAAAAAATCCCAACACATTACAGCCCCTGGTATATCCCCCACAGCCTGAATTTCATTTTTTTTCTGGCCGAACTGCAAACTCCACTCTGTAAACGTTTGGTATTTTAGTGTATTCATAATTTTAGTATTAGTAGTACTATTTACAGTTTATAGACTGACTATAGGTAGGAAGTTTGACATATCGAGTAGTTAAACCAGGCGTCTTAATCTATGCTACAAGTAAGTTGCAATCTGATTGTTAGTGGATTGAGAGAAAAATGCTTTATGTAAATAAGATTGTAATCTAGGGACATATTTAGACGATTCCCTCTTTCCAGAGGCTGCTTCATGGATCTTTTTTACCTATAGATATTCAAAAAAACCTTGTGACTGAGACAGAATTACTTACAACTAAGTGAAAATCATAATGAGGAACCTTAAGACTACTCATTTCCCTCCCAGCTGAATCATTAAAATTCTAATCTTCACTCTGTTACCCATCCTATAAATTTGATATAAAATCAACTTTTGAAATTAGAAAACCGTAAAAATACAATACAGTTCACATTCAAAATCCAGGCCCCTTTTGCTTAAGCATTGCTCCCTCTGTGGCCTTCTGTCTGTTTTTGGACTTAGGTCTGAGGACCATGTTGTTAATTTTATCTAGGTGTTTCATTTCCTGTCAAGTGAATATTTTATGAAGATATTACTTCCATTATAAGCTCCCTGGTTTTATTTTGAACAGAGCTTATCTAGTTACATAGATGGCCTACAGAAAATGCAGTTGTGGAAAGCTGGATTTTTCACTGTTGTTCATTTTCCTGATGAACATATCACCATTCTTTGGGACCAGAGAACAACAGTTCATGTCCAGATGGGTCATCAGTGGCAGGTAGGTGGAAGTCAACACTCTTATTGCCATTTCTTTGAGATATTTATGTAAATCTTGTTAAATAAGACATAATTATTGAGAGAATAGACTATCAGAAATCAATTAAAGAAGCATTCAGATACCTTGTCAATGAAAATATTAATTCTCATTTATCTTTTTTTAGTTATTCTTTTCTGTATAACTTCCATAACAACAGAGACAAGTATCTTTGGGGCAAAGATCTCCTTCAGTACTCATTCCTTATGTGACTGAAGCAGGTGTTATTTTGCTGAGGCATAAAAAAAAAGCCTGTAACTGGCTAACAGCTCCCTTCTCTGAACAAAAGATCAGCTCCTTTCTCAAAGGCTTGGGGATACAGAGTTGAAAGGGGCTAATACTGACATTGCCAAAATAAAATATTCTCCATTGCTTTATTACTACTAAAAGATAAACTGTTTTGACTGAAATTTGGCTGAAAAAGGATCAAAAGGTGACAAATTTATAGTTAAACAGCTGAAGATGCAAGTTTTGAAAATGGTCATGACTGGTAATATTTCGTCATGTGAAAATACATTTTTATATATGTTTGTATATATGTATATATGAGTGTGTGTGTATATAATTTTTTTCCTCAGGGAGAATTAACTGGATTATGTGGGAATTTTGATTTGAAGACAGTAAATGAACTGAGGACTCCAGATAATTTTGAATTAACAAACTCACAAGAGTTTGGAAACAGCTGGACAGCTGTAGAGGTACATGGCAAAAAGAAAATATGCTTTCTAGTATATTTTGCTAGTAGATTTTTTGCTGTTATATCATAAAATTAATCTCAAATGAAATCAGAAATTCATTGCTGGAAGAACCAGTCAGGCAGCAATGCAAACGACAACATCAGTGTGTCTTAAAGATGTCATAATCTGTTAAGGAAAAGAAAATAGTTGCCTTCTTTTTTGCAGAGTGTTACAGAGTAAAGAAAAATGCTGTACAATATTCTGAATGTTTTTGAAGACATTTAAACAGTAAAGTAGTATTTTTTTTTTTTTTTTGCATAAAGGAAGAATAGAGAATTCCCTTTAGAGTGTGTTGTCAGTTTAGCTGATCTTTCATAGCTGGGAAACCTTTAACTGTGTGACCATAGCAATGGAAATAAAAAAATTTCTGTGTGCTGTAAAGTTAGAAACAGAACTTTTTCTAATGTAACGTTCCTAGTGGTGTTCATAGAATTGTACCTTCCTAGTAGTCAGAGTAAGAAGATCTGATTTCTGACACTCCTAATGCACATTGTCTGAGTGGTCTTTGTTATTTATGTAAGCGAGACTGTTCAGGTGTAAGGACTGCAGGTTGGGGTTCTGTGGCACCTCTGATTAGGCATATATGTACATGTGTGTTTTTCTGCTGCTTTCAGACCAGTGAAACATTTCTTCAAATTGTGTAATTTTCTGTTTCCTCTTCATTTGCGTCGCCTTTTAATTCTGTATCTTAGTCCTGCTGTAGTTCCATAAGTGATGCGTTTGTTTTGCGTTTTGCATCACCCTAAAAAAAATAAAAAGCCACAAAACTATGCTTTGCAAGTTCAAACACAAAATGGTTATGAAGAAAATTTCTCACCTTCATTTTGCTTCCCGGTTTAGTGTGTTGACAGCTCTGACATTCGAAATCCATGCAGCCTGAACCCCCTTAGAGAGCCGTTTGCCAAGAAGGAATGTGGGATACTGCTAAGTGAAGCATTTGAAGCTTGCCATCCTGTGGTGAGTTGTGGCCCTGTATATAAACAAGTGAAAGTGAACATATCACTACAGAGAAATGTTACTCTTCATCATGAAGCACTTTCTAATTAATGCAGACAAAAATACGTCCAATTTGGAATATTTTCTTTTTAATCACAAGCATTATTTGTGTAAGCATAACCACTTGCTTTTCATCAAATGTGTTATATAGCGCACACATTTTTCATGCATATAAAAATAAATGTATTAAATAGGCAGTGTGAGATGGGAAGAACTCATTCCTAGAAAACTTACTCAAATGTAAATCCATGTAGAATGTGTCACATTTCAATAAGCAAATCAGCATTGACAGTTTTCTTTGAAATCTTGTCACTTAGGACAAGACTTGAAAATACTGTAAGGGAAAATGACAAATTCTTGTGTGAAATGGTCTGATAATATGAACCACTCACATGAAGAGTTTTCCATCTACTTTCATTTCCTACATTTTATGTGTATGTGACTTTCTTAACATTTCTGAGTTTTACTGATTCTTGATAAGTATAGTCTTTTATTTCATAAGGTTTTTCACAGTTTATTAGGGCTTAAATATTACAAAACTGTACAAAACACAAGCTCACATCAATATCTTAGCGTGCCTGTTCTTAATGGGTCATTGATTTAATTGTGTTACTAAGTGCTGGACAAGATTTTATGGTGTGTTCCAATGAACGTTTTTCTCATCTTTCAGCAAGCACTGAAAGTGAAATCTTTAACACTCCAAAGTTTGGTATATTGCCTTTTGAAAGAGCCATAGCTTTGTGTCGAGGTGTTGGTTGGCAGTTTCTATAGGAGTACTCTAGATAAGCGATATTTTTGTTTCCAGATTGACGTCACCTGGTTTTACTCCAACTGCTTGACAGATACTTGTGGTTGCAACCAAGGCGGTGACTGTGAGTGTTTCTGTACAAGTGTCTCAGCATATGCCCACCAGTGCTGCCAGCATGGAGTTGCTGTAGACTGGAGGTCCCCCAGAGTGTGTCGTAAGTCTGTTTCACCAGCACTGCTGAGGGCTGCCACTGCCTGCATTCATGAGAGGCAGACCTGAGAAATCAGTCACACCGGGTTACCCAGGGCCATCAATTGAATCTAAGCCTCACTGCTGCCTCTCACTCCAGTTTTGTTCTGGTCTGGCTGTATTATGTGTTTTTTCTGTGTTTGTGAGTGATACTTTTCTACTTTTAATCCCTTGTCCTATGATGCGAAAGGACACATCACGGAAGGTGTATATTAGGGTACAGCATGCATCCCTCAAACCAAAGGCGCAAAGTTAACAGCTCAAGTGATTTCCATCTTCAGGAGGACTTTACTCCTTAATAAGGTCAAGGAAACATAGGTGCCCTGTTAGAGCCCCCCGAGCAAGTGTGAAGTATAAAGATCTTCTGAAGAAAAACAAGTAGGTTTTTAAGCAGGGCATAGTCGTTACCTTAGTATCCCTCTCTAGCAATTCTTAAAATTTATAAAAAAAAAACGGAGGCTTTTTTCTACAACACCTAGTGGAAATGCCTGACAGGAGGGTGTCGTTTCTCCAAAGATGTGATATAAGAGGGGGAGATAGAAAAACGCTTGTTTCCTTCCATTCTTTGTAACTTTGCAGTTGCACAGAGAGTGTGTGCAGCTTGCTCAGGGTCACACAGCAAACTGGCCACAGAGTGAAGGGGTTACTCTTAATTTTTGGTAGAAAAGGTGTGTTTTAATGTGAAGCTCAGTCATAGCCACTAGAGGTCACAAAAAGACAGCTGTAGATATTTAAGCTTAGTATTTCCTGCTGGGTAGCAATGCTTTCTTTAAATCTTTGTGGTTTAAATTAGTATTTTATCTAAAGTACAGTAAATATTTGGCAATAATTTTTTTTATAAATGTTTGTGTATGATCTAATTTGGCCAAGCGTTTGGCTCACATCTTAACCGTAAAGGGGAATAGAAAACCTGTTTATCTGTAGAATGCCTGTAACTCCATTTTTTTTCTTTTTTTCCATTTTAGCTTATGATTGTGAATATTTCAACAAAGGTAAGTTCTAAAGGAAGTGAAAAAATGTCAATAGGATCTTGGGTTTTTTTTATTTAAATCTTAGAATCTTTATGTAAAAACAGTTGTGGTAATGAAAACATTTGTGAATGATATGTTGTTTAACTAGCCAAGATTCTGTTTTACTGCTTTATTTTGCTTTTTCAAAGGCTTTTAATTTCATGATACTCTCTATTCCTGCATCTCTCCCAAGAACATGTGTCTAATTTTCTTTGCAGTGATGGATGATGATTAAACAATTAAATCACTAAGTAATTAATAGAATGTCAACCGAAAAGTGCTAGTGGCACTACTTGCTTAAGGTACACTGCAGTTCAAAGCTGAGCAGACCCCAGTGGTTCTGTTAAATCACTCACAGGCTCCTGTGCAGCCTCCAGAGGGAGGTAGCTGTTAAGCTGTGACAACTTTTTGTCCCCAGATGGGGAATAACACTCCTTTTAGGTCTGTCTGACCTAGCCTTAAGCTCCTGAGCAGCCAGCATTGCTGCTGCATTAGAGTGGCTGTCAGCGAGGGGTGCAAACCTTGTACAAGGTGCTGGAGCCTACCTTGAACCTGCACTGGGTGCTGTAGTGCTGTGTTAGCCCTGGAATCCATATTCAGACTATTTCCAAGTTCATCTGCCCGTGTCTGCACAGTTGGATGTGGCACACAAGCCACCCTGATGTGAAGAAGGGTCAGGGCTCCTGCTATTTATGCTATAACTCTTTTTATCACGCTCATGTAGAAGCCTGTCTATCCACATGGTGTGGGGTATTTTGGTCTTCTGTTGGATATTGCAGCAGCTCGTTCCTGGAAAGGTCTCGGAAAGGGACCAAGTTTAAATTCGGAGAGACATGTGCACTGTGCGAGGCCCAAACAATATGGCCAAGAAATTTGCGTTTTCTCATACACTGACTCCTGAAAAGATTTTTGAGTGGGGTCAAATCACTAATGCATGGGAATTTTATCTAAATCACTATTTGAGACTTTAAATTAATTTAAATAAAGCATAGTTGAATATAAGAGGTGATTGAAGGTTTTAAGATTTCTTTTTGGTTTGTTTGTTTCCTAAGAGAAATTCAGTCTGATATTAGACAATCTTAGTGCGGTTAGGCTGAAAGTGCAGTGCCTCTAACATCTGTGGAAATAACAAAGCTAGATGATAACACTTACTTTTAAAGTGTGTTCCTATCTTACTTTGTTACTGAATTCGCACAGACAGAAATTAGTGGAAATAGTGGAGATTTGGGTATGTGACCGGCCTTGCAATGAACGTAGTTATTGTATACTTCTTACTTTGTATTTTTGTACTCTTTGCTAATCTAACTGATCAGTATTCAACATACGATGTTTCAGAGCTGTCAGTGGGCAAAAAAAGAATCATCTCCATGCTGAATATTTTCTTGTCCATGTAGCTTATAGTAGGATGACTCAGAAATGCTTAGTTTTGGAGACAGGAAGGTTAAGAAATTGTCTTAGACCAGAAAGAAAGTTTTTCTCTATGTAACTTTGTGACGAATCCAGAGTGAAATAATTCCAGTCGTACTAGAAGCAGAAGCCTTTTGTCTTTGGTCAAGGGAAATCCTCAGCTGGTGGCTGTGGTCTCTCAACTGTTGGATGGGCCCGAGATGGGAGACTTCAATGTATAAGGATATTTCCAGACCATGGATGTTTTAAGTAGTAATTTAAAAAATGTTTTTTCAACTCCCTGCGCTGAAGCTAAAGAGGTATGATTGTACATGTTTACGTGGGCATGGGCTTGTGTCCTAACTGGCTACCTTTTCATGCCATTAGAATCTAAAGGTCTAGTTGTAATGCAGCATCCTTAGAATTTCAAAGCTCTTAATAAATTTCAAGGTTTTGGAGAACCAGAGTATGAGGGCAGGCTGCACGTTGCAGTCCAAGCTTTTAACCTGTTGGAACAGATTTTAAGTGCTATTAACTGCAGGTATCAGTTGAGAAGTTAGCTCAGATGTATGCTTCCTGTGTCCTGGCTTGTGGGTAAAATGGTAGTGAGGTGAACTGCTCAGGTGTGGCATAAAATCCCTGATTTTAACAGGGAACTTAACAAAAATAGTTTCAAACACTTAAAAGTAAAACCTAAACTATTTTTCTGCAGTGAAGTTTGATCTAAATGAGAAGGTGTGGCGTTTTAAGGTTTGTAAAGTAACTTTACAGGTTTTTGGCTTTCTTTACTTGTAGATAAAATATGACCATTCTTTGCTTATGATGCTGATTTCTTCCTGTCTTACTTCACAGTGGTTATGTTTGTATCTTCCCTGTTCAAGGAGTTTTTTTATGCTTGTTGACAACAACTTTTGTTCCCTGCAAAAATGCCTCATGCTTTGGACATTAATAAAATAGGTTTTAAAGAGTAGTGAGAAGTGTGTGATCAGTTCAACCATACAAATAAATGGTTTAGAAGGATCCTAGTGTGGTCTACAGACCCACTGTGTTCTTCTAAATCAAATAACCGAGGGGTCAGCTAACTTCAATAAAGTGATTATGAAACCAAAGCAGATGAGAGGGAGGAAAAGGAGAAGCTAATCATGACTCTTGAAAATTGAAAGTAGGTATTCTTGATAGTTATTTTCTGGAAAGGTTTGTTTTGGTTTTCATTCAAGTTTAGTGCATGGCACCTAGATCTATTTTCAGAGTGGTGAGATGAGTTTTTCTTTATGTGCTCTGCCCTAATCTTTAGAGCTCAAGCATTTGTGACATTTGACATGAAAAATAACTGTTTTTTTCTCCACAGCTCTGGGAAAAGGCCCGTACAAACTGGCCAGCTATTTGGATGGAAAGTTTGTAATAGCAGCGAAATTGGTGGATGGTGTTGTTTTCCCAGTGAAAGAAGATGATACTGTTCCTGGACATGTAGTGAGCTTTATGCTGACTTCAGGACTTTATAAACCCAAAGCTCATGGTAAAGTCACAATAATCTAGCATCTTAAATAAGACAGAGCAAACTCCACCCTTGTGTTTAAGAGTAGACCTGGGTCCAAAAAAAATCTGTTCTTTATCAGTCAGTTGAATGCACACTTTAATGTCTGCCAAAATTTCCTTTGGTGGGTTTTAGTTAGATTGTAGCTTTGTAAACAGTTGAAAAGCAACTGCCTCCCCACGCACCAGCATTTGGAAGCACCAAACTGGTATTGCAGCCCAGCACTCCTTGTGTGTTGCTCCCTTTACCTCTCCTCTGGTGGAAGCGGGAAAGAATGTGAGAGAAATGATACAAGAAAAGGGCTCCCCACTTCCCTCGCTCTGCCACCATCACTCATTGTCTGCCCACGTGCACAGAGATGGCCTTTGGCACCAGCCGAGCTCTGGAAGGGTGCGTGCTGCAAATCTGTTTCCTTCGGGTCCCAACTTAAGTTTCCCCTGAAGGAAACTTCCTTCTTCATCAGATGAAAGAGGTGTTGCACACCTTCAGACATGTGGAGAAGGCCTACAAGTATACCCAGCATTTGTGACATTATTTAAATACTAAAGCTGTCTGCATACACAGCTTTAATGCCCAAAGAGCACTTGGGTATCAATGGTTTTACTGACCAGAGTCCTTTGATCAGCTCTTTGGACAGCCTGAAGGTGGCTGTCTTTGTGTAATCAAAGGAGGGATGTGGGTCCCTTAAAAAAATGATAAGCATTTGATTACTAATACTGCTGTCTGTAGAACTGACACAAGAGCTCATGTAACAGAATAGCCAGAGACAGATTTCTTTTATTAGTCATAGTTTTGAGGCACTCGTACAGTGTGTTCAACTTATGTTTGGAAAGGGAAGGTCAGTCCTATTCCATTCCCCTGTAAAGATCTCTTGCTCAGAACTTGGTGTGGCAAATAGAATTTGTGCCTTATGGTCCAGTTTGAGCAAATGGCATTTCATCATTTGGTCGTGAGGAATTTGACCAATCAATATGATGTATCATTTATAGGACATTTCTTGATTCTTAGGTACCTCAGCAAAATGCGTGTCTTGATCAGTTTCAGGCAATTCCTGGAGAGTTTGGGGCATTAATGCACTGATTGGCTATACAGCAGGTGTTAAAAATCACACTGACTGTCCTTTGTTACTTCTCAAAGAGCTACTTGCTACAGACAATTCATAAAAAGGCATTCTCTAGTACTGTTAGGTTTTTCAGATTAACTCAAGCTTTTATGCTCAGAAAACAAGGTGGTCTTCCAGAAGTGTTATACCAGAATGTGATAATATATCCTTTTAATAGAGATCATTTGTTTTCTACGCATTTTTTTTTTTTTTTTTAAGAAATGCTACCCGGTCCTGGAGGGTTAGCAGATTTTACAGTAGATTAATGGCTGTTTTCAAGAGAATAGCAGAGTTTACAGCAAAATAGAATGAAGTAATTCTGTGAGCAACAGATGCCTGTAACGGGCTCAAGATCTGACGCCCTGCAATTGGCTGTACAGAGGCTGCTTGAAATCAGAAGTACTGCAGGGTAAGGTATCATGAGGGAACATTTGCCAGAAAAAAGACTTTGCTGTAACGTTCTTAGAGGAAGAGCTAGAGAGCTGAATGCAAAATACAGTTTTTTAATTTATTTTTAATGAAAGGCTGAGCTTTTAAGCTATTGATTCCTGCTGGCGAATGTTACTTTTAAAGCTAGTTAGATGGAGTTAAGGTTTTTATTAAATAAATGGCTTCGTAAAGACTGAATTAAGTTCTGCTTGACTGCAGGACTATATTCCTCTGTTGTGGTGTGGGCAAATGTCTTCATCTCTGTATTCCTGTTGGAATCTGCAGAGTATTTAGAAAACTAAATAGCCCTCACAATCTAGCACTCTGCAATCCATACGTAGTGTATTTTCTTACAAGATTCAGTCTGTTTTCACTGGTAAGGCCAAAGTCAATTTTCATTCCTCATACTACTAGTATCAGTAGTGGTACATCGGAATGAACTTAGTTTATTATGCATATATCAGCAAATAAATGAGCTCTATGTGCTTTCTTCTGTTTTATTTTTTTCAGATTCCGACTTGATTTCATTTGAAGCAGCTGAGAGACCAAATTATTTTCTTCAGCTGGTCTCCAATAATACTCTTGTTCTTTCTAAATGGAAAAAATCGGAAGATTTTCACAACAGATCTACATTTATCATTCACAAGAATACTTGGCTTTTGGGATACAGTTCCTTTGAGTCATTTGCAAAACCAGGGTACTTCATCCACATTTCAGCCTCTTCAGTTGAGCTTTTGAAGTACCATCATTCAGAGGAGTTCAGACTGTCGACCCTTTTTAAACTTGTAGGTAGGTAATTATACTTGAATTTTATGAACAGCAGTTTTCTCCCTGTGCAAATCCAGGCTAAATGGTGGTGTTATTTTCAGAGGTGATGAGATTGCTTACCTCTCCCCTACATTACTGGGAACTGTGGGAACTCTGGGACATACAGGCTCAAAATACTTTTCCCTGAGCATTGTAGTGAAGATGAGATTCTGTTTTCTTGTGAAAAGCCATTAAATAGCTTAACACACAATATTGTTTTATTTGCCAAATGGGTTTGGAAATACATATCCTAGCATATAGTTTCTGGGCAATACTTACTATGGATGTGGTAAGAAAATTCTTTAGGAGTAGAACATTCATGCTCATAAATAATGGATTCACAAAGGGAATAGAAAAGAACTGAATAGATCTCTGAAAGTTAAGGTCTGTGGACAACATTTTCTCTCCTTTGCCTGCTGCCGAGAGAGAGATTTCTGTGCAGTGAATTCTCATTGCTAACCTTGTGGCCTCCTCAGGAGTAATGCCATCCAGTGCTGAGGACATGGCCTGTAGGTTACACCTTTCAAACCTCATTTTTGCCCTGAAAAAGGCCTTGACTTTTATCCACTACCCACTCAGAGATGCTCTGTCTGTTGGGACGTCAGCCCCTAGTGTTTCAGTCGTCATCTAGCTGGAGATATTCACCCCTTCTTGGGGATCCAGATGTCCCTTTCCCTGATGTTTCTTGAGCAGCTACAGCTCTTGAATACAAAACATGGACTGGTGTGAGGGTGTTTCTGCCTACCTGAGAGATTCCCATTCCCATAATAGTTCCATTCCACTGAGACCTTAGGATCAGAAATGAAGAAGATATTCACTCTGAGGACCCCTTCGTAGGAGCTGGCTGCAGATGTTTCTCCTACAAGAGCTAATGACAAAAAACACACATAAAAAATCATGGCAGTTAAGCTTGCTCTTTTTTTTTTTTTTTAGATTAGTAAGGAAAAGAGATAATAATAACAGTTTTTATGTATTCTTAAACAAGTGGAACCATGCACTGAAATGAAGATGGCCTTACAGGTCAGGAAAAACATGCAAGAAGTTATAATGGCCTATAAAATAAAGCAAAGCAGATTATCTTATAACCACTGTTTGCTTTAGTGTTTGCTTGCCTTGATGCATCACGTAAATCAAACATATTCATATCACTTTATGAAAGTCTGTGACAACAATTACTTGCTGAAACCAAGTGTAGTATACAAAATTCCAAAATCACTGCAAATGATTATGTTCTAAAACTTTTTTATGGTACTGTAGTTTTAAATGCATTAGTTATTTGGTTATTTATTTAGCAGAAGTATTTTAATAAGTGTTCCTGGCAATGTCATGTTTTAAAATCAGTTGTTCATTCCCCAAAACTGAAATGTGTTTTACAAGCAAAGAAAGAAAATGAAATACTGTATCAAACAAAACATGGCCTGGCCCTGTTTTACAGTGACCATGTTGAATTGTGGCACAGACAAACCTGAAGCAACCTCTGATTTCTATGACAGAAGAGGCCAACTGTATGCCTCATGGAGCTTCTTGTTATCAAAACACTGAATTAAAGTGTTAATGGTGTCATTGTGAATCTGCCGATGTTTTGGAGTACATTATGCTGACAGCCTAATGCAGCTGTTGACTGGCACACTCCAACTTGAGAAAAATGACAGATTTTGTCATTGCCAAATGCCTGTTGCCTCTTGACAAATGCTTGTAATCACGGAGCTGTTGAGGTTTTTGAACGGCAGAATTAGAGGGCTAATGCTATTACCAGGGTGTTCGTACAGCATTTCAAGCAAGGAATTTTTTTGGGACAAAACAAAAATATCTCCTTAGTCTTTTATCTTTGAGGGAGGAATGAAGAAGGTTAAAACATGTTCCAGTTCTCAGTGGTCGTCCATTAACGTAGAATGGTATGTCTTTTCAAGTGTGAAGTCTTTACCCTCCAGTCATTACACCAAAAAATCCTATCTATGCCAGTGGAAAACTAAAACAATTTACCTCAGCAAGTGGGATCAGATCAAATGATCAAGAGGTATTTCATTAATCACCACATCCGAGGGCTTGGGTTTCAGAGTTTTATAAGCAGAGGAGCATAGGGCTCCGATCTTTCTCCAGTGTACTTTCACAAGGGCCAGCCTGCTGATGTAGGGTAATTACATGGTCTAAAAATACAGCAGCATTTGTTTAAGTTAATGGAAAAGTTACACCAGCTCCAGAGTGCGCAGGCAAAAGCGTATTGAGTTTCCTGCTGACTATTGTAAATGCTTTGCATATTAGATCAGAAACTCTTGAACCGGGAGCAGCTATTCCTGCGGAATCAGAGGATAAATATCAGGAGCAGAATAATAGGCCCAGTAAATCCCCTTGGCCAGAAAGTTCCTCATGAGACTTCTTCGCGCTCTGTGACGCACATTCGAAAGGAAGAATTTCAAGTGACCTGATCACCCCAGCAGTAGACACATATCTGTTTGAAGTCAGCTGACGAGTCACTTTTTCCAGTTTCGTCGCAATAAATATTGTCACATTGGGATACGCCGAGGCTGCGAAGTATTTGCCATGAGAAGTCACCTCGGCTTTAAAATTGGGTTATTTTCATTATACTTTGATTTTTCTGCTGTCCTGTTCCCGCAAACATTTGAGGAAATTGAGTAGAAAACTGAAGTTTGTTATGCAGTGTGTGCTTATTCACAAGAAAATACGTTTTTACATTCTATTCAGGGGTTTTTTTACTGGCAAATGAATTGGTAGGAATTCAGTCAAGAGAAAGAATACCCTGAGTCTTACCAGATGGACAAAGACAAGGGTGTCATGTAAGAGCGATCAATTCCTGTTTGAGATTGTTGGGAAATCAGTGTATGTAGGGAATTTATGACTTTCTTATGGATATAGCTGCTGTTTTCTTACGCTTTTTAAAAATAATGTGCTCAGGCTAGTTACCTTTTATCTTTCATATGATAATCACCTGTTTAAGATTGCTATGAGTTATTTTTATGTCCATTATAAAAATGTGACTTGCCCTATATAAATTCTGCAACAAAGTTTTTAATAATGCTAGTTATGTGCTGTAATAGCTAACTTGCTGTAAATATAAGGCCTGTTTTAGAGAGAATTTTCAGCTAAAATTAAAAATCTCAAGATGCACTAAGTACAGGCACACCGCACAGAGGCATTTTTCAATGTTTAAGTTTGATACAGAGCACTTTTGGTTCTTTTTTATTCTTGGTATCTTAATTAACTGAATCATATTGAGAAACATGGTACAAAACTGAAAATTAAATACATTTTAATGAAAATTTTTTTTACAAACCCATCTTCTTACCTTAAGTGAGTTTTACACATGATACTACTGACTATTTTAACTTTACTCTTATCCATTTCCATCAGTAGAATTAATTTTCTAGGGTGTCCTGATTCACTCGTAATGAGTTGCCACTGAGTTTAATTTGAGGTCGTGTGCTCTGTTGGCCCGAAATATCATGATGTGGGCCCTGGGGCTGGAAAATGCTGAGCAACTGCTGTTATACCTGCAAATCCCAAATCCCTGAACACATCTGCTTGGTAGCTCCTGGAATCAGACTGAGGTTACTGTAGAAAAACATCTTTCCTTTTCGTACTACAAACACAAACATTTGACCTACCATTTTTGGCTGAATAAATAGGAGGAGATTAAAGAGTTGCGTTAACATTATAATAGTAAACTGAACCATAAGTAGATGAGAGGTAGGTAATTACACTTTGCTTCCAGTGATGTTTTGGCTGGGCAGGGAGTTTAATTTTTCCGGTGATATTTGCTTACATTTCTCATTGCAGAAACTTAGAAGTCATGAGCAGAGTTTGTTACTAGTTTGTGTGTGTTAAGTGGGTAGATAGGATTTCATGTTGCTAAACTTGTAACTGAGGACACAGGCAATCTAAGTTACCAAGCAGAGTTTTGCTACTGTTATAAATAGAACTAATTCTAAAGCAACTTTTGTGCCTACTGGATTTTTGTTGAATTTTGGGTTAAAGTAGCAAAAAAGAAAAAAAGCATCAGGAAAGAATGAAAATCCAAATACTTGATTTTTTCCATTATTTTTTAAACCATTATTTTAAATACAGTCTTTTATTAACACTGGGATATTTAAAATTTTAGGATTTATTTTTAAGCAAATAGCCATTTTTTGAGCATAACCTGGAATTATTCATATTACAGAGATTCTAACAATGGCAAATTTTGTCTCTGTGAGGTAAAAGTCAGCATAGGAAACTAAGATGGGGTGGACTTGTTAACAGTAGGAATTGTCAGGTCACAGAAGGAAGTGGCCAAGTTACTAGGAAAGGTGGTTGTGACTCAGCAGAACCTCATGGTCTGTCAGTGATAAAATATTAAAAATCTTCATTAAAAGGTAGCAACTGTTGTTATCCCAGTATTATTTTTGAAAGCCATGAAGAAGAAAATCATAAATTACAGGGAAGAAAATGCTTCTCTGCTATCCAAGAAAGTGGGAAAGCAATACAGTTGGGAAGTATCTTTTAATAATATCTTGCCTTTGGCAATGTGCAAACCTGTGCTCCTGCAAGGGGTTTCTGCTGTACCGTAGCGTGTTGGTGTGCTCAGCCCCTGTTGGGTACGAGAACTGAGGGCCCAGCTGGCACGTCAGCTACAGCCACTGTCACCCAGGACATAAGTCACCATTTTGGAAAGGATTTGCTGTGTCACCAAACAGGAGACAAATGCTGGAAGACTTGACAAGGAGACATATGGTTATCTCCAAATGCCACGACAAATCCTTTTGAGGAACACGTGCCTGGTACGAGAAGCTTGGTTTGTTGTCTGTGAACTGTGTATCATTGTTTCGTTGTGAGTGCACTCCGCTGTTGCACAGGCTACAGTAAGCTCGTGTTACTGGTTGCTGGAGGGGGAATTTCAGTATTAAAAAAATGGGAAGCATGTGGTGGAGGTGGCTGAACAGACCGAGTGACCTCAGCCACTCCCCATGTGGCTTCCCCTCAAGGCCCTTCACCATCTTCATTGCTCTCCTTTGGGCACTCTCTAGCAGCTGAATGTCCTTTCTTACATCTTGGTGTCCAAAACTGCACACAGGGCTTGAGCTCAGGCTGCACCACTGCAGAGCAGAGTAGATGTTTTCGTGCTGTTTTTTGTTCTGTTTTGTTTTACAGTGGCTTGATACTTGGGATGCTCAGGCATCCCAGAAGTTAGATTGAAAATAGTGAAAACTTTAAATATGATGAATGACTGAACTGATGCTTTCCTAATGCTCTGAATAATTTTTCCCTAATTCATAACAAAGCACAGATATCATTATACCTTACAGGTTTATGGAGACATCCTGAAAACTTTCTGAGAAAAATGAAACCAATTCATACAAATACTCAACTCTTGCTGTGGCGATTTGGTGTTTGCACACTAAAAACACTGATACAGCTTGGGCTGGCATACTCAGTTCTCTAAAATCCCTTGACTGGAAAATTAAATGTCCATTGGTTCTACAGCTCTTTGAAAGCAATTTTTTGTGTCCAGGTTCATGAATTCTTCTGTTGTCCATACTCCTTTTTGTAGAAGTAGAGACAAAATTTGCAAACGAGCATGACTTCATTCTTGACCAAAAACAGCATTTATGAGCCACTCAGCAAATGCTGTGCATTTATGTGGAGATTCACCCTAAATCCTACCAGGGCATGCCACACCACCAAACTCTGTGAGGTTAGTCTGTAGGAAAGCTTGAGGAAAATGTGGCTATCATTTCATAGAAGTCTAGGTTCATTTGGGGAATGGGAGATGGTATGTTAATCCCAGCACTCGGAAGCATTAATTCACAGTCACTGTTCTGCTAAATTGAGAAACTATCATTCTTCATCAGGTTACAGTCTGTCTTCTGAAAGCTTGTACTTTCATTGTGTTTGAAACTTACTCTGTGGTTAATGGTGAGTTCCATGGCCAGAGTTAAAAGTTATGGATTCGTCTCCGTACTTAATCTAGGGTAGACTAATGAATGAGATTTCCTAGATTCAGCTTGGATTTATTTACTGTTATTGCTGCTCTTGATGATTGCCTGTGCCAGCAGGTCTCTGATTTGTTTTGTCTTTCTGCCATATATCTTCTTTTGTCCTTAAACCTTGTATTTCTGAAATATATATTTCACATATATATGTGTTTTTCTTTCGTCCTTAAACCTTACCACTCGACCAGTCCGTGCATACAAAACCCTGTACATCAGCCACCAAAATGTATGGAAAAAGTTCCCTTCCTCTGTTAGATTTATGTAACTTAAATTGGTTTCACTAGAAGGAGTCACAGAAGAATTCAGCCATGTGTACTTAACTTTTTATGAGAACACAATAAATGCCTATTTTACTGTCATAAGAATTGCGTTTTTAAAAGCAGTGACAAGTTACATCCCTGGATAAAATGAGATGTAAAAGGGGTAACACTAGATGGCAACGTACACACCCTTTTGTCTGACTTTGATTTATATTTTTAAGAGGATTATTTGTATTTTAAAAGAAGACGTTAATGGTTATTAATGACAGAGAGATAATTAATTGTAAGTAAAGAGTCTGTAAATTGCAAAAAAGAACAATTTCTTATGATCTTCATGGAAAACTTGACTGTCTTCAAGAAGATGTGAAAGAGCTACTCTTTGTATTTCAGTCAAGCAAAGATCAGGAAAGCTTAAAAGAAAAAAGACTTCTAAGGACTGAAAATGGAAACTCTTCCTAAGTAGTTAGCATTTTCTTTCTGGTGTTTAATGTAAACATTGTTTAAGAGCAGTTACTCTTTGTAGGCTCTGAACAACATTGCTCTGAGCTGAGGTTTACCAGTTTAGAGGGGATTCCTAGATGATGATGGTTGTCTTCTGCAGGCATAAACGTGCAGGAAGTGTCACTGCCCTGCCCTGACTGCTACTAGAAGGGCTGGGCTGTTGTAATGCAGGGACTGAAATCCAGATATATCATGTAAATCTTGCAGGTGCTGGAAGAGCCACTGCACTAATCCAGCATTGTACTGGAAACCATTCTGCACGGAGATGGGGGAGGGCCGGAGTGCATTTGAATTTGTGTTTCCATTATGTGACTTCAAAGTCTTTCAATAAACGCTGCGTGTGTAGAT
Source organism: Cnemophilus loriae (assembly GCA_013397755.1). Lineage (NCBI taxonomy): Eukaryota > Metazoa > Chordata > Aves > Passeriformes > Corvidae > Cnemophilus > Cnemophilus loriae. The sequence goes on from VZTF01002084.1 coordinate 748,332, forward strand.
GCTACTGTGAATGTAAGGCATGCCTCCTAGTGATATGTATCTGTGTGTGTTTCTAGAAACATAAGAATAACAGATCTTTGTTGTTTTTCAGATGTCAAATTTAAATTTCTGTCCCGTTCTACGTGTGAATGGCGTTATGATGCCTGCACAAGCCCTTGTTTCAAGACATGCAGGGACCCTTTGGGAAAAAACTGTCAGACAGTACCAAAGTAAGTGTCTGTATTTTTATGGAAAAGTGTGTAATTTGGGCAATGTACTTAAGCAGGATAACAGGAATATGAGGGCCCAAATGTACACTTAATGTATCAGGAGTGTGTTCTTGTGTAAGGAGGTAAGTGAAAGAGAAAAGAGATGGAATAAAACCTGCTGCCACAGCCACATAAAACTGACATTTCAGCCTTTAGTGTACTGTCAGGTTCTGGAATGACTGCTGTATTTGTAACTTTCATTTTAGGGGATATTATAGAGTATTAATAAAGAGAGGTTATCACAACTTTGTTTCAAACATTTGTGCCCCTGCTTTTCCATTGTCATTGCAACAGCCATATCTGGCCTTGCTTTTTCCTCCCAACTGGAATTTGTGCTAAGTGTGGTAAAACTGACATTCAGATTTTTGGCATGAAAAAATATTGGGTATTTCTTAAGCAATAGTATTCACTCTTGAACCTGAGACTGTTCATTTCAAAGGCTGAGTGTCACAGAGTTCACGCTTTACCTTAGATGTGAGTGAGAGTAGAAGTCATGGCAGTGACATTTTGAAGGAGAACGCTGAGGTGAACCAGACTGTCTGCTTAAACATACTTTATATGTAGATTCTTTTCCTAAAATTGAATGCTTGATCCAGAAGATACTGTTCAACTAGTTAATCCTAATTGTTTTTCTTTTAGAGTGGAAGGATGCATCCCTGCCTGTCCTCTCAACATGTTGCTGGATGAAATCACTGAAAGATGCGTGTATTTTGAAGACTGTATGTCTGAAAACTTGTATTTATATCATATATTAGACTTAGCTTATTAATTTATTAGTTCCTTAGTCATAATTTCAAATATCAGTGCCTACATTTGTGTAACCATGACCTTAGTTATGTGAGCCTTGAGCTCACCAAACTCACATTTTAGTTAAAATAATATCATTCCTCAAAAATATGAGAGAAATTTTAAACTAAGAAGGATGTTCTTTCTTCATAAAACGTTTCAGTAATATTAGATGTCAAGCAAATGATGTAATTAATTTCCCGTCTATGAGTTTTAGAAGTTTAAAGGCAATTGAAAAGATCAGTTATATGAGTTAACCTAGAACTCTGCTGGCTCCATCACTATAATTATTCATAAATTTCAGGCTGTTTTCTTGTGTCTGATTTCAGGCATTGAACCTGCAGATGACAGCCCAGCTTTGCTTCTCAGCATTCAAACACCAGCAGTTCCACATTTAACACCAAGCGCAAGCGTGGCAGCGATCAGCGAAGAGGTAACTTCATTTCCTGTACCTGGAGCAAAGGACACCGAAACAACACTTGCTACAAAATTGCAACTCACTGCAACTACGGGGAAACCGGAATTTTCAGCTATTACATCCAGTAAAACGCTTCCAGCCATAATGTTATCGCCACATATTTCTTCACAGTCAACAGAAATGACATCTGGGAGAGGCACTACAGCAATGACTGGGACAACAAAATCTAATGTAAGCTTGTCTGCTTCTGTTGACATTTCTTCTTTGTTTCCATCTACTGTAAGTTCAGAAACTGCCACAAGGATACAACTGATCAGCAGTGGCTCCACTAAACTGCTGAGGGCTACACAACCTCAGACAGCAGCCGCTACACAGGCAGTGACCACAAGCACAGAATCAGAAAGCAAACCAATTCCTGCTTCTCTTTTTACTGGGACACCACTTATACTTAGAACAACTGAAGTGCCAGTCAGAACTAAAATAATGGAATTATCACAAATGGCCACGAGAACACTTCCCACGAAAGAAGCACAAGTAAAACCAGAAGGATTTACAACATTTACACGTAGTTCAGTTGAATCAATAACAGAAAAAACTAGTGCATATCTGCCACGGTTTTCTACATCATCACCTCTGGATGTGCCTTCATATACATTACCAGTAAACTTAACAGGAGCTTCAGAAGGGACAAAAACAAGCGTGGAACAGTCTTTTACAACAGTAGCTAATGTTACAGTGACATCATTTTCTCCTATACTCACTACTTCATCTTTGTTAAAGCCAGTGTCTTCAGCAACAACAGAAGCAGCAGCTGTTTTAACCAAACAGAGTGTGAAGACTACATTCTCACCAACATCCACGCCACCTATTTCATTAGGAAAGGCAGCTACAGAACCTCCTCTTGGAATGGTTCAACACCTGACTGGTACTCCAGAGGTTCCTTTCACTACAACTCTAGGTCCAAAGGTGACAACCCTACAGACTCAAGGGAGATCATCAGAAACAACTTTCTTATCACTTACAACTCATAAAAAGGAAACCCCAGAAATAACATCTCATGTGGAGCATACGTCAAGTTCCTATTTCCCTCCCTATTCACCACATCCTAGTTCTAGTACTGAAAAGTTCTTCATTCTTTCTACAAAGAGACCTGCAGTGTCTGCTCCTACTCCTGCCTCTCCAGCTTCAGGTGAATTAAAAAAAACATATAAAACTGTTTCAACTACAGGCTATCCCTTACACACAGTTCTAAACACAACAGAGTTCCTGACTACGTTATACACTAAATATCCTGTCATGACCAAGACTATCAGTGTGACACCTTTGTCTGTTAAGGTAATGTCCAAAATGACATCCCCTCTTGAATTAGCAACACAGTCAACTTTGTTTTCAGGAAAAATATCTACTGAATACAAGTCAGCTCTGGTTTCAAGTACAGTGAAGACAAGCACTCCAACATATTCAGGTAGTGTTACCACATCAGCAAAGAAAACCAGAGAAACCAGCACAGCTCCTTTTCTAGCTACAGAAAGAGAATCATCTCAAAGAACATCCATCCCTGGATCTCCACTTGCTCTCCTTAGTGGGACTGAAACCACAATCCTGACAACACAGCCGGATAAATCACAAGCAGAAAGTATTACTACCATCTCTACTGGAAAGCCATCTGCCTTGACTTTTTCACCATCAAGTTCTCTAATCTCCTCAAACATTTCTCTTCCTTCACTACCCTCAGATGGAAAAGAAGCATCCCTGACAACTCTCAGTCCTGGGCACACATCCCATGAAATAACCTCTTCATATCCCAGAACAGCTCTACCAAAATCTATGTTAACAACAGAAAAGACCTCTCCAGTCCCTGCTTTCTCTATTTTATCTTCTATATTAGAACAATCAGGTTTAATAACAACAGTATCAGATGAAAAATTACTAGTGACTATCACTAATGCCACGTTCTCCCCATCCTCTGAATTCAGCGGTCCGCTCATAACAACCAAAAAACTAATGACGGGCAGAGAAAAACCCTCTCTGTCCCCTTCTGTTGCACTTCCAGTAACACAATCTTCTTACACTTTCTCCACCTCTCAGTATATAGGAGATAAATCTGTTTCTTCACCTTCTTTAACACAACTGGTACCAGAAGAAACAACCACACCAAAATATTCAGTAGAAGCTGAAATGATTTCTACAGCATTGAAACCTACAGTGCAAAGTATAACGGAAGCAGTGACACTGCCAGCAGCTGCAGCTCAGCCATCCCTGCCTCCATCTTCAGCAGGGCCCTTCTCCTTGCAGACATCTTCAAGAGATAAACTTTCAGTACAGACCACAAGGACCACAGGTATACCACCTTCTTCTGCTCAGAAGACTACAGAACTTGGTCGTGAGACCTCTGAGCCGTCATTGACCAGCCAAGTTCACCAGTATCCCGCAGAATCTCTAACAAAATCCACTGGCCAGCCACAACCTGTCTTTAGCCCAACTGACGCTACAGTAGAACTGACTTCCTTATACCCCTTTGTGACCTCACTACCTGAAGGCACTCACTCAAGTATTTTACCTACCTCAGTAGGTCCTACGAAAGTTATTTTACCAACTCAAAAATATTTGCATTTAACCGATTCAGTCACGCAGCCACTTGTATCAAGAACTTCTGTTTTGCAGGCTACAGTCCCAGCTGGGACAAAAGCCGACTTAATTTTTGGCACCAAAATTCCCCCTTTCTCCCCAGAAGTGCTTGCTGCTTTCTCTTCTTTAACAACAATTAAAAAAGAACAGTTTCCTTCATTTTCCACGCGAAAGGCAGCTACAGATCTAGAACTCACACATCAGGCCTCGTTTACCGAATCCCTTGATTCAAGACAAACACTCGAAGCATCACCTTTACCAGGTTCCGAGTCAACCTCTTCAATGGTTTTGCTACCAGAAACAACAGAAATTCCCATTGTGTGGGGATCCACGTCAACAAGGAAAAGCAGTACAGAGAAAACTGCAGTATTGCCTGAGCAGGTCACGCCTTCAGCCACCGCCTCCAGTTCCACGATCCTACCAAGGACAGCCTTGTCGACTGAGGCCCGTTCATCAGCTGCAGCTTCAGCCTCTCCAGCGATCAGCGGCGCTGGGCAAAACCTCAGTATTGCATCAGCAGCTTCAGACAAAGCGGCAGCGGCAGTCACGGAGCCCATCGCCGCGTCTCTTTCTGTTACTTCAGAAGCAAGAGGAGCCATGCCCCTCGACACAGTAAAGTCAGAAGAGTCAGAATTAACAACAGGATCCCCATCCGTCCTTACTCAGGGCGTTATCGTTACACCTCAGACATTTTACCCTCCATATCTCACAAACACAACTTCAGTTCTGTCCACTGTACATTCATCTGCTGAATCAAAACCATTTTCTTCTATAGCTCCATCATCAGTCAGTACTACGCAAACTTCAAAATTTGAAATAACATCTGAGATGCAGACACCTTCTGTGAGTCCACTGCTAATGATATCTGATCATCCAAATGACACAGCAGCTCCATCAGTTTCCTCATTTACTTCTTTATCTACCAAACCACTTCATGGCTTGACTACAACATTTTCTGACAGACTGACAACAGCTGAAGCCATGTCAGGAGCTGCAGCATCACCTTTTATGTTGCCTCGAGAAACAGCAACTCTTCAAACTTGTACAGTGAGTAGATATAAATAATTACCTGCCTGCTTTGGAATATGCCTTAGTTACTTCTACACACTGATTAAAAAATGAAATTTTGAGCCATGCCTCGATCTTCAGGTTTTAAAGTATCTATATCAAACAAAGGAGCCTGATTGTTATCCATTATATCTGAAACCTTGGATAACTTCATTATATGTAACATTTTTTTCTAAATGTTATACAACACTGGGTTGTAGGCCTTAGTTTTCTGAGTGTGACTGTTACAAGAATGGTTTTTTTGGCAAAATATGGTGTTTTATATTGTCCAGTGTCAGTGTTTTGTCATGTTGCCCTCCTTAAAGTACATCTTTCCAGACACTCCTATTACCATTCCTGCTTGTTTCCTTCCATATTTCCCCTTCTCAGATTTTTTTCATTGTAAAGTTAAAAATTCAGTAGTGCTGTTCTCATTTAACAACAGGACAACAGTGTTAATCTGTGGTCAGGTTTTCAAAGGTGCTCTTCACTTGTAGCTTCTGTCAATGTCTTGGCGATCGATAAGTATTCTGTGCCTGAAGAACACGAGCCCCTTTTTTAAGGGAAATGCAATATTGTTATACTGGCTTGGTAAGAATAGTAACCTCTGTCTTTTATTGAATCTGCCTTAGCCAATCACAGAGAGCGAGTGCATAAAACACATTTGTTTGGATGGACAACTGATCCAGGTTAATAAGTCACAGAACTGCCCATACAATGCTACTCAGCCCAGCTGTGGAGTTTTAGGATTTGCTACACAAACAAGTGGTGACAAGTGCTGCCCAAAGTGGGAATGTGCATGTAAGTTTTAATTCTGCAGTACTTTTGAGGTGCATTCAGGTAACAGCTTAACACATGTGTAATAAGGGTAAGAACTGACACTTCTATACGATAGCATAGAAATAGAAGATGCAAATTGTATGGGTTACTCACTGTCTAAGGAAATTCATAATTGTAGTTTTACGTACAGGGAAATAACATAAAAATGCTCCTTTAATGTACTCAACGTTAGGTATCTGCAGTGGATATGTTCAGGTCTGACTTAGGCACACCTTGTCATTTCTCTATTCAGGGGACACCTAATCAATACAGATTTTTTTGGTTCGTTTTATAACTACTTCAGGTTGAGAAGATTCCCTAAGCTGGTAACTACTTCTGTTAACAGTCTGGGGACTCTGTGCTGTGGTCACTCCCATCACTTACCTGGAATTGGGCAGAAAGGATCCAAACCTTAAAGGAAATTCAGTTTAGTTCATCACAGCAAGTAAAGTATGCAGAGATAAGTAACTGGAATTTCTGCTTAGGCTTTAGAGTTTGAGATCACTCAGAGTAGAACTCCAAGCCCATTGAAACACAAAAGCTTTAGCTATAAGACTGAGGAAAAATGAAACTTTTCACCTTAGGAAAAAGACTACAAGGGAACTATGGATGTGGCATGATCTGCTGTCACTCATGATTTTTCCTAGTTTGGGGTTTGTAAAAATTGCAAACCTTTGTTGGCAAGAACTTTAAGGAAATAGCTGATTGAAGCAGTCTGCAGGTTGTCCCTCTGAAAATATGCAGGATTTGATTCTGCTGTCCATTTACAAAGATGCAACAGTATCAAATTTATGGAAAGATGTGCTGTGTATATGAACCTCTTAGTAAGCTAATCTTTCTTATAAAGTTATTGGTTTATCTTCATACTTTGAAAGCTTTACTGGAATTCTAAAGTTAGAAAAAACATTTACTTTTTTTTTTCCTTAGGTCGGTGCACCATTTTCTCTGATCTGAGCATTGTAACGTATGATGGGAATCGTTTGGCTTTATTCAAAGAAGCATCCTACATTGTTAGTCAAACTCCAGATGAAACTATAACCATCCATGTCCTTGACTGTAGAATGGTAACTAACATTTATCAGCTAACAAAAGGTGTTTGGTACTGCTAATAAGATGCATCTGAAAAGCAAGAGCATAGTAAATACTTCAAACTGTGGTCATTATTCACTTCTGTGCAATATCTATGAATTGTGTTTGCATTTTACAATACTTGTGAATTGTATGACACTCTAACACCTGACTGTGTATGCACAGTTCCTTGTGAAACAGCTGGAAGATGAGAGATAGGTCCATGTTATCCTGTGGTATGTGTAATATGGACAAGGTGGTGAGAGAATAAGTGGATTTACATCATTAGTCACTTCTGTGAGTGCTGTCTTATTATGAATACCAGCACAGTTGTACCAGTATACCACCAGTCTCTTTCAATGCTGGATTTTTATCTGTGTTCATATGGAGAAACTTGGACTGGAAACACCCATCTTCAGAGCCATAAAAGACTATGGGAATGCCAGACTGAATGGGACCATCCTGTGCATTCCAAGTTTCTGACACAGGAGTAAGAGAGAAGGCCCAATGGGGATCCTGTCTAATGGGTAGTGTGGGTTGGCTTTTGTCATGAAAAGCTGATTTCTTGTGAGCCTTTATGAAACTCCTCTTAACTCCAGTCTCTCCTGTGAAAGCTAGGTAATTTGATGTCTATATAAATGTCCATTGCAAAGTTTGGCCCCAAGTTTCACCTTATGGAAGTTAATTTCAGAAGCTCAGTGACTGATATGATGATGATGTGTTTGTGACTTTCAGATTTGTTTTCCTCTTGTATTCAGTGTTTTCTCTTTTATTCAACCCCATGTAGCTCAGGAAGTATGCATTTATTCCTGATCCATTACTTCTGTGCTGTACATGTCATACAGATTCATCATTCCCAGTCTCATTCTTGCTGACCTTCAGATATGTAGTTCTTATTTTTTTTGTGTCCAAACAGCTAGTCCACCATATTTTTTTCCCCTGAAAACATGTATTTCTGGTATAATTTCAAGACTGAATGATATATAGCACAGTTGCTGAAAACAATGAGGTCATAGTATTTTGTTTGTTTGTTTATTTATCCAGATAAACTTTGTAGTCGTGATTTAAAACTGTAATCAGGAATGGTTTTCCTCTCTTAATAGTATAATCCCCAAAAATCCTTAATATCCCAGTACCTAAAACCAATAAGCAACCAATGTATACAGATTTTGAACATCATGGCTATGGGTGATGTGTGTTTGCTTTCTCCACAGAGTAATTCGAATTCAACCTCTTTGTGCCTGGCAATGTTGAACCTAACCTATGCATCAAATCAAATTATTATCAATCGTTTAAGTAGAAAAGTAAGTATTTTGAGGGGTTTTATTTTCCTTTTAGACAACATCTTATTTCTGCAGTCAGCTGCCTCCCCACGTGGATACCAAGGAGTAAAGCAGAACACAGTAGGTCATATGATTTATTGTGCCAATTTTGTAATTTAGTAAACTGCTCCTGGTAGATACAAAAAGCCGGACTGTGATCCAAGGGCAGTTAACGAGGTAAGTCTCAGAGCAAGGCACATAAACTGTTAGTACCTTTGGTACCTGTATTATCTTTATGGAGGAAAGCTTGTCTGCTTCTGAAATTAGTTATGGCTTAGATTCCTAAGATGTCAAGAATCTGGCCGTAGTTCTTCTACCTGACAATTAACCTCTCTTCTGTGTGTCTTTTAGATAACAGTAAATTCAAGGTCTGCTTGGCCTACTGTTAGAAAATATGGATACAAAGTTGAAGATTCAGGCTTCAAGTATGAAGTTGAGACCCCAACAAAAATCAGAATTCAGTGGTTTCACAGCACAGGTGTGATGATTATTGAGTTGAATAGTAGCAGAGAACCAAGAGCTTTGGGACTATGTGGTAAGTATAGAGTAGTGCAAGAAATAAAGTCTTTCAGAGGCTTTGCTAGGGAGACACATTTTCCTAATTACATAAACTATTTATTGCAGGATCTGTCCCAAAAATTTATTGCAGATCACTGCAAATCTTAAGAAACTGCTAAAATCAATCTATTACTAATTTTGTTTATTGTTGAAATTATATGTGATATTTATTCCTCTCATCACTTTTTGCCCAGAGTGTTGCTTCTGTCTGTAACCTGTTTGAACCACAGGCATGAGTGCTGTTACCAAACCCAAATAAGTGAGGCAGGTCTAAGTCCATAATTTCAAATATGGTCATTTACAGACTTAGTGTTTGATATCCAGGTGATAGGAAGTGGTACGTGCTATTTTCAGTTTCTAAAGGTCAGAATGCCCAGGAAATGTAAAATTCAGAGAACTAATCTTAGTTTAACTGTTGGAGAAAATACTTTAAGAGGGAATTTCTTAATAATGTTGCACTCTGTTAGGTCTGTTCAATAGTTTCACCTACTACTTTCTTTTTTTCTAAAAAGCACAGTCTTGAATAACATGGGTATGTTACAGCTTTTGCAAGCATGTATTTGTTGATGTAAATCCCCACTGTGGTAGCTGAATCTGTAAATTTATCTGCTGTAAATTGGAGCTGGAAATCAGGATTAAAGAGATCATATAATTACAGTGGATATCTTTCCAGTTGCAGAAAGGGCAAATGCCTGTAGCTCAGTATCAAATACCAGGAATAGCTCAGTCCAGTTTCCAGTCCTGCTGACAGAAATGTGCTTCTTGCAAAGAGAGTTTGAATTTACACCATTTTGAAATTTGATTTTTACCTCTAATTTGACCTAACTTCTGTTTTCAGTATTGTTTGCACTCTGTTTGGCTAATTGTTATTGTAACTAGATCAAACAGAAATAAGCAAGTAAAGACAGTGCGGTTTTATAATGAGCCTGATTCAAGGTATCCAGGGAATCTCTTTTGCCTTTACCTGTTTGATTACTGTGGTAGAGAGGATTGGGAACATTACATTCCTGGTCTACAAGGCATTTTCACTAGATGACAACACACTTCTGTGGATGGTGTTGCATGTGCAGCTTCTTCAGGGAATGTGCTGTGTATTTCTGGAGTTCACCTCTGGCTGGGAGGTTCTCTGCGCGAGTCTGCCTGCACAGTGCTGCCTGGTGCCACTTACAGAGCCTGCCTCAAAGGAGCTCACTGTACTGCATCTTCTCAGGGTGAACTAGTCCAGCCTAAACTCCTGTGCTTTCTGTGTTAGTGCGAATACAAACAGCATGCTTTCTCGTATGTTTTAGCTGAACTGCAGTATTGGTAGGTCCTGATTTCTCAGCTTCATGGAAATGCTAAAACTGAAGAGACCATTACAGATTTGTAGCACAAGCATCCCTTGGAAGGATTCAGAGTCAGTGGTGTCTTTTACAGAGCAAGGATTGGGCAAATGTGGCAGCTGGTGAAGAGCTGGAGTGGGAGACGAGGGATGTGGGAGGCAAACATGGACATCTCTATGGCAAAACTGGTGAAAAAGATTTAAAGCATGTCAGTTCTACCTGCAACCAGATCCTGCCAAGAAAAATGCAAACCTTTAGTTTTGCTGTGTTAAATCTCCTTGTCAGTGCATAAGAGAAATGAAAAAAGATATCCCTGACATGACAGCAATCCTTTGAAGTCTTTCAGAACCATCACGTACTTCCTATCTGTGTTGCAAATACAGATTTGAAAGGTTCAATTAGAAACAGTTTGGAAAGCTCTTTTACTCTTTGAATGCCTGTCGCTGTATCACTGATTGTCATCAGGAATTGCAGAAAATGGCAAAACAGACCAGTTCTTTAGAAAAGGGTAAAGTCCACAAATGCTTTTTTTAACAGGTAAAGAATTAGGATTGTGCTTGTGGAGACATCAGAAGAAAACATTCTAGAAGTCTGATACAAAAGTCTCAGAAACTGATTAGGAAGAAAGAATGGGGGGACTGATCCATCATTCTGCTTTTTTCTACCTGGTGGTTTTCAAAGGACCTTCTGTGGAGACTACTGCAATACTTGAATGTTCTTTGCTGATGAGAATCACTGTCCATGTTATGCTGCTTCTTTCACTCCAAAGTGTTTTAAAATTGTCAACTATCTTAGTTAAAACAGAAAGAAAAATGTGATGCTGCCTTCTGAGCAGTGAATGCAGTAAAGTTTGATGATTTTTTTTTTTTCCTGCTGAGTGGTAATATAAGTATAGCTGAAAGTGCAGAAAGCTGCAGTTTTATGGTAGCTCTTCAGCCAGTCAATGCTGAAAAATGTCCAGAAGCTTAAGTAGAATAGTACAGTATTTTCCGAAGTACAGTATCAGATCAGCATCCTGGCATTTTATGGTTGTTCCCTTTTCTGATAACATTTACAGTTTTAATTTGTTGCTGTACATGGAGGTGCTTTGCAACCTTTTTTAAAATACATTTTTGTTTTGTGTTTCTGCAGCTGAGGAGCCAACTTTCAGTTTTTTAGCTGGGCTCTCTGAGCATCTCTTTGATATGCAGTAGATTTCCATTCAGAGATGCATTTTTACTTTTGCTTTCCCTAATTTTTCTGAATTTTGTGTATTTTGATCCTAACAAAGACTTTTTACATCTGTTATAGGTTGTGATACTGTCGTGTCGTATAAGATTTTGAAAAGGTGTTTACTTTATTGAATATGCCATTCAAACATATTTCACATGTGTTAACCTGCTTTTTTCCTTTTTTTCTTTCTTTTCTCCTGGGTAATTCATAGGGTTTTGTGATAGAAGCTTGGAAAACGACTTGATGCTGCCCAACATGACAGTTTTAAGCCAAAGCAGTTCACCCTCGACTTTTATAGACAGCTGGCAAGTGCCAGACACGTTAAAGTATGTCGGAGAAGACAGGCATCAGGAAACTAATTGCTCAGTCATGGACTGCTCAGAGTGCTTAAGAATGGTGTTGAACCAGACCTTCAGCAGCTGTCACCCTTATGTATGTTAACTATTTCAAAGCTTACACGTGGAGAAAGCTGCAGTTCAGATATAATTTTGTGTACTTGGTAATCTCATTAACGTGAGACTACGTGTAACCGTATCTGTTGAATGAGATGTATATTTTTGTGGTGCCTACAGTTGCAAGGCAAAAGGGATTGAAGAGTATGGAAGCTTGATAGGAGAGCTGCAATAAGCAACTTTCAGAATTTCACCTCTGTTAATTTTGAAATACCACATAATTCATAAACCAGTCACAGATAATTCAACTGTATCAATAAGATGCAGCAAAACATAAAAGAAAACAGTTTTAGAATTTAATTAATCCTTAAGCCTTCAGTAATTTAACAAGTCCCAAATTGCAATAGGTAATCTGAGAACCTGCATTCTCAAAGGGTCTAGAGACAGAGTTCCAGCTTGGAGATGTGAGAGGGCAGAACCAACCCTTGAGAGCAAGCCTAAGGCAAATAACAAACTCGTGGTGTGCAAATAAATTATTTGTGGTCATATGAGTGCATTTACCATTTGACCTTTTGTATATAGCTGATTTTGATGAAGAGGAGATCAAAAATAGGTAAAAATGTAGAAGTAAGAAGGAACAAAGTAATTGTGCCTTCTGCTAGAAAAACTGTATTACCTTTTACCTTGGCACTTACAAGAGATGAAACCAAGGAATACAATCATGTTGAGGTTCAGGAAGTCTTACTTTGAAATACTAGATTTAAATAGTATTATTTACTAAATAGTAGATTATCCTTGTACACCAGTGAAGGCTTACCGTGAACCCAGAACTCTTGGCTTCTTTGTAGCTGATATTTTTAAAGGTCAGCCTTTCCCTGCCTAGCATAGCCTCCATGAAGGTGCCATCTCTTTTTTTTCTCTTTGTTAGATTCCACCTGAGCAATTCTGTGATATATGGGCTCGAGACACTGAGTACGTTCAAAATCCATGTGTTTCACTAGCTGCCTATGTGGCAATGTGCAACAAATTCAATATTTGCATAGAGTGGAGGAGCTCTGATTACTGCCGTGAGTATTCTGCATATATGCACACCTCTGGTGTTCAAGAGACAAAATTTGCCTAATTTAAGAGTTGCTATAGATTGAAAGCACCAATGCTTCTTGAGTCTTCATGTACTTTGATACTGCTGCAGAAAGCTGTGCCTTTGGAGAAAGGATTAGAGAAAGGAAACACCTTTGAGATTAGGCAGAGTGTAAGGGGTAAAACCTGAGAGCTTAGAGCATCTTGGCAGAAGACTTCTCCCATAGCAACACTAAAATGTAAGGCCAAATGGGATCTGTAGCTGGATCACAGCATCTCCTTATGCTGTCCATGATCACCTAGGAAAAGCCTCCTGCAGTGATAACATAGGAAGGTCTGTGGTTTTGAGCCAATCTTTTTTTTTTTAATTCTTTGTATGAATTTTATTAGCAAGTAGCTGTTAAAAGGAGCTCTTACAAAATACAGCTGTAAATATATATTCCATCCATTGTGAAGGGACACATCACACTTACTTTTGTAGCACAGTGATGCATTATCTTTGACCACTGCAAGTTATTCAGAACACTCTATGATTTATCTGTGTAGTATTTGAAGATGTTCTTGAAGTTTGAATTATTTTGTGTCAACACCGTTGGATGGTTTGATATCTCTGCTACCAAAATGCAAACCAAGGCTTGATGCAAATGTTACTACAAGAAGAAGAGAAGTAAAAGTGCTTGCAGATTCCTTATGTTTGAATTTGCTTTGGAGGTAACTGGTCTGTGTTGGTGTTTCAGGCTGGTAGATCCAACTGAATTGGCAAGCGTAGGAAGTTAACAAGAACACGATAATGTCTTCTCTTAGGTGTTGCCTCGTGGGATTACAACTTGAACCATGTCTGATTAATTTTTTTCCTAGCCTTCCCCTGCTCTGAAAACTTCTCCTACCAGCCTTGTATAGCTGCCTGTGAGGTTCCAGAGAGCTGTCAGGATAACGAGGTTGCTCCTCTGGACTCAGACTCCTGCTCAGTGCTGACAGAAGGCTGCGTCTGTGCTGGAGGGACCATTCTTCACCGGACTCATACTGCTGTCTGTATTCCTGAAGAAAAATGTGGTATATTTGGATGTGATTTTCTTCTTTATTATCTGCAAGTTGGTGGTCAGATACTTCATTATTCATAAGTTGAGTTCTGGTTTGGTGTTGTATGAGTTCTGAATATGTCATTCATTTGAGGATTCTAGCTGTTCAGTGAACAGGAACCGTGCAGGTCAGCAAGCAAGGAATGTCCTTGTGACACACAATTTTGCTCACCTTCTCTCAGCTGGAGGATGCCCTTCAAAGTCTTTGCTTAAGTTTATGCATTGAAGTACTGTAAGTGTGTTAGTCTTGGCCTCCTTTTCACCCAAGACTTTTGCCAAGGGTCCAAGCTTTTGATACCCAATGGCATTTAAATGACACACAGAAACAGTTAATTACACATTTTGAATAATACGTGTGTGTGTCCTGCCAGCATTCATGTTTATTTTTGTTGCAGTTCTGCCTCAGCACACCAAATAATGGACCAATTCTTCTCCCTGACAACATGAACCTCAAAGAGGCAGTTTAGGATAAATCAGACTACTAAAGCACTGTAAATTAATAATAGTTTTGACATTTGTGAAATACAAAAGTAACTTCTTTTCAGATCATTACTTTAAAAATGAAGGATTGGATTGGGATTTAAAATGACTGGCCTTGCAGTGGAGACAAAAAAAAAATTGAAGGTCTGGATCTTCTGGAACGTGTTGAGTGTCTTGCTTTCCTGTACAAACTCAGTCACAGACAGTCTCCTCTTTCACTTTTTTGTGGGATGATGGACGTAGTCAAGCGTTTAAAACTCTGTGAATTTTATTCTCCATAGATCCACATCCACTATGGAAAAAAATGGTGATCAGAATTGGAATTTAAAAGGAATTACTTCTGTTTTGTGTTGTCCTGATCTAGCTTGTACAGACAGCTCAGGAGCACCTCATGCTGTGGGTGAGATCTGGAGAACTTCTTTGAGCGGATGCTGTATGCAAAAATGTGTTGACAGTGAGACCATTATTCCAGTGGAGTACAACTGTTCAGAGATCCACAGTTTGGAGTGTCAGCGATTTGCAGAAGTGGCCTTGCTTGTTCCTGATGATCAGACATGCTGCCCTCAGAAGATCTGTAGTAAGTATTCCTTCATGGTTATATGAATACTGCCCACTGGAATATGCAGATGTCCTTTCTCTGTGGTTTGCTTCCCTGTTCCACATGCTACTTTTGAAGAAAATGGAAATTACTTTGGTTTGAATTTACAGATTATGTAGAAAACCAAAGAAACTGTTTGGCTCAATATCCAGTAGGTTTTGGAGGAGAGGCAGAGGAATAGGAGGAGGACTGAAATAGCACTGTGTTTATTTGAATATGAATTGCGTTTCCCTCAAGTGTAGAAATTACTGTGTTATTTTTAATATCCAAATACAAACAAATAATCTGGGTAATTCTGAGGGGAAAAAAAATCAGATGACTGTTTATCTAATTTACAAAGTGAGCAGTAAAAAATGATAGAAAAGCTTTTTTTAATTTAGTTCTTCCTTAGCTTAGAATGTTTCAAAAAGGAATTGCAAGCCATTTTCACATTTTGACCACCTGGTGTGGTGTTGCAGTGAGTTTTCCAGAGGAGGTTTGTTTTTTTAATTCTCACAAGGACTCAGCTCTAGTTTAACATTGCCTCTCTGGAGAGTGTTGCAAATGATCAATGCTTCTGAATCCTGCCTCTTGGGAGTTTTTTGCTGTTCCACTGTGTTTTTCATATGCCTATGATATGGAGTTTGGGGGTATGTGACTGCAAATACTGCTTGCCACTGCTCTACTCGACTTACAAATGCATAGGTTAGAAGATGCTTGTTCTTTTTCTTTTTCCTTTATGTAACAGTTTGTAATCAGAGTCTCTGTGAACTCCTAATCCCCGAGTGTAGCAGCTTGGAAAAGTTGGTCACCTATTACAGTGAAGAATCCTGTTGTCCCAGCTACGTTTGTGGTAGGTTTCTTTTGAAAGGTAAAAAGCTGCGCCCTATAAAAGACATTGAGTAAACTAAATAGATCAACTTAAGAAGGATAAGGGTAGTTAGTGTAGATATCATTGTCAGTATGGCCATTTACAAAATTCACTTTCGTCTAAAGCTCAGGGTTGTTCCGTGCCTCATTTTGAGCAGATGTGATGCAATCTTGTGTTAGATGATCAGGCAAGACCTTGTGATACAAGGTAAAAGATTTTCTAAAGCAGCTTGTAGTACCTCTCTGCCCTGCACTGCCTTTCCTCGGGATATAGCATAACAAAGGAGGAATGCTCAGCTTCATCTAAAGGAATAAATCTGCTGCCCTTTTTTCAGAATGCGATCCAGAAAAATGTGAACCATTGGAGCAGATGCCAAGCTGTCGAGACGATCAAACACTAATTGCTGCTCGGGTGGAGAATACCTGCTGCATTTCCTATATATGTGGTACAGTAGCCTGACTGGTTGGGATTATAAGTGTGGCTTTGCATATACGAAAATGTTTATTAGTATCTTGCTAATTAAGACTCCTTGTATTTCCTTTAGCTCTCTCAGTGTAGTAAGGCTTGAAAGTGGTTAAAACAATGGGCATTAGTTTTCTAAAACTTAAGGAATGGCAACAAGCATCAAGAGTCACAGAACACCTTTGTGCAACTGAGTAGTATTCCTGAGTCAAGTAGAGGAGTGGTGGTGGAGTCCATGGATGAGGGAATTCAGGACTTTTGAGACTGTCCATGTGCAGTATGTGAACTAGATGCACAAATATTTTATCTGAAAGAAGACTGAAGTTATATACGCTCTTACTCCCTATATCCTGCTGTATCAGCTACGGCCCATCTTAATTGATGACAAATATCCTATATTAGATTATTATGCATATTTATTCAGTTCTTTTGGGGGTTAGCCTTTAATGACTTAATTCAATAACAAAATTGCACTTTTGCCATTAGTATATGAGCTCCAGTCTTACCATGCAGTTGTTTTCTGTTTGATAATAATATGATAATGAGGTGCTATTGAGTTTACTTTATTTTTGAACAGATACCTGTGAAGCAAAGGCCCTTCCCCATACAAAAATTTGAGGGTTAATAGGAAACATGCGTTACACTTCTGTCATTTAGAGTAATCAGATTGCTTTGATCATGTGATAGCAGTGGGATGCATTTGGCTCTTCTTACTGTCTGCAGAGCATCCTTTTGACTTTTTTGATGAAATGAATCTTTGCATGTACGTATTGAAAAGTTCCTGTTGTGGTCATCATAGGTGTTCAAGTGGGAGGATAACACTGGGATCACAGGGGATGCATTTTGTTGAGGATCAAAGATTCTTGACAAAACAACAGCATGATTTAGTAGGAGAGAAGACCCAGCAAAATTTTTCATAACAGGAGAGGGAGGGAAAAAACACATTTGCTCACAAAAAATGTATTAATTCTTTATAGCAGGGGACAAAGGAAAAGGCAAGCTGCACTGAAAATCAGCCTTTTGTATAGGGTCTGTAAGCAGTGAATGCAGAGCACCTCTGTTCTCTTTCATATGAGTCTGTGACAAACTTACAGGCACATTTTCTTGGCAGTAGTAAAATTTCTTCCAATGTTTTAGATTTAAATAATCGTTTTCTCCAGCATGCGGGCCTTGCTCAGATCAAATACCCAAATGTCAAGAAGGAGAAGTTCTTATCGTGGATGGCAACACTACTGACAGGTGTTGCCCTACGTACCAGTGCAGTAAGTTTGACTTGATTTTAGTATTTTAAATAACAGAGAACATGGGGAATTTTGTGGTGTGAAAGTTCAGTGTCAAAAATGGTGGATTAGAGATACAGCTCCAGTTGTACATATAAGCAAGCTATCATCTGTAGTCCTGAACAAATAGTCTTTACTTTTAAAACTTCATGTGTGTAAAGCATTTTCTGAATATCTGTATCATGGAGACAAGTGACACCTCAAATTCTGGATATTTAAAATTATTTAAATACTTGTCGAGAGTATTTGTACTCCATAATCCTATTACCCGATAGCTAACAATTAAATTTTTATTATTAGTCTTTTAAACTAAGATGTTAACCAAATGTATTTAATATAAGTAATTTACTGTATCTTGATTAATATTTCCGCTCATCCAAACACGACAACGCTGCATTTATTGGACTTTCTTTCCCTTAATTTTAGTGTGTGAAATACATCGTTGTCCTGAATTCAGATGCCTGCTCGGCATGTCTCTGGTGGAGGTGTGGAGCCCGGAGAAGTGCTGCCCCTTCCGGACATGTGGTAAAATCCCTGATTTTCACTATAGTTGCCTTAGACAATGAGAGGTGATAAGAGCTTTGGCCTCTTGGTTTTGAGCCCAGTTTCAGCCAACTGCACCGTGGTGACCTGCTCATGAACAAATGATACGGAAAAGTCATTTCATGGTAGAGAATTTCCTAATCTGCCTGTTTTCCTTTTCTTGCATCCTGTAGAATTTGCCTTTCCAAACTGGGTTATTTACCATCTTGAAAATGTTGTAAGAGTTACTGTATTAGATTTGCTGACTTTTGGGTTTGCTAACTTTTATATCTGTAATTTCTGTTCTCACTGTTGCTCTGTTGTAAGCAAATGGCATATAAATTGCTAAGCTACTGTTTCTGGTGTTGTATTTTGTTTTAGAATGTGCGTGCGAAACAATTCCCAAACCTCAGTGCAAACTGGTATGTAATTTATCTTGTCACTATTCTTTTACTAATATCTTAATGAATCTATTTATCAGTATCTGAATAATAGTTTTATCAGTGAAATATGAAATGCCACATCATCACCTCTTTTTAAAAAAATTACAGTAAGATATACCCAGTTTTAAGAAGCCACCTATGTCTAAATACCTTGCAGAATAAAATTACCATACAGCCCTGATATTTCCAGAGCTTTTCATTACCATATTCTGCCTCAATATATTGGTAGAGTAGGACTGCTTTCGTGCACACAGGATGATTCAGGATAAAATTTTGGGTTTAAAGTGTTGTAACTAAGTGCTTTAAAGCATCACTGTTGTTAATATTTGTTACGGTGAATATGTTAACGTATATCGTGCACTCATGCAGCTGACTAAGCAGAACCTTTGAGATAGTGCCACCCAAATTCTGAAGGAAAGTTGTTTAAAAGAAAATGGAGGACAAAAACCACTGTTGTTTCATGTATAATTATTTTTTTTTCTGCTTTTTTACCCGTAGGGGCAGAAACTTCAGATAGACGAACTGTTTCAGAACAGTACAGAAAATGTCTGTAACTGTGCGAAGTACAAATGTGGTAAGTCAGAAAATAATTTAATTCAAAGAAATAGCCTTTCAAGTGCTAAGGGAAATTAGGAATTAAAAATCAGGCGTTCACTTTGAACATGGCACTGAGGAGGACAGGATTAACTGACATAATTCACAAATAGTTCTAATTCTCCTCTGTGGGGAGAAATAGACATTTCTCATGTACATTTCTTATCCTGAAGTAGTCTCCCAAAACAAAGCAGTTGAGGAAGCCTGCCCTGTCACTTGGGTGCAGCTAATAGAATATTATATATTTGTTTAGATTCCATGCATGGCTGTATTTGAAATAATTTGGTGACTGCAGTGAAGCATTAGATTGCTATTAAAGATTTGTTCGGAATTGTGGCCCGTAATTCTAAAATAGGTAGAGTAGCTTTTTCCATTCCTGTTTCACTGTTTAAAACATTTTTAGTGAAATTTTGATGGCAAGCTGATTATCCTGAGCATGCTGTTTGTGTTTTCTTGCAGTGAGAGACAAAGTTTGCCTGAGTAATGAGAGAGGCGTGCTGCTTCCTGGGCAGAGAATCGTGGAACACAGTGCAGACGGCGTTTGCCATATTTCT
This sequence comes from Cnemophilus loriae, assembly GCA_013397755.1. Lineage (NCBI taxonomy): Eukaryota > Metazoa > Chordata > Aves > Passeriformes > Corvidae > Cnemophilus > Cnemophilus loriae. The sequence continues at coordinate 768,094 of VZTF01002084.1, forward strand.
CATTGTACAAATGTGATTGATCCCTCCACTAAATACTACAAAATAAACACATCTTCGATTGACTGCGCTGTCAAGTGCAAAGCTGTAAGAAATTCAGAAGTTTACATCTGTATGTTGTGACTGGTGGCCTGAATTACATTGTGATGGGTTTTGTTGAGCAGATGACAGCCATGGGAGCAAGTTGGAAAGAGTAATTAGGATATGTCCCTCTAATCTATCTCCCTCCTCTACCACACTTCTAATGGAAGTTTATAATAGCCTCCCTCCCTCCACTGTTTTCCCTGCTGTGTAAATCTTACACAAACTAAAGTGTATAGTGACTGACTCCTTGGATTGATGGCATGCTGCCTCCTTGCATCCCTGCAGAACTTCAGCTGCATTATGTGCAAACTGGTACAAATTCCTGGCAGACATTAGCTGCTGATAAGAATCAGGAAGAGAATAATTATAAATAGAAGAATAAATCTAAATGTGGTGAAAACAGCTTTATAAAACAAGCAAATGTTATGCTGTCTTTTTACAAAATGCGATACATTACCATGGGAATATTATACAGATTTTTTTTTTTAATTTTATAAGTAATTGATGTCTAATGTGGAAAAAGTTAAAATTTCAGTGGTTCGTGAAGTGAGCTGTCACTTACGTTTGAAAATGGTAGAAAGACCAGTTAATTCTCTCACATGTGGAACTCCTCCCCTTTTACCTCAATTAAGATCAAAGATATTATATAAAAGCCTCATGAATGGGCAGTGTGTGCAAATGTGGTTTAGAAAGTTATTTTAAAAATATCCCTAAAATCAGATACCTGAAAAAAGCTCTGTCACAGTAGTAAAGTGTTGAACTGCAAGATGGTTTCATACAAGGCATAATCTATTTGATTTTGGCAGAACCAAGTCTATCAGCCTCCAAAAGATTTATCGACTTGCTGTGGTAGCTGCAAGAACTTGTCTTGTCTCCACACTTTCAGCAATGGCACAATTGCCAGTTTTAAGGTGAGTTTGCATATTTTATTCCCTCAAAATATTTAGAACAAAAAATTATGAAATACTGTACACATATTGCTGTATAAAATGTGCAGAAAAGAGCTTTATTTGGCCAAATATTAGGAACAGTTTTGCATATGCACAACATTAATTTCTTGGAGAGTTAACCGTGTAACTGTCAACAAAAATTAAAGGATTCTGATATATATCAGAGAATTACCATCAACTCGACTATTTTAGAACCTGCTTAATATTATGTATTTCTTATTGGACTTTGAAATGCAGTACTTAAACAGAACTTGAATATGCATCTAAATTATATTTTGCTGTAAGTATTACTGGTGATTCAGGTGAGATCTCATTCAATGGAATTTTTTAATTAATGCTTGAAATACTGTTTTTGCTGAATAAAGTTTCTGTTTTACATTTTGTTTTTTTTTTATTTTTGACAGCCTGGTGCTGTTTGGATTTCAAACTGCATCAGATATGAATGCACTAACACAGCAATAGGACCAGTTCTGGTTTCCTCTGCAGTTGGATGCCCACCCTTTAATGAAACTGAATGTGTGAAGGTCAGTGTACAAGACACTGTGATTGAAAAGCATGACAAGATTTAACTCTGATAAAAGATGGTTTTACCTCAAGAAGGGAGAAATTATGGATTTTTGTAATGCCTGTATGTTAGCCCAGACATTTAAAGGTAAAAAGTGTGACCACACACCAGACTATTGTGGCACCAGGCTGCTGAGTTACACAGCTGGACACACCTCTTCTGATTCTTATTATCTATTTTTTTTTTTTAATTGGGGTTTGTAATATCAAACTAGTCTTCATACAACTGTCTGAACCTGGATGCTTTTCTGAGCTGGACTTCCCCTTTCTAACATTTTCCATGTATAGCAATTTGATTTATCACAATGATCAAAAACACTGAAAAAAAGGCAGGATTGTCTGAAAATCAGGAGCATCTTTTCTACAGTGACACATAAATTTTTATGGACTAGTTTTGGAGCAAGAACAAAAGTTCTGTTTGAATTTTCGAAATGAGATTAGATCAAGTGCCAGGAAATGGAGGCAAGGAGAATTCTCTTACTGCTCTCTGTAATTCTACATTTGCATGTGGATAGAAAAATACTTTCCTTGGTGGATGATGTTACACCAGCAAGGAACAGTCCTGAATGAACTGGGTGGCTGTAGTTCTTCCACACAAATAGCAGTGGGTTGGTTCTTCAGAACTGTCTCTGTTTTGTAGCCAAACCTTCATCCATTCACCAGAGTGTTGCATTTGCCTGAATAATGATGCAGAGCTTTATCTGAAAGATGTTTCTAACAGGACAGATATATGGGAATGAATGCTTGAAAAAAATCAAGTTTTTGTCCTCTTTATTTTGTCTCTTGGCCAGGTTGGAGGCTATGTTGTGCCATTCTTAGAAGGATGCTGCAAAACATGTAAGTGATTATTGACAATTCCTGCCTCACAAGTCTCTCTGGTTTGTTACCTTATAAATACAGCAGATTATTTCCTCTATAAAAGCTTGATTGATGTCTCAAAGGCTGTGCTCTTCCCGGGTTTACTCATGTAAATAACACTGAAAGTAGTGGAGTTAAATCAAAAGAAAATACTTTTAACACCAAAACATTTGCTCCACTGATAGTGATTGTGGCTGGTCAGGTCACTGAAATTCCTACCTCGAGTATGTTGTAGTTCTTGTGTAAAACTCATCAAGATTTTGGGTACTGCATTTAGTATAATGAAAGGTACTGTATTTTAGAAGGCACCTTAAAACCACGCTTCAGCTACATTAATATTTTCATATTTGGTAAAAATGAAGATTGATCTATGTGGTTTGTAAGTTAATTTTGTAAATAATGATTATAGTGATTAATAGACATAATTAATAAACCTTCAGGCAGTATCTTTTAGAAGATTTTACAATTGAAAAATCCCCCCCTTACTTGATTATTTGTGAGAGCTTATAAAGATTCTCTGGGGCAGAAAAAAATAAACCCAGAATAAAAATTCTCTACAGAATAGGTTTGAAAGATACTATGTCTTAATAGAAATCAAGAAAATAGAAATAGTTTTTTTTTTTCTTAACACGCTGGTACGTAGCTGAAACATTTTGGCTGATTTCATGAAGGACTTAGGCTGAAGTTGATACTAGTAGAAGCAACTGAAAAGGAGATTTTTATACTGGGCAGTATAATAACATTTAAAAATGCAAAAATCTGACCTAATTTGCATAAGTGGCTGAAATAGTGGCCTGAAAGTGTGGGAGAGAGCTGGAGAAAAGTGCAGGTATTTCCTGCTGGGTGGGGTGGAACTTGCACAGCCATGACTACGTGACATGGTACCATGTGCACAGTAATTGCAGTGGGTTATGTGCTGCCAGCTGGGAGGTACCTTTTGGTGATACTTATTGGTATTACATTTTGTAGTAAAAAGTTTATTGAAACTGTGCAAGATTTATCTGGTTTTTTTTTTGCTCTGCTCCCACAGTAAGAGAATGATAATATCCAAGTTTTTTCTCCTCTGATGGACTTGTGTTTCAAGCATGTCCTAGTTCTGTGGCAAATTCTCCATAGGCTGAGGTCAGTTTTTGATTACCTGACATTGCCCTTCAATGCACTAGCAGCCAAATAAAGGAGCTTCTGAACAAATCAGTAAGACAGTTAAACATCCATTAAGCTACTTTTCAACAGGGCAAAAGATCTTGCTGCTGTGCTTAGAGAAAGATTATAACCACGCTCTTTAATTGTTAAAGACAAAAGTAAATTAACCCAGGGCGTGCCTCACAAAGTCAAATTAAACCCTTGAAGAACCCAACGATTTCTGAGATGCATTTGCAAGTACATTCCTAGAGTTCTGATTTCACACCTGCTTGTGCACGACCCAAAACCTTTGTGAATCATGTAGTTCATTCTGACTCCAAGGAAATGTGCCATGAGAGCTGTCAGTCAGCTGTAATTGTGGGAGACATTTTATGAGAAGGATTATCAGCGTTTTGTTTTATTTTGAGGTACTTTGCCATTAGAAACAATTGTGATTTTTGTCTTCAGTTTTAACTGGCCTTTGAAAATTAAGAGCCAGGAGCTCCATCAAAACCTAGGGAGGAAATTACACTCTTTCTTTGTTGTAGCCCCAAAGGACTCATTAAACTCAGGATACCAGATTGGCTTGGTTATACCAGTGTAGATCGGATTCTTCCTGGTTTGCACATGAGGTTTAGCAATGCAAGTAATGCCTGGATGTGGTACTCAGCTGCTGGCACCGTGAACCCTGCCTGAGTAGGGAAGCAGGACCAGATGACCTCCAGAGGTCTCTTCCAGCCTCAGCCATTCTGTGATCCTGTAATATACAGACATTTTAAAGTTGATTTGTTCTCCAAAATCTAGTAACTCCCAAATGTTTTCATACTTCCGGAAATTGTCTGTAACACGTGCTCTGTTCAATGTGTAATATTCTTACCAGGTTCTTCCGTGTCAGTGCTCCTCCCATTCCTTGTTAGCCCAGTCACTCCTACAGCCTATGTCGGCTGTCACACAGGTACCTTTTCCTGAAATAAGTAGGACCAACCCAAACAGCATCATTGTTGATTTCCAACAATGTACTCCCTGATAGGAGCACCAGACCTCACGTTGCCCAATTATTGCCAAAGCTGCAGTGTAGCACAACTGCTCATGGTTGTCAGAGTGGCTCCCATTTTGGTTTGTTTTTCCCTTTGCACTGTGTGGGCGGTGCATTGTTGTCAGCCAACAATGTACTGTTGGTAGTAAGCACTTGCATAGTCTTTAGCCTGCTGCATGTGTAAAATCGCTGTGTTTAAAAAGGTAAACTAATTCCATCACGTTTACAGTGCAGTAGAACATAGAGACTAATTGCTTTGCTTGTTAAACTTGTTATTTAAGCCACGTTTTTGCAGATGATGTGTCGCACAGTTTTGCTTCCAGTGCCGTGTACAGTAGAAGCAAGTAATTGCTTTCCCATCCATAGTTAGGACAGTATACTGAACACAGCAAGCCTGTGTATACTCCATGAGAATTGGAGATTATCTTTGTTCTTTTTCATAAAGTATGTTAATTCTTTGGATTGTAACATGGTATGAACACACTTGTTTTGGCATTTATTTAGTGAAAATAACTTTCCAAATTTCTGTAAGAGAAATTATGTTGACTGTAAGTTTCTACGCCACTGAGTGACACATTCTACATTAAACTACACCTATGACTCTAGGACTACTAAATAAAAATCTGTATTTCTCTTTCATATTGATGTCACTTTAAGTGACCACAGTGTTATGAGTCAACCCAAAAACCAAGCAAGGATTTTCAACCATACTGATGGTGCTAAAGAATCTCATTATATTATGACACGTATAAAATGCTCCCATGTTTTATAAGATTCTTCATGTAAAATTATATTTTCTTGTAAAGCTCATTAAAAAAGCATTGGATATTAAAATTCATGCGTGGAAATACATTATATATTTATTTTGTATGGGATACAATGTACTTTCACCATAGCCTGGATGAAGTCATAGTCACAGCTGCACCGAATTCTCCACCCTACACACCATGTATAATGTAAAAGAAGAAAGAACCATGAAAAGAGCTGTGAAAAACACGAAATAACGGTGAGTTGGGGTTTTTAAAAAACAATTTATTTTTTTCTTCATTTCTCAATTTACTTTTTCCCTAAGCAAACATAATTCAGTCACAGTCAAGCAGTAGCCAGACATTTGTCTGTAGGTTTTTATTTGTTTCTAAGAAGATTTATTGCTGTTCTTTCTGTCATGTTGTAGAAAACTCTGCTATGTCTAGAAACAGTACTAGGCTTATATAATTCAAAAAAAAAAAAAAAAAGGCAAGAAAACCCCCAAACACAAAATTGAAATAAAAACCCTCAAACAAACAACATTTAAAACTGTTTCTCTAAGAAGCAGTATTACTAGTTTGACAGTGGTTAGAGCAGAGAACTGGACGTCACGCATCAAGAGATAACTAAATTGTGTCACAGTTCAGTATTGGGTATTGTTCAAACCAATGAATCCTTTATTGCCCTTGCTTTTCTGGGGCTAATAGTCTTCACCTTTTGTCAACATCTTTGGATTTCTTGGCTCAAAGAAAATGCAGCTCTGTAAGTGGGGAGTCATTAGGGACTGCATCGTGGCGTATAAAATCTGGTGTGAAACAGTGGAAACTCTTCTAATAGAATGGTCTGTTCATTCTCTTACAGATCTGCAGAGTGCTGTGGTTTCTTCAGCACAGAGAGGATCATCCTCAGAAGACACTGTTCTTCCTGTTCTCTTACAACTGAACTTCATACTTTGTTTTTCTTGCAATGTTTGGCATTCCCTTCTTAAACTAAATTTAACTCCTCATTTAATTTCATGATTTCTTGTGATCTCTTTTATTTGCTCCATGTGCCTTGTACATACTTCTATGAGAAAAATTGTGGAAATAATGTTAATGAAAAGGAAAATAAAAAGTTTCGTTTGTTCACTGGTGTTCTTTGATTTAATAAAAACATACAGAAGTGTAAAGTAAAGCCCCCTGAAGCCCTGTTCTTCATCAGATTCTGTTATGTATTCTGTTATGTATTTATTTTAAATTTTGTTTATATCACTGGAACACAAGTGCTGCTGTTAAAGTTTGTTGTATTTATTTCATGGAAAATGCACTTTAATTTATTAACAAGTTTACCTTTTCATAATGATACCATTTGGTATCATTAACAAGTTTAATTAACAAGTCTTCTCAGAGGAGAGTTTGATCAATCTTACAAAAGGTTTTTAAAAACAGTGGACCTACTCTTAAAAGGCTTCTGAGTGAAGAATAAGCCTTTTATAGTTATTATTAAAGATAAAAAGAGACAGATACTTTAATGAATGAAATGGTTTTAAAAGTGATTCAATGTACAGCTAACGTCACTTCACCAACGTTTTGTATGTGCAGTGGTGTATTGGGTGTTTTCTTCTTTGTGTCTCTTGAAACCATTAAATGTTCAGGAGTGTTCTTGTCTCCGAAATGTTAGAAATTCGAGCTGATATTTTTAAATCTATGCCCACTTTGCAGGTAAGGAAGATGGTAAATTCTGTAAGAAGGTGACTGTTAGGATGACCATCCGCAAGAACGACTGCAGGAGTAACACACCAGTAAGTAAATAGCCAGTGTGCTTTCATTCAGTAGAAGAGAAAAAATACGAGATATTAAAAAGAAGGAAGAAAGGGAACTCAGATTCCACAAGGCCATTGTCTCCATCTCTGTCACAGAGACAGAGGTTTCTGTGTTTCACAGAGCTGTTTTAATGCTTCCCTACATTCTCAGCAGTCATCTTCTCAATAATAAAGAAAGGAGGCTGTTACTTCTTTTTCTGTGTATTTAGGTGCATGTCGATTTAGTCTCATTTCACCCTATAATGCAATTATTATATGCAAACTAACTATTATAACTGAACCTTGCCCTGATGTTCTACAGTTAAAACAGCTGCAGATGTGTGTAATTTTTCATCTGCCCAGGGAAAGTGTTTAAATGCCAGCTTCATGAAGAAAGGAACCCTGGGTCCTGAAAGCTTTTTTTAGGCAGCAGCGTGAGCACAGTGTAAAATGGGAAGGAAGAATGAGGCAGTATCTGTGTGTCTATCAAAGGATTTAGTGTTGGAGGACACCAACCATGTCCCGCTGAGCAGTAAGGCTGAGAGCAGCAGCAAGGGTGCAGACAGACGTCTCATGTGAGATGTGTAAGAGCGCCTGGAAAAGCTGTAATAAAAGAGAGTAGGGAAACAGCTGTAGCCTCTAAAATGACTCCGAGAGTACATTTAGTAGAGTAAGCTGTTGAGCAGCCAGGAAGTTTGTTCTCAGTGTTTCATTGAACAGAAACACAAATCCTGACTCTTAAATTTGAAAAAATTATCAGTTTCTTAAGCCTGTCTGTCCTACTGTCTGTATTACACATTTGGTATCGTTAGTAGTAATTCCTCTCAGCTTTCCAAAGGATTGGTTCTTTTATTCCTCCTTGCTGATACCCAGTATAGCAATACTGCCTCAGTGTATCACTGAAATGAATACTGTAGGGAGTTGCAGAAGGAACATTCGGTGCTGTGTTCAAGCCGAGGTTGTTCTGAATACTTTAAAATTCAAAACTGAAATTGCTTATTTGTGTTTGTTAAAATAGCCAAAATCTGTTACTGAAATTGACAGAAAAGTCATCATGAATATCAGTAATATTAAAATTGAGACCTGTCTGGGCAATGCACTTCAGAGGTTACTTCTGGATGTAGTGGGATTTCATAAGGGGGTAGAGGAAATATGTCCCCATTTTTCACTGCTTTGCCATTGGATTTGGGTGCTTAATGTCTTCAGAATTCCTTGAGAACCCCTGACTATGCTACCTGCTCCCATTTGTTAATGATTGCCTGTGTGTGTGTTGCCAGGTGAACATCGTTTCGTGTGACGGAAAGTGCCCGTCTGCCAGCATTTACAACTACAACATCAACACCTACGCCAGGTTCTGCAAGTGCTGCAGGGAGCTCGGGCTGCAGAGAAGGACTGTGCAGTTGTATTGCACCAGCAATTCAACCTGGGTCAGCTACTCCATCCAAGAGCCCACAGATTGCTCTTGCCAATGGTCTTAAAAAACATAAGAGGAAAGATAACAGCAAGCCCAGCTGTTCACAGCATAATTTTATAATAGTTTATCTTTTAAAAATGCAATAGCCAGTCCTCTGAATTTCACCAATTTAATGCAAAAAACCACAAATACATTTGGACTCTCCTGAATTTCTGAAAAGTGGCTTTGCATTGTTTGTATTGTGATTTGTCTTCATTTTCGTTCACAGGGATTGTTTTAATGGTTCTTGTGATATGTGCCAACGTAAGAGGTGATTTACATTAGTGACATCTAAAGAGAAAGAACACCATCTGTTTTGTTCTGGAAGGCTGATCCACTCTTTGTCAAGCCCCCATTCCAGTTTTACATCATTGCCTGACTTACCTGGTAGCAGGTCACTATTTTGAATGGATTGTAATTGTGCAAGTACGTTTAGTGTCTATTAAGAAAAATTCTTTGGACAACATGAGAAGAATTTTCAGTTTAAATCATATTCCTGTTGCTATGTAAAGCATGTATAAGAAATTCAATTTAGGATTTTTTTTTTTTTTTTAGTTGGAGAAACATTATCCATACTGATAACTGTATGTAATATTCCGTGGGAATAATTTCAGTTTTTCTAGTGTATTTTATATTGTAGTGAAAAGCATTAGGGCAAGCACATGTTTATGGAACAGAGCTGCTGTCTTTAGGCTGTCTTAGTTAGCCATCAGTCACTTTATCTTTCTGCTAAACAATATGACATAAACTGAAAGTACACAGATTTAAAAAATGAAAAACATTTCATATTCCTTTGTATAGATATAACTTAAATGAAAACATTCAGCTTATGAAATAAACCATACTTAAATTGTCTCTTTAGGAAAATGAACATTGTTTAACACTAATTTTAAAGATGTGAAAGTTCATTAGGAAAAGAAAATGAGGATTAAATATCTGCCTCAAAGAAAAACAAAATTGAAAATCTTTGTCACCTGTATAGTAGACGCAACTTCTTATGGCAAGTGCTTGAAATTCAAAATGTACAATTGTAAGGTTTGAAATTTCAAAAGCAATTTTTTTTATGAACTTAAAAAATTAATTTTTTTTGTAACGAACTAATTTTTTTCTTCTCTAAGGTAATGCTACTATTCTATTCTTCTTTAACAAATGCCACTGAGATTAAGCAAAAATTTAGTAGCTTTTGTTTTGTAGATTAAGATTGTAGATAGCATGCAGTGATACATTTGAGATCTATAATAGTAAATAGATCTTAGCATACTGTTTTCAGAAGCTGCTTGTCTACAGTTAATCCAAAGAACAATGCTTTGTTAAAATCAATCATGTGAACATTTTTGATACTAATTTTGTATACTGTACATTTCGTTCTTACAGTATCTAATAAACAACAGGAAGTCTTATTTTGTTACAATTAATTTTGCTATCATTGCTAAGGCAGCTTTCTGCCATGAGATGAAACACTATGTTTACAAATATTTTTCTTCAGTGGTGCACATGGGTAGTTTTAGGGTTTGCCGATATCACAAGTACTGCATCAAGGAGGACGACTTGCTTATGGATTTTTAAAAATCTAAATATTTCCCTGGTTCCATCACCGTTCACTTGCACCCTTAGAAATGCAAAATTCATCTATGTAATTTTATTCAAAACAAAAATTGGAAAATGCTTGTTCATCAAGGTGTAGCAACACAACTCTGACTCTGTCAGACTGTTTGCCCTGGAGAAACAGGGGATAAAGAAGGGAAATTTCTGCACTTTCCATATTTTTTCTAAACTAACCCTCAGTTTGACTGCACTGTGTAGACTGTGTTTTGAGTAACTGTTGTGTAGTGATGATCATCCTTCAGTACCTAGGGCCAAATGAATCTTTAAGCTCTACCTGTTGTTTGTGCAGTCCCTGCTCACTTTGCAGGTCATGTTCCTTGTTCAAAGCTGTCTTCTAAATAGCAAGAAAGGACAGAATTTGGGAGAAGTCCATCCTTTGGAAATCCAGGGGGAAAAAAAATGCTGTTTATAAGACATCAAGCAGAGTTAAATCCTTGATGCCAGATGCCTAAAATTCGAGGTTTGGGACTTTCAAAGGAGAAGTTCAACCTTCCTTAGTTTACCAGCTGGCAGATGCCATCCCAGAAGGAAGGAATTAATAAGAGGAGATGTTTCTTTTGCTCTCAACCAAGATGGTATTTGTTGTGAAGTGCCAAATACCACCATGAGGGACAGAGCTAGAGCAGGAATTAGGCCAGCCATCTGCTGCAATGTGGTCCCTCCTCTCACCACTTGAGCAGAGAGCTTATTGTTTCTAGCAGCTCAAGGCAGTAACTCTGAAAAGCATTTGAGATCCAGACTTTCATCTCTTGGCTGAAGACAAAAGTTAGTGCAGGCAGTGAGAGCAGAAAGCTGACAGTAGAGTGTCTGGTAACCATAATCAAATGCTGCTGCTGCTGCTACTTCAGCAGTAAAATAATAAACATCGTGGTAAGTCCCTACTTCTGCTTTTGCAAACATTAGGCTTCTGCTGGGAGAAACAAGGGGAAAGATTCAACCTGCCTCTGGCATGGCAGGGGAAGCTGCTTTAATCCTGCCTCTGTCTTAAATTCCTTCACACGTCCTCAGCCTCTCTGTGGTTGTTCAAAGCCACCCATGCCCTTACCGTGCATTTACCTTACGCTGCATTTGCACAAAGCAGCTCAGCTGGAAAAAGATGTGCCCTATTCCTGTTTCCACATCTTTGGAAACCAAAGGGACGTCAATGTGGGTTTCATCTGGCCCTGCCATGCTGGAGATACTTGGGCTGTAACAATGAGTGAGTCCTAAAACAATTTTATTTTCTTTTTATCAAGTCCTTTGCTTGAAACTGACCTGCTTGAAACTGAGGCTTCTTAACATTTCTTTGAAAGTCTCAGAACTTTATTCCACCCCTGATAACCCTGTTCTCCTCACATGTGTTTGCATGTGTGGAGTTTCTTCACAAAAATGTTTCCTGATGTAGGGAGGGAAACATCACAGGCTTGTGTTTCATTAAATCTAGGAATTAAAATCTTTCTAATGCTAGGTGGTTTTCCATCTTTGGATAAAATGTTTCATATTTGAGTATGGAAATATTGGTTCGTCGTTACAGTGCTCATTGCTCATTTTCATCTCCTTTAAAATACACTTTATTTGCATTACCTCGAGCAAGCTTACCCAGCCTTGATACACAGGAAAATATAAGAGATTTGGCAGCTGGACTCTTGAATATTATGGATATTGACCCTTGAGAAAGGCCTTTAAGAAGAAATATGATGATACCAATTGTGTTTTCTAAATGCTCACTCTTTGGGTTATTAGTACATGATCTGGACTCAGGATAATGGCCTCCTAAGTAATGCTTCCTCTAATTAGTGATGGGGCTGCCTGGTGGTTTGGTAAATTAATCTGAGATATTGGTATCTGCTGGGCTGCAGTTTAACGTGAACTATTAGTCACAAGTTAAATAACTTACACCCCCTCAGACAGCTCTCAAGTTTGCAGCCCATGAAGTCAGACCAAAATCATTCAAAAAATTTCGCCCTCGCTCTTATCTCTGCCCACACCATCATCTCTCTCCCCCGTACAAGTGGCTAGCTATGAATAATTAAAACGAGGTAACAGCTGCTATGCAGATGGTGATTTTTTGGAAAAATCCCCTCTCAGTGTGATGAAGACATCTAACCTCTTTAGAAATAGAACCTGACGGACTGCCATCCCGCCAGATCTGCTTCCTGTGTGGACTTCTGACCAAGGCTTTGATCATGTAGGTTCACACCAGCTGTTTATAACATAGATATCTGGATTAACTCAGGTGTCCAGGCTTCATCCATCACCAAAGAGAGCTGCATCTAGAGAGTGACTCAACCTATCCTAAAATAAGTGTCTGAGACTGATATGGTAATTTATCCTCCAGAGGTGTCATCTTTCCTTTTCACTGTAGAGAGAACCTGGATGGTAAAATATGGTTAGGTACCTAGATTTGTACTACTAAAATTAATTGGAATTAAATTCAGCTTTAATGGTTAAAGATTCTCAACAGGCTCAAAAATCAGCTACGCTGATAGTGATTATGGCACTTACCTGACCACCTCATGTGAGGTGATTAATGGTAATAGTTGATTTGCATGAAGCTGAATGGAGTGTCATTTGTCTTGTTTGGTGTTTCCTGTATGTTTCAAAGTATACTTATTTTGTGTGACAGCTATAAAACGATCCCTGTATCTCCAGAGCTGAAGACAGACATTATCATCAGCCAGACCTTCAAGATGGAAAAGCACAGCTGAATTTGCAAAGATGTCATGTGTTTATTTCCACGACAATGTCTCCTATTAGCTGGAAAAGATCTATAAGGTGAGTGAATTTCAACATATTTCTGTTTTATAGACCTTTCACTGTGTAGATGTTGGCTTGAGATCTGCAGGTGATTTGTGATCTTGCTTTCTAAGCTTTTGCCTTCCAAGATATTTAAGGTAATGTGATTCTTCAGAAAATTGTGAAACCCCTCTAGGAAATATAAATAAATACATATTGTATCTACTTGGGACAACTTTGAATGGAAAAAAAACCCCACTTTTGGTTAAAATCCCTAAAATGTTAAAAATGGTTTTCTGGCAACTTCCTTATTTTCAAATATCTAGTTGAAATACTAATATCTTAGATCCTGACTCTCATCCTCTTTATTTGTGCTCTGGAAGAGGAGTAGAAAGGAGATGAGGGATTATATTTTTAATGAAAACATTTAGAAGTTTTTCTCTTCAAATTGGACTGGCAAGCCCAATTACCGTGAAGTTGGTACACAGAGGAAAGTGGGAATCGGTACCTAAGGGAGCCTCTTGTGATTTTCAGCATTAGAGGGGGGAAAAAAGTCCCTCCCTTGATAATGAAGGAAAACTGACATGTTCTGTGGTTACTGATGGCAATGGGCTTGAGTGCAGCCCTTGTGTTGGATTACTGCAGGTAATAGAAGTTTCTCTCCTATCTTATTCGTGTGTCGCAGGGCTAAAGTGGGAGTGTGGGGCCTTCAGGTAGCTCTAATAATGGGAGTCTTGTAATTACCTATAATTGACATGAAATGAAAGAAAACATAACCTAGTGCCCTGTAAATGCTGTTTTTAAACTGATCTCTGGAAGGAAATTTACAGCATTTGCACTTTTTTTTGTTGGCTCCAAGACTGGAGCACAGGGGGAAGGGAAGGTATCATTTTTAGGCTTTAGATTTGGCCATGTCGTAGCACTTCCAAATCTTCTGTCAACACTGGCGTGATGTTGCATTCATTAAAAAATGCGCGACCTTTTAAAATATCCATCTGTTATATAAATAAAAATAATGCAGCCCTATATTTTTAAGGTATGCTAATCCTGCATGGCCATGGTCTAATTATCAAATGATTTCATGCTACCCTGGTGGCAGGCAACATCCAGACCACTGAACACTTGCTATGGATCTCTCATTAAATCCCTCTTGCACAGTTTCATTCATAAATTTACCATGGCTTTTAAAACAAAATAGTTTGATGCTTATACAGCAATATCAAATAAGAGCAGTGTGTTTCCAGAATGCAGCAACATTTTTCAGATGCTCCACGTCATGCATGACTGAGTAATGGGTGGCAAACTCCGTTATTGCTGCCTTTTACCTTGAGTGGAAGCCTCACTGCTGGGGGGGAGGGCGTGGTGGTTGTGCCCAAAGATGAGATGCCCTGGGTGTCACCTTTGTGGAGCTTGGATATTCTGCTCTCTGCACCAAGCTTCATTTTGATAACGGGTGCCCCAAGGTGGGTGTCAGCATTCCTGATCCACACCCTGCTCCATTCTGGCTACGTTGGAGCTAGCAGAGAGGTGCTGGGATGTTCACGGCTTTTGCCTTCTCTGATGTTCCTCCAGCACTATCCTGTGTCTCCTCCCAAGTGAAATACGCTGCCTTAGAGCTTTGGAAACATGTCACGTTAAGCTTGGAGAGCCAAAATGCAAAGAAAATTGTGGGTTTGTTGGTTACATTGTTAATTTAACTTTGGAAAGGCTTGGAAATTACTTGGTGGAAGTGGGCAGTGGAAGTGTTTGCTTATTTCCATATGGCAGTTTTTATCTTTTGAAGTCAGTGCAAATGGCTTATTCCCAAGTGACCATATGATTAACTCCATTAACAGAGGAATTATTAGAAACAGAATTAAAGTATTTGTGCAGATTTACCTTAGACTGCAATTTACCCTAGACTATTTCATGCCATCTGTGCCAACTTAGTGCCATCTGCTCTTTTACAAGACAAGTTTTGCAGCTTAACAAGAAATCTTCCTTCTGTCTTGTGAGTTGGAGTACTCTGATAGTATCACTTCTCTGGGCTTGCACCACCCCTCACTGTGTATTTTTTAAAGCAGCATGAATCCCATAGATCTCTTTCTCTTGATCTCTCAAAGCACTGCTGGGGTGGAAATCAATAGAATTGTTTCTACCTCTGTGTGAGGGCTGGTAGAGAGCCAGGTAGCTGGATGTGGGTCACAGTGGTGACAAACAAGGGCCTGTGACCCACCGAGGACGGATCAACGCACCCTCGGCAAATTTGCAGATGACATCAAGCTGAGCAGTGTGGCTGACGCACCTGAAGGACAGCAGGCCATCCAGAGGGACTTGGACAAGCTCGAGAAGCTGGTCCTGGGAACCTCATGAAGTTTAACAAGACAAAGTGAAAGGTTCTGGACCTGGGTGAGGGCAGCTCTGATATCAACACAGGCTGGGGATGAACGGGTGGAGAGCAGCCCTGCCCAGAAGGACTTGGGGGTGCTGGTGGGTGACAGGCTGGACATGACCCAGCCATGTGCACTCACAGCCCAGAGAGCCAAATGTGTCCTGGGCTGCATCCAAAGCCCCGTGGGCAGCAGGGCAGGGAGGGGATTCTGCCCCTCTGCTCTGCTCTGGTGAGACCCACCTGCAGTGCTGCATCAGCTCTGGGGTCCCAGCACAGGAAGGACATGGAGCTCCTGGAGTGAGTCCAGAGGAGGCCACCAAGGTTATCAGAGGGATGGAGCACCTCTCCTGTGAGGAAAGGCTGAGAGAATTTGGTTTGTTCAGCCTGGAAAAGAGACACATCTGAGGTGACCTAATTGTGATCTTCCAGTACCTGAAGGGAGCCTACAAAGCAGATGGAGAGGGACAAGAGAATGTAGTGACAGGACACAGGGTAATGGCTTTAAACTGAAAGATAATAAGTTTAGATCAAATATTAGAAAGCAATTCTTTACTGTGAGGGTGGTGAGGCACTGGTACAGGTTGCCCAGAGAAACTGTGGCTGCCCCATCCCTGGAAGTGTTCAAGGTCAGGTCGGACGGGGCTCTGAGCAGCCTGGTCTAGTGAAAGGTGTCCCTGTCCATGGCAAGGGGTTTGGAATGAGATGATCCAACCCAAACCATTCTGTGATTCTATGATTCACTGATGGTAGCAAACAGCACCAGTGTTCAGGTAGCTGGGGGCTGCCTGGGAAGGGGAGCATAGGGAGAGATGCTTGTGATTGTGAATTTGGATTAAATTCCTATCCTTGCTGCATTTATTTCTCTTGCCTGATGAAAGGTTTTCCACTTCCAGTACTTTCACATTCTAGTTCAAATTGCCTTATACAGCTCAAAATATTTTTATCAGTATTTTATGTTTGCCCCAAACTGCTTCAAATAAGAATGAGAAAGTACCACAGGAGTCATTTGCATCAATGTGCTACCAGCATCCCTGTCTTCCTGCTAAAGTTTAACGAATTAATTTCCCTCTTCTCTGGCACAGCTAATTCTGGTTAAGTATTTGTAATAAGTTGGAAATTTCAGTGAGTTGTGTGCTTACTCACCAAAGCATGCAACTTGCTTACTCTTTACAGAACTTGTTTTTGTTACCAGGTCATTTGAAGTTCAAAGCAGCTGAAGAGCTTTGCAGCACACTCTTTGAGATACTGCTGTTCTCTGTGCAAGAAAAGCCTTATCCAGAACAACTGAGAAATGTTTTTTGGAAGTGGAATCTTTGGTAGCACACACTGCAAACTTAGGGAGGACAATGTCCGTTACAGAAAATTCCTGTCCAAATTATTTGCTTGTGTAAACAGTAAACTTTCAAAATAAGAATTTTTGCAAAGGAGGGTTCTCGGTACATTATTTGGGGGGTAGGCTGCTGCCACCAGCTCTAGCAAATAGTAGTGCATGGAGGGTTAATGGATGTGCAGCTGAAATTTGTGTTACTTGCTCTCCCATAAATTAAGCACCTATGGCCAAGTTAGCCTGGTACTTCCAAAAAGCAGGTAACTGAAAAGGCTCCTGAAAACATGGAAACTGAAAATAAATTTCAGTTTGATGTCCTAGTGGTACTTGAAGTGTTTTCAGTGGTACATGTGGTACTGGTGGCCAACAAACAGCACTCAGTGTTCGCAAATGTTTTCTCTTTATACCTGTTGAATATTCCATTAAAGCACCCTTCATTTTATATAGGTATGTTTGTGAAAGTAGGTAAAATCAGATATTGCCATCTAACATGTGTAGTAATAGGGGGTTTTTATTCAAAGCACTGGTTACTAATTGGATTTTCAGTTCACTGACCTTGTCACATCTCTGCTGAGTTCAAGATGTTAAGAATATTTTCCAAATGGCCAAATCTCATATTTAAAATTGTAATGTATTTTACATAACATAAGAAGTTTTTAGTACCAGAAAAATTCCATTTTCCTCAGTCCAGTTTCAGGTTCCTAACCTGATTTTCTGGGCTTAATCCTCTTCCTGTTGAAATCAATAAGTACATTGTAATATAATGATTCACGTTCAAGGTTCAACCATAGAAAATTAAGGCTACATGCTGATTTTACTGCCATTGTTGAAAGGTGATCTCTTAAAATGTGTAAAAGCACAATAAACTCTTTAACTCTTTCTGCCCTAATTTTTTTTTTCTTCAGAGAGTCTAAACACTTAAAAATGGATCTTTGTTTTAGACCTAGTAATGGCACGGAGATAAAAGTGCAGGGATGTTATTTCGGTAGGAATTTCTTTTGTGGTTTCAGAGGCTTTGTAGTGGGACAGTCCCATCTTTCCTTAACTAATGCGTGTTAAGCAAGACTAAAAGGAAGTAAAAAGCAAGTAGAGCACATTTTGTTGTTTTAATATAAAACAATAGAATTAAGACTATGGAAGGGTTGAGCTTTGGTTTGTTTAACTCTTTGAGAGACGTGCAGAAGCAGCCCCAGTCAATCTGTCTTGCTGAAATGTACGGGATGTGCTGTGAAGGTTTGGATGCCCTGTTGTCATCGAACAGCCTGGTGGCATCTCGTGTGCTCTGCACAGAGCTCACCTGGTTAAGAGGGTCCTGACAGATGCTCGTGAATCCAAAGGTGAATATTTCAAAATGGGCTCTGAGATGTGCTTCAGGCTGTCCTCAAATGGCTCTTCTGGAAGTTTTAAGTGGCACCTTTTCTGCTTTGCTGCATCACGTGCATGAGATAACCACAGGGATATCAGAAAGGTGAATTCTGCCCTTGGCTGCCCCAGTCGGAGTGTGGGGGCCTTGCTCCCTGTGGATGTGCATGTGAGGAGCCTCTCCCACTGCTTTCCACCAGAGCTGTCTGTGAAGCTCATTAACATCCTGATGCTCCTTCCTGGGAATAAAAGTCATTATACATTCTATAGCTTCTGCTTCCTAAATATGAAACTGCCTGTTAATGGAAAAAATGCACTTAAAGCATGAACTTCAGGCTCTTTGTCATCCCAGCTGAACAGATGTTTTCTTCTTAACTCCAAAGTCTCTAGGAGAGGGAAAAAAAAATTAATCTCCATCTCTTCCCTGTTCCTCACCCCAGAAGACTTTCTTGGGAAGTGAAACCCTTTCCATTAGGTTTCCAGTCTCATTCAGGCACAGTGATTTCCCCCCAGCTGCTGAAGTTTCATGTCCCTTTCTGCCTTAGGTGGAGGACATGATATGTTCCTCGGTGAAATACAGCCTTACCCTTTCCTGCAGGAGCTTGAGGACATTCTGTCCCTCTCCCTGCTTTTGGGACCTTGTATGGAAATACAGTATCTGGAAACAGGAGTCTGTGCCAGCTGTTCGAGGGGCCCTTTCTTGTACAGAGGGGTAGGGAAACTGAGACTGACAGAATGAGAAATGTAGCCTTTTTCTAGCAGGGAGGTTTGTGGGAAACTGGGGGCTGATCAATGATTATTTCTAGCACGAGTGGAAACGTATTTTCACAAGTGCAGTATCCAGAAAAACTTAGTCTGAGAATATATGGTTAAAGTAGACAAAGATTGTGCAAAGATTGATTCCAATTCAAATGTATCCATTACAGTATAAGACACTACTTCTTATCTGAATCATCTGATCCACCAGGAAAGGACTGCCAGATTGCAGATAGCTCCTCCCCATCCCCAGATGATGGTGTGTATTGAATCAGTAAGGATAAAACTTCTTTCTTTTTTGGAAAAACAATGGCTGGTCCCTGTTAGACCAATGCAACCTAACTGAGGAGAAAAAGACTTTAAAAGGTAAAAGGCAGAATAGATACAGCTTGGTCTCCTTGCAGATGTTCTGCTCTGGTGGTAGAAGAATGGAGTTGGCAGTTTTGGCAAGGGTGGTGGGTACTTCTGCTCCAGGTCAGAAGATATTCCCTGTTCCATATTTCCCAGTGAAAAGGAAACTGTTCCAAAGCAACGCTAACAGGGCTGGTGCCTCCCGGTGTCTTGGACTTGTCTAAAAGCTGTAGTGAAAAGCAGCGATGAGAAAAGTTGAAGAATTTTCTCTAGCCCGTATGAGTACAAAAGAGTACTAGTACAAATGTGGTTTGTTTTGCTGTTGATTGTTTTTTAGGGTCTGGTTCGGCTTTGGTTTTGGTTGGGGTTTTTCTAAGAGACCAAGAAATGATCTGGTCTACTGGTTTCCAGATTGGTTTTTGCGATCTCTTCAGAGGGAAATTTGTATGTAGCCTACAGACACTACAGACAGCCTCAGACTCTGAAAGGCAGGACTCTGTGATGACATAAGAACAGGCTGAGAATCCAGTGTCAGAGGCACAATTTTATTTTCAAATATGCCTTTAAGTTCATAAGTTACTACTATACCAAAGAGCAAGGATTTATGCTTTCTTCTTTGGCAGATAGTGATTCTGGCTTGTTTGGTAACGTGGAAGGAAGATCATTTCAAGGAGCTGGTGTTGGTACTTTGCTTTCTGGACCAAAGCAAATTGACTTATTTTTAGACTGGTTTTGATGTGGCTGTGGGCTGCCAGTACACTTCAGGAATTTGTGTTGCATAGTTTTCCCAGCAATATCTAACCCTTGACTCCTAGGAGTGTAATACAATATAGGTCCTAGATAAAAGCATCGCAGTGATAATGCAACTTGGAATCAGAGTGAGAGTTATGGAACAAATGGAAACACTTCCTAGAAAGATGCTACAGCTTGTACTTGCAAAAGCTTTGATGAATTAATGTGTAGTGATATCCTTACTTTTATTAGGTAAGATCTTGAAACTATGAGATGCATGCAAATAGCTCAAAGTTATGGCTAATGAGTCTTATGAATGGAAGAGAGGCCTAAAAATTAAATACAGGATTATCTGGCTGTAGGAAGTGTTTGGCTCCACACAGGATAGTCAACGTGTTGCCAAATCACATTGTGCCACTGAACAAAGAGGGTCACAAGTACTTTTATCAGGGCAGCTTATGATTAAAAATGTTGAAAACCACTTTAGGTGGATTTTTCTGTTGGTAAGAAGCTGAGTAGGATTGTTTTGGAGTTTGTTTTATAGTTAGTTAGTTAGTTTGTTTTTTAAAAAGAAGCTGTCATTAATTTTTGTGTCGACAGCTGGAATTTAATTTCTAACTTTGAGGAGGATATTGCTAGTGTGCTTTCTGCATGTAAAAAATGTCTTCCTAAATCTATCCTGTATTTGGCTGTCTGTTGCTATCTACAGATGAGATTTTAGCTGTCTTTAAAAAATATTTGAGACTGATTAATAGGCACACTAAGAGGGATGCCTGTGAAGAGATATGAATGTATATTCAATTTAGTATATTTTTTAAAATTTGCATGGTATCTCTTATGGTTCAGGTTTTCAATTAACATGTGTTTCCAAACCTTTTTATTGGCATCCAGTTACAAATGAAGAGCTGGAGAATGCATGAATTTTCCCCTCAAGTCCTATTTGAAGTTAGACCGAAGATACATTTTTAGTTGCACAAATGTTTGCATTGCTGATGTTAAAACACGAAACTCTCTACAGGGGGTCTGTCCTGGTTTGAGGCTTTAATGATGCTCCTTCATCTCCTGTAAATGCCAAAATAAGTATGCTGAGAGCCAAGACATGCTCGGCATAATTATTATATAGATTGCTCAACAAAGGTGCTGGAAGACCTCTGGGAGCTTGCTGCAGCAGGATCCAAGAAGGGAACATGACAAAGAGGGGCTGGAGCCATCAGTCCTGCATGCAGTCAGCCCCATCAGGTGCCTGTTGTCTCCTAAGGACAGGTAGTTAGTGGCAGATGTAGTTCATGGCAAAAAGAAGTAGTCAAGAAAACCAGCCTGTGAGTGTAAATGGATGGATGTTCCAAAAAATTACCAGGAAGAAGTGACTAGTGATATCCAAACTGTCTCCATTACTGAGTTTATAAACACTTTTGGTAAATAAGAGGTTAATAACTCTGTTTATAGTAAGAAAAGACCCCTGCCCTAGGATACACACACTTCACTGTACCCAGATAATCCCTGGAGCAAGGAGGTTTAAGGTAATTTGTGGTGCAGCTGTCCTTTCCTGGAACATGAGCAAATTCTCCTGCACATGGTCAGCTGCAAGAACAAATGTCTATAGCAAATGAAAAAACAAGATGTTCAACCGCAGCCTTCTGCACTTCCAAGAGGGGCACGTGAGCTGGGCTGTTCCTCCTGCCGGAATCAAACTCCACAGCACGAAAGGGTTTAGCGTGCGGCTTATGGCCAAGTGGGAGCAACGTGTCAGTGGTGAGGGAGGAATGCTGGTGATGGAAACCCAACTGATTGACATACAGTGGCCATAAAGTCATAGTAAATCTATTGTTTTGCCAGAAGGAAGCGGGATTAGAAAATGTATAATCATTACAATCCCTGCACTATACAGCATCAAGTGACGGTTGCTCTCCCGTTGCTGGTGTGGCTCATACTTGGCTTAATCCCAGTGAAGTCTGTACTTGGGTGAAATCTTCTTATGCTCCATGTGGTTCGAGCCATAGCTATTCCTGTGTTTTAGCCAAGAAATGCTTCTATGGCACTGCAGAATTTAGCTCAGTATTTCCAAGGAGATGCTTTCTGGGTTGTGTTGCTGCAGACACCCCCCACGCTGCAAGTGGCAAGTTTAAAAATTACCATCTGGGAACTCATTCTCAATAAAACTGTTAACAAAAATCTAGCTAATCAAGAGAAGAAGAATCCAGTTCTCTGGAACAGTTATCTTTTATCTACAAAGAAGTGAAAGTAAAACCAGATAACAATGTCATCAATAGCTAGAGGCCAAATTTGCTCCTGATTAAACTGAGCTGAAGGAAAAAGTTGTGTTTTTCAGAAGTTTAAGTGGCCTGAAGAAGGTTGAGGGGTAAATGGCATATGCAGCAACACCTTCAATTCCTTACTAATTGACAGACAAATCAGTGGAGATACCCAAGCCTGCTGCATTTTTTTAACACCTCTTAAGAGGAGATGCAAAATATGCAATGTCTGTATTTGGATTATATGTTGCCCTAAATGTAAGGATTTAGATTTCTGCCATTTCACTTGCCTTGCAGGATGAACTATGAGTCTGATTGACTTTCTTTGCACAGGATGTGCACAGGATACAGAGTTCATCCTCAGCACAAATCACATTTCTTCCTCCCAAGCAGACACAACGGAGAGAAACTCTCAAAGAATTTCTTACTACGTCTCTAAAATAGTTTCAGAGGTTTTTTGATGAGATGAATGAAAATGTTTGGTGAAATACTGGAGTAGATACATGATGGCTATAACAGAAGTTGGTGCTTCTCACAGTAGTGTGCACGGTCTGTGTTGTCATACAAGGTTTGACCCGACGATGACTTCTTGGTGCCACGTTTACTGAAGTTATTTTGATGATGGCTTTATATTGTAACACAGTGCTTTTTGTAACTGAACTGTGGCCTGTTTTCTCTCTGAATGCTGGTGATATTAAGATGATAAAAGAGGCCTCTGCATGCACGACTGCTGGGATGGGAGAAGATCTGCCTGATAACTGCCAGAGAACAGCAATGGAAAGTCCATACTGGGTGATGTCTGAGTTTTTCTTACTCTCGATGCTCAAGAACAGCAAGTATTCTTGGTTTGTAGGGAGATACAGACTGCATGACAGGATGTGAAGTGGTTCCTCTGTTAGCATCCATAATGAAGGGGAAAGGAAATTTCTAATTCCTTTCTGTTTTACGCTTTACCCAGAACTGAGATACCCGTGAAAAGGGTATTGGCTACCTAGGACTGCACCTACACTGGAGTACTACTTGATGGAGACTGGGAATGTCCTACTGGAATACAGCCTGCAGCTGCTCAGAGACTGCCTCACAATGGTGAGTCAATCTTTTTTTTTTTTGCTGGAAAAGTGGAAGAGTTTGATAAACCACAGGCTTTAGACTAAAATAGTGACATATTTTATATACAGTGAAATTACTTCATATCTACCTTTTCCTTTTCTATGAAACAGGATTATTTTTAACGAGAGTACCAAATCTGTAAGGCTGGTGTGTGTTTATGGCTACCCTGAGCTGTACATAGGAGGCCTTTTTGTTGAATGTGGCCAGTACTTGCCTTGCACATAAGCAAGCCAGGGCTGTCACAGATCTTGAGAAGAGTGAAAATACTGGGGTTTTGCATAATTTTAAGAGTTTGGAAAGTCACTCTTTCAGTTTAGAGTGGAAAAAATTTAATTAAACTTTCTGGTAAGGAAAACTCTGAGTAAGTTATTGAACCATATTTTTATTGGAAAAAAACATTCAAAATGCTTATCCTTGAGTTTCCCTTTTTCTATTCATACTGTCTGGATCAGTAACATCAGAAGTTCCAATATAATTTCAAAGTAAAATTAGGTATTCCTCCTTCTTAAGAAGTTAAAACAAGATATTTTGATGTGAATTAAGTTTCAGCATCTTAACCCCACTCTGTGTTGTCAGACTTACGTTTTTTCCCAAAAGCCTTGACTTTAAAATATCCTTGAGTTCAAATGAGAGGTAGACAAGGTGAACTTTTTTTGAATAAATTTTAGCAACAGTTGATTTCTTTTCCTGGAGTGAGAAGCTGACAACACGAGCAGTGCATGACAAGTACCTCATGGAGTGATGTATGTGTTGTTTTGGTTTTTATGCTGTGGAAATACAACTCTTGACGATAAAGCTGCAATATCTCAGTCATTTGATTTAGGATAGAGCTTGCTTTTGCATTAATTGGTTGTTCTTCATATATCTTACTTTTGAAGTTTATTTTTCAGGGTTTTTTTTCAGTTTGGCAGTCATAGCTTGGAGTAAGGAACTTCTCTTAATATTTACTTTGAAGGCTGAATTTGATTGAAACGCAGAGCAACTCTTTTGTTTAAAGTGGGTTGTGCTGGATGAATACCAGCATAAATCTGGACCTGAGCTTTTGAAGAAGTCACTCGACTTCTCTTCTTTGACCTCTCTTTAAAATGGAGCTAGGGTTACCTGCTCCACTAAGAAATTCCATAACAACAGTGGCTATTGAGATCCTTGGCTAGAAGGCGAAAGGGAAGAATCAGGCTTCAGATTAATTATTCTGATAGGCACAAAAGCCCTGAAATGAGTGAAATGGCAAAAAAGCAGAGAAGGGGAACTGGAAAGAGCCATAATGCAACCCTGGGTGTATGCGAGCAGCTGAAGCCGCTGAGGTGATGCCGGGAAGGGTTAACTCGGCAGCAGCTGGCCACCAGCGCTTGGTCCTTATCTCGCTCTTATCCTCTGCTATTAACTGGCCACAATTACAGACCATATCGGTTACTGCCATCTGTTTCTTCGTGAGGCGTTGGTGGGACCGCAGCCAGCACGGGGGATTAGGGGCAGAAAGGCAGGGATGACCGAACGCCTGTGCGGCGCTGCGGAGGGGTCCGCGTGCGGCTGGGCCCGGCCACCAGCCCCGACAGCTGCGCAGAATTAAGCGGAAAGATAAACTGTGAAGGCAGTTTCAAAGCTGCTGCAGAGGAAGGAAATGCGTTTCTGCCTGCAGTTGTGATGCAGGGGTTGTGCAGAGGGAACTGAGGCGTGAGGCGAAGGTGGTCAGTTGGCGGGGTGTGTTTTGGGTGGCCTTTAGCTTCCAGCGTGCCTTGTTAGTGGTGGGGTCGAAGTCCATCAGCCACAAGAAAACAGCAACAAAAACATGGATATTGGGCACGTTGAATAGGAGGGGGAAACCACCTCAGACTGTTGATTGAAATAATCAATGCTTACTTTTGCAGTAGAAATCACCATCTGGGCCCACGCTGAAATCAGGGACCGCTTCCATCGCCACAGCGTGTGATCAGGGAAGGCAGCACATCTCAGTCCTGATTATCAACACTTTTAGTAGAAATAGGACTTTCGACAAATATTAATTGACTGCAAAGCTATCTTTCTAAACTTCCCAAATGTTAGACCATCCTGCAGTAATGCGAGAAAGGAAACATTTTCAGCGTGATACCAGGGACTCAAGAATCATTACAGCTCAACAGCTGTACTTTGATTCCAAATTTTACTAAGACCAGATTAATTAAATTATTCCAAACTACAATATACTGCCAAAATAAGGCTCTCTGGTATTTATTATTTTAGGTAAATTAAATTAAAGATAATACAGAATTTAATGTTGGAAAATTAATACTTAACTAACATTTAATATACTTTCTTAATTTTTAATTAATACATGGTAGTCAATATTATAAGGATTAACATCAATAGAGAAGCAAATCTAATTATTTACAGCACACAAGTTAGAGAAATAACTAGCGGTGCTCTGTATTTGGAAAGCTACTCTTTCCCTTTTTCTGTTCCTGAGAAACTTAAGTAACAAATGGTGGATGGGGGAAATCACGTTGTTATGCCTTTTGGATTTATCATTATTTCAGGTCAGTTGATGCTTTTTGGATCAGGAACTGATGCAGCACTGATGCCCTTAATGTGATCTGTGCTCTAGATTTGGAGGTAGGAGGGAATAAGTTTTGGTTGTGGAGTTTATTTTCCTCTATAAATGCCTACAGTTTCACTTAGTATTGAGAATAAGATGCACATTAGAAGCAAATTTAACTTCATGTTGCAAGTCAGTAGTGTTAATTTGACATGTAACTACCTTCTTGTTCTGTATTTAAGTAATGATAGATCATTATTGCAATACTGAGTATTAGCAAATATTCAGACTTACCTGCCTGCAATATTTTAAACTGAAGAATGTAATAGGCTCCTAGGCCTTCACATCAACTTCCTTTCTGGCTTCTATCCCAGAACAGGTAGTTGCTGAAATAATGTGTTTATTTTTATGCTGTGGAATTACATTATTATTATTCCTATGCCCAAATGGGATGTAAAGTAGCTCAATATTTATATAGAAATGTTCAGGTAGGTTGAGAGTAACCTTTTACACCTTTGTGCATGATCGAAAGCTGATGTTGTCGAACTCTCAGGTCCCTTGAGACTCAAGGTTAATCTGCCAAGAGAAGTCATAATGTAATGGTAATATTTTCCACCTGTTGAAATCAGTTTATTAATTTTAAAACTTTGTACCTTCTTTCCTTGACTATTTATGTAGAAATACTAGTGTGCCCTTCACTTAGTAAAAAGCACACAGAGGAATATTGGCACCATATCCTGTTAGCTCCTGGAATATATGTCTCTGTCAGAATTTCTTCCAGCATGATTAAAAGATGTGAAGAGTTGAGCACAGAAAGTTATGCTATCTACACAAGGGCATGTCTCAGGCTCCTATTGTACCCAAGGCTGAAATTTAAACTCTTCAAGCATTTTTTTATATTCACCTATTTGATCATTGCTCTCTCTCTATGTCTCCAGCTATGCAAGAGCTGCATTCTAGAGCTTTGTTGTACAGTGGAAATATCAAACTCATGAATGCAAGAAAGAATGTGACTATGTGATGGTTCATGGTCTGTCTGACAGCAATAAAATTAAAAGCTGTCCCCTCCTTTGGTGTTTTACTGGAACTTTCACTTGTAAATGGCAGAAATTTCTAAAAACTAGTTTGTGGAAAGAGCTTGTACTTAGCTGATTCTGGTATAAAAAGTGGAAAAAGTGATATTGGATAATTTTAAGTTCATTGTTATTTGTGTTTGCCTGTCCAGTTAAGTAACCTCTGCATAGACTTGAGTAGAGGGTTTACTTCCCTTGTAGCTACTCTGTGGACAAAACATTCTGATGAAAACTTTTACCTCATAGAGCTATTAACTACCTATGCCACCTAACTTGTCACCACTGGTCTCCCAGGCTATGACTTAAATTTTGTGCCAAACAAAATTTTTCAGAAACTGAGGGATGAGAAGGATTAATTACTTTTGCCTGTAGCTTGTAATTCCCTCTTCATTTTATAAATATTTACTAAATGCCTATTCTTCCCTATGAAGAAAAAGAAGCACTGCTTTTAACTTGTGTTGTCTTCTACGTTATGCAAAGAGCTCATACCCAAAAGGTTTCTGTACCCACACAGTGGCATTTCTCCCAGTGGGAGAAGGGAGGTCAAGGCATGGCAGAGTTATCTGGGCTCTCAGGGCAGCAGGTTGTGCCCTCCCCTCACGGGCAGAGCAGGGTGGATGTGAAGATGCAGCGCTGCCCAGCGAAACCCCGATGGGCACTGAATAAAGAGCAGCTGGAGCTCCTGGTCGTAGGGAGCCAGACTGAGCTGTCGGTGCTCTCTGGGTATGGGGGGAACTAATTAACACCCCCAGTGCATCCAGGGTGGTGGCAGCATCTCACAGCCTGGGGCTCACGGTAGCGTGGAGGAGTGGAAATGATTTGTGAGTGACTGGAGAGTTCCTGGTTCTCAGCACTCTCCTTCACGAGATGTAACTTTGGGTTGTGTAAACGGGGCTGCGGCTCCTGCAGTGACTTTGCCCAGAGTGAATGATGGCAGCATCCAGGGGAAATCAACAGCAGCATCACATGGTCTCATTCTTTTATTATTTATCTGCTCTGTTCAATCTCCCTGTAGCAAGAGAGGAGTAAGTTTTCTTGCAGTGAAATCAAACCATGGAAGGTGCCATGGTTCTGAATGCAGTCAGTTATACGAGTGGTGAGGACAGGAATATTTGGGGGAGAAAAGGGGAGCTGAAATAATGTTCTTGCTTTTCCTGGGAAGGTGCATAGGGCAGCACTGGTTGCAGGGAAAACTACGGTGCTTACCCCATCTTGACATCAGCCTTGTGAGGGAGCAGCAGCCTTGGTGCAGACATAGAGCTGGGTGCCCGCTGCAGGTCCACGTGGGGCAGGGAGAAGCCACCCATCTTTAACAAGGCATCCAACATCTGCCAGCCTCCTTCAGCTGAAAGGAAAGACCAGCACTTCCACAAGTCATGGACCATGAAACATGATCTCTCCTTGCCCTAGTGGAGGTATCTGGTTACTTTTCCAGAGGATGACACGGACCGATGTTGCACTTTGCTAGATGGATGGGGCTGAGCTGACACCCCCTCACCCCCGCACATGTTTAATGCCTCTTGACTAAGGGGAGTCACTTCTAAACTGCAGAAGATGTATGCCTGTAGGCTGAAACCAATGGATTTATTTTCAATTTATCCTGTAGGCATGGAGGCACTCCAGATTGTGTTTTCTGGTACTAGGCAAAAGAAACCTCATTTATTTTCTCATTCTATTTTTCAAAACACTTTTGCGTGATCCTTTTAGATATTTAAAGCAACCTTTGAGTTAAAAAAATATGTTCAATTTCTTTATAAATATTACTACATTGTTAAGGACATCAGAGAGCAACAGGCCTGAAATCTCAGTAGTGGAAAAATTAATGTAGACTTGCGAAAATTAGTGGTAATAATATAGGGTAATGGGATAACTTCACCTTAAGTTTGTCTTTTAAAGGGCTTCTCAAATTTTCATAAATGATGCTTAAACAACAGACGCAGCAGTTTGAATTCAACATGAAAACTGAAACTGGGTTTCAAACGGAATCTCACTCAGATTTCTTTTTAATCTTCTCCCATAACTGACTTTCCACTTGAGGAAGAAAGTGAATGTTTCTTTATCTGTTTTCATTTTGTTTTGTTTGGTTTGGTTTGGTTTTTTTAAAATACTAATGCTAACTAAAAAGATGAACCTATGAAACTGATCTCAACTTGAGACCTGGCAATTGTGAGGCTTTGAGTAAATCACTGCTAAGTTTAGGTCACTTCTTTGGTAGGAAGTTTGTTTCTCTGTGTTTTGAGGTATGTTTTGGTTTGGGGGTTGTTTTTTGCTGTCATAGTGAGCAATGGTTGAGGTGAAATGTTAATTATATTGGATTACAAGGCAGTAACTTCAGCAAGGAATTCAGAGCCAAATGCAGGGACTGTAGAGGGGGAATAATTGGAGGCAGTGTGGAGTCTGCCCTGGATGCCCTGTTTACGTGAGTCTGGTGGGGTAGGTGAGTGTAAGGATGGAGCTGATGCACATGTCATTCAAGCATGTTATTCATCCCATTTTATAGCTTTTTAGATAGTTAAGTTGCTGTATTAGAAAGAAAAGTAAAACCTTGCTGACATAAAAATAACTCTTAACAGTGAAGCCTGAAAAAGAAACTGTTATCCTTTATTCAGTGAGTGTTGACAACTTCAAGACTTCGAAATGCGAGTTCATCCTTGCCCACAGCAGAGAGGAGAGTATAAATTAGACTAATCAAACCTGTTGCCCCTCATTCTGTTGAAAAATGAACAATCGAAGGCTTTTAATCCAAAAGGGTTTAGGTAAAATCAAAGCTTAACTCAAAACACATAAATATTTATATAAAATGAAAAGGCTGTTAGAACCATTGCCTTTCAATAGGGCAAAAGGCTTCACCTGTATATCCCTAGTAAATATCCCTAATCAAATACAAGTTGGCTATGGTTTCTCTTCTAATGCCAGCATGGCCTTGCATTATTTTTTGTGGTAAGAGTACCTAATATTTGTGGCTTCTCCCTTTTTCTCACACTTATTTTCTGCCTTGTGCCGCATGGCTGCAGCATGAGCAACCTGTAAGTTTCTATGACTGTGACTATCCTGATTATGCAGACTGTGTTTTACACTGCTTGTGAGACTACCTGCCTTTAGTAATACAGTACCTGGCATTTCTATGTGGTTTATGGGAAATCATAATATCTGTTGCCATGGTGGCGTTTTTTGCATGAACTGACACATTGCATGCTCTTGGCTTGATGTGCTGGGATGAAGTGATAAAGTTAAGGCAAAGGGCAAGGGGTAATGGTTTTAAACTGAAACAGAGTAGACTCTGACTGGATATAAAGAAGACATTTTTTACGATGATGAAACACTGGAACAGGTTTCCCAGAGAGGTGGTAGATGCCTCATCCCTGGAAACATTCAAGGTCAGGTTGGACGGGGCTCTGAGCAACCTGATCTAGCTTAAAATGTCCCTGCTTACTGCAGTGGGATTGGGCTAGATGACCTTTAATAGTCCCTTCCACCCAAAATGACTCTAGGAGATAGCAGGTCCAGCACGTGGATGAGAAGAATTCCCTTCACATGCCTCATCATATCTTCAAACACTTCTATTTCTAGGTGTTAATGAGAGAACAAACAATGGTATGAACCCAGAAACGGTTCCTTGCAGCTGCCATATTTGTTAGATCCTTGAAAATCCCCTTGGTGCTTGGATATTATGTGCTCCATGCAGTGCTACTTCAGGCAGTGCTATAGACCAAAGCTATAGACCAATTTGGGAAGGCCTGCTTGGCATGAAACCCGGCAGTGCTGCTGCATGAGGAGCTGTGACTGAGGGGGTGAAGTCTTTGCCCTGGAGCAAGGCTTCACAGTGAACCCTGGTGTGTAAGAATGGGGCTGAAAACAATTCATGGCAGCCTTCATCCCTTGAAGGAAAGACGTGAAACAAGAATGAGAAGTTGCTATTTTTTTCTTAAATTAAAACTTCAAGTGGTAAAACTCTATTACATTAGCTCTTCTGAACAGATCTGAAACAAAGATCATTGTACCAGATTAAGCAATCCAAGGAGCAGTTAACAGACAACGTGGTGAAAATGTGTGTTTGGGTTTGTGTTTTGTTAAGGTTTTTAACTAAAATGGTGGCCTATGTCATGTAGCTTCTTGGCATGGAGGCAGGGAAGATAAAATACAGACTCAAAATGCATCAAAGGTCCTGGTTTTACTGGGCCTGTACTCCGTGTGCAGTAAGAAAGAACCCTTGCAGGACCAGAGGAGAAACTCCATACGACACATTTGGCTATAGGGTGCTCTTCTGGCCCGTCACAACCCAGCTTCACCCAAGGAGTGATGTAGTGTGACATGAAAGTGAGTTTTATGCAACTGCATGTGCTGTCAGTGCTACCCAGGGCTGCATAGTTTCTGGATGTATTCTGTGCTTCAGAGCAGTACAGCAGTGCCCTAAAAGCCCTCACTGAACAAATCTTCCTAGATGGAGAGAAGGATCTAACTCGGCAAAAACATTGTCAAGTTAACATTGCAAATGGTTGAAATGTTATTAATTTCACCTTATGTAATTTCTTAGTTAAACATGCAGCCGAGTTAAATATAGGCGATGCAGGATGCCTTTAAAACCTTCATCTTCTTCCCACTGCCAAAGAACTGGGAAGCAACAGAGACAGTTTCTAAAGTGGGGTTTTCAACACTTCCTTGGGTTTGTAGATCTTGACCTGGTTGTGCTTATAGTGACAAGCCCCTAGAGGCTTTCTCATTATGGAGTTGGATAGTAAATTATTTCTACCTATATTAATTATTTCTACCTACGGTCCAGTTACAAGGATATTATGAAAGAAAACACAAGTAGAAAGCCAGGGTGCAGCCTGCAAAGAGCACGGAAATGGTTAAGGAAACCCTAACTCTAAAAGGAGATTGTGCTTCCCTGCTGTGCATTCTTGAAAAGCAGAAACCATCATAAATAAATAAATAATTGAAAAGCCCCAGACAAAACACAATCTAAAAGTATGACTGTAAGATTTAGTGGCCAACAGTTGCTCTTTTAAGAGATGTGTGGAGTTGAAGCGTTTGCTTGCCCAGACAAGTAAAGTGCTGGGGATCTGCTGGTATTAGGTGGGTTGACTCCCTGCCACTAATACCATTATTTATAGTGTGGCACAAGCAAAGTGACTTATTCCAACAGGCACCAAATAGGTGGGTGATATTTTTACACTCTGATGTTTCAGTGGCAAGTAACCAAAGAGGACTTGCATTAGTCATGGTCATTTAAAAAAAAATAAAATAATGATCCTTCAACTCTTTCCTCTATTTCACCATTTATATAAGCAACACATTTTTGTGATTAGAGCTTATAGCTTTTTTCCCTTCTAAAGATGTCACGTAACTTTCAAAGGGCCCAGTGTTCAGCTTAACAGCTGCTCTTGCTTTTTTGAACCAGGGCTTCTTCATTCATAAGTAATTTAAGGGGAGTGTGTCTGTATAGCATCTGACAGAGTAGTCCCCTGACCTCTTACTGGATAGGTAGGTGCCACCACTATTTAGACATACTTTGTTTTATCCTTTTTGAAGAACAGTTTTATATTGTTCCTGCATGAAGCGTTGGATGTGTGAGAGTCCCAAAAATACCACACACAGCACATGGCCAGCAGAATGACCAGTTACTGTTGTGCTGAGCATTTGTCCTTGGAGCTGTGCGCTCAGCTTTTCTGCTGGTAGCATTTGTGCATTTGCCTTTGACACCTGGATGTGGTGAGGATGGTAAATGCTGGGCATTAGAGGAATGAGCTGCTTGCAGGTTCAGGCTTTGAGCATTTACAAGAGAGAAATGGGAGGAAATGGCAAACAAGACAAAAAGTTTTCAAAAGCACAACATGGTGTGTCACTGCCTTAACCTGGCTTTAATTTATGGCTCAGTTATAGTCAGTAATAATGACACATGTTGCTATTTTCATGAGTGGGATAGCAAAATACTTCAGGACAGTAATATTTAGAAAAAATCCCTTCACACTGGTTATTGCTTGTATTTTTGCCTTTCTGAATTATCTCCAAGAGGAATACAAGTTTCAAACCGAGATATTTTGGATTTGAGCAGGACAGGCAGTGTTACATGTGTGCAACAACTTTTCTCACATCTTCATTTTAGTATACAAGTGTTGTAGCAACCTGCAATTACAACAGTGCCTTTGTCCTCTACCACTGTCTTTGTGAACAGGTCTCCTGATGTGTTAGACATCATCTAAGCCTTTCAAAAGAAGAATAAGCACCCCAGCAAGTGATGTTCCTCCCTTCTGAAGTGGATGTATAATTTTCAGGTCTGTTCTTTCACTAGTTCACAACTCAGGTTCTAAATGGGAGTAAAAGTCTTTACTGAGAGATGGGACTAGCTTTCCCTCTTATTCTGAACTGTACCTGAACATATTTGCCAAATATCTGTTGAGCCATGACAATGTCACTGCTTCTCAACAACGTGCCAAAATTTGCCTAGTCCACTATTTTTTTTCTTTTTCTTTTTAATTTGAATTTTTTTTTTAAGATGGGGAATGTTATCATGCAAAGACAAAATCCAGCAAAATTATTTTTGCATCTAATGGCTGCAGCTGCATTTAAAAGCAAATGCTCAGCTGGTGTCTTGCTGCAGTTTTGCATTTTCCAGTGGATTTCTGACAACTTACGCCAGCAAAGGGCCTGCCCTTTCCTCCACAACTATCGAGTTACATTGACCAAGCATTCTGCTTGCAACAGAAAGGTGCAGCAAATTATGATTAGTGACATCAGCTGAATACCAGCTCTGAAAAAAAGGCTTCAGTTATATTTTTATGACTTATTTACAGAGAAAAAGAAATGCAGTTAATCAGGTATTTCAGTACACCCATTAAGAAAATTAGTAGGCTAATGTAGACTGCTTACACTGTTAAGCAAGGGCTGAGTGTACCAATAACTTGTGACACAGGGAGCTAAAATTGTGTATTAAATCAGGAAAAATGATCCAAGAATGTGGAGAGAAGGACTAAAAAAAACCCAAAAACCAAACAAAACTCCAAATCAACCGATCAAAACCCAACAGACTCACCCAATCTGATTTCGTGCCTGCCTTGGGATTGAGATGGTTTCTTCCTAAAGGTCAGAACATAAGCAAAGCGCACGGCAGCTTAGGGAAGAGGTGCCTCTCTGGCTTTGCACCAGGGACAAGGGATCCTTTGGGGTGTCAGGGCTTTGGTCACCTCCTTTTTGGCTGACTGTCTCTGCCTTCAGGCAGACAGAAGACATCCCACTCTCCAGGCACTGCAGAAATGCTATTGATGAGGGGGTTAAAGGTCTGTTGTTTTGGGACACTTGTGTGTGGGTTTGTCACCACTGAGCAAATCAGTTTTTCCTTCTTGGTCCTGGTGTGCCTAACATGGACTGCCCTGGATTGCACTGTCTGTGGCTTTCTGGGGAAGGGAAAATTGTTAGTGGGGAACTCAGCAGACAAAAGCTTTAAGCATTTCACAATGCAGGGTTTTTTCACTGCTTATGTGGCGTGATGAAGGCAACATGAAGAACAATTACGGATCTTATTCTTCCTTTCTCCGTGTTTTTAGTGGAGTTTAACTTCTCAAGATGGAATCCTGTATGTTTTAGCATTTGACTAAAGCCAAATCAATGAGACTCCTTGGCCCTAGTTTTTGTGTTAGGAAAGGAAGGGCTGTACGTTTACAGGCATTTGTGACAGTGCATTTTCTCCTCAGTGTCTTCTGTGCCTTGTATAACCCCTCTGGCAGCGCTGCTGTTGTTGAGTGGGCTGCTTTTGTGTGCACAACAGGTCTGAAAATACATGCCTGAAAACTCATCTCTACCACTCAGCCTTCAAGCAATAGATAAAACCCTGTGTGACCGTTGCTGTGGGTAGATGTATTTTGTTTCATTTTTTTGGTAGCACGTTGTAAGATTCACAGTTTTTACTGGCTTGCAACTTGAGAGCAATTTCCAGAGTTCAGTTTATAAGCCTTTGGGAGGGTTTTGCAATAGTGGTTTGTTTTTTTTTTTTTCAGGGAGGGTTTAGGTATTTCAGCTATGATAGGACTGAATTTCATGCTCCTTTAGTATCAGACACTACTACCTAAAATAGTTCCACCCCACTATGGCCCGAGCCAGTTTCCCTTATGCTGCAGTGGACAGCAGCTCGCTGGGAGAAGGGCAGTGCAGGGGCACGCCCGAGCTGCTCAGGAAAAGTCCACTCACACAGCCATCTGCAGATGAAAGTTAGGGATTGCAGATGGAATTTAGGGATTACTCACCAGAAAGATCAGTTGATAACATTTAATAGCACTTCTAGCAAGGTCTTTGACAGAGAAAGCCTCAGGCTTTCGGCTAACCTTTCCTGACTTGGTATTTCCAGCCAAAGCAGTCTCTAATAAGAATTTGAGTTGTTCCTTTCAGGTTTTTCCTTAAACACTACACAGTCATCATGGAATGGCTTGTGTTGGAAAGGACCTTAAAGATCATCTCGTTCCAACCCCTTGCCATGGGCAGGAACACCTTTCACCAGGTCAGGTTGCTCAGAGCCCCACCCAGCCTGGCCTTGGACACAGCTTCTCCGGGCAAACTGTTCCAGTGCCTCATAATACCTAAATTCTTTACCCTCACAGTAAGGTATTTCTCCCTAATGTCTAATCTAAACCTACTCTCTTTCAGTTTGAAGCCCTTCCCCCCTGTCCTGTCACTACATGGTCTCGTAAATAGTCTGTCTCCATCTTTCTTATAGGTTCCCTTCAGGTACTGGAAGGCCACAATTAGATCATCCCAAAGCCTTCTCTTTCCCAGACCGAACAATCCCAGTTCTCTCAGTCTTTCCTCACAGGAGAGGTGCTCCATCCCTCTGATCACCTTGGTGGCCTCCACTGGACTCACTCCAGGAGCTCCATGTCCTTCCTGTGCTGGGGACCCCAGAGCTGGATGCAGCACTGCAGGTGGGGTGTCAGGAATAGAGGGACAGAAGGAGCAGAGGGACAGAATCCCCTCCCTTGTCCTGCTGCCCACGCTGCTTTGGATGCAGCCCAGGACACGTTTGGCTTTCTGGGCTGTGAGCACACGTTGCCAGAAGTTCAACTGCATGTGCTGACAAAACCTGGTACAGCAGGATGTCCCCAGAGCAGGTTATCACGTGGAAATAGCTGTCACCAGTTCATGCACCTCAGCAGAGCTCGAGTAATTTCTGCAGAGGGAGACTTTGCTTTTCTGCTGTGGGTATTGCTTTAGGGGAAGGGTCCTGCACGTGGTAAGTGCTAAGCAGGGGTGGCTGTACCTGCTGTCCTTGCAGGAGAGAGCTGCTCCATTCCCCTAGACAGGGTGTCACCTAACAAATATGGATCATTTTCAGCACTGGGTCCAAACTGACCACAGTGAAGAGAGCGACCTGGAGATATGTGGCATTACTTTCCATGTGCAGGGATGGAAGCACAGTATCCCGCAGCTTGTGCTAACCTGGCTGGATGAACTGAGTTAGAAATGAGACATGAATGTGGATGTGGGCCCAGCCTGGTAGTTTTCACATGCATATGCAATTCACAAATTGAACTGCAATTCACAAAATGAATATTGACTTTGGAGACAATACTCTTGTACATCAAGAGAATGCCACTCTGGCTTTTAGTGTGTCTTAAAATTTTACTGCTTTCTTTTTCCCTTCCAGAATATTCTGTGTATTGTCAGATACAGATATGAGAAAGCAGGATGTGGGCTGTGGGCAAGGTGGGGAGCAGAAGAGAGAAAATAAAAGTGAAGTTAGAGACATTTCAGAGCTGAGCAGTACCCAGAATATTGTATTTAAACCCTGTGCACATAACTGATGAGAAAAAAAGGATAGTGGTTTTATTTACCTTAAAGGGGGTTAAATATGTGAGTATTTTTAATGCAGTTTTTTTAAAAATTGCTGAAACTGTGGAACTGTCACAAAATGAACTGCTTCAAACCCGCTGATAATGGCACAGCATTTCCAGTATATTCTGTGGAAGTTGGATAAAGGTAGAGGTTTTGCACCTGGTGAAAGTTATCCAGGCTCAGAGCAGTGCGTGGCAAGCAGTTTAAGAGGATCCATCTGTTTCTACTGGTTTCAGGATGGCCACTGGCCCTTCATGTTGCACATGAAGCATCATCCCTCTCTGGTCAGATATATCCTCCTCTTCTGTGGGTATTTTTCCCCTAAAACAGACCCAGCCTCATCTTATTGTCACATGAGGAGTGGAAAGGATGATGAGTGCTGCTCCAAAGCTGATGCATTCCAGGTTTATTTCAGGAGTACAAGCTGGAGCTGGGCTAGCTCCCAGGCTTGTGACAGGAGTAGGCAGGGAGCTCCTGGCAGTGGCAGCCAGTGCTGGGGAGCACCTTGTGCTACCAGAGGTACCCAAGGAGCACACATGGAAAGATACAACCATTAAAAGAAAAAGGAGTGTAGCTACAAACCTACACGGAAGAAATTGTTGTAGGAAGACTGTATCTGATTTAGTTATGTGTACTTGGTTGGATGAAAATGTATATTAAAAAAATGTAAATCTCAATAGTTGAGAGCCAAGCTGCAAATATGAATATCCTCAATACTGTAGACAGCTACATCTAATAAACTGAAGTTCCAGGTATGAATTTGCTACAAATTTTTTGCTGTACAAATGCATAAAATGCTTTTGTTCTTAATGGAACTTACCTAGTTTTCAATCTAATATATATGACTTTTGCTACGCTAGTCTCTATCAAAGATCAAGGCACCATTTCTGTAGGTGCTAAAGAGTTTGTGAAGAAGAGTATTGTTGCAGAGGCCTTACAATGTCAAGGTGGTGGTTGTAAATGAAAGACAACCCATTCTTTCCTCTTCCCCAGCCAAGACAATGTACTATAGATAGGTAACTTAAGAGGCATAAACAAATTGCCCGTGACAGTGCTGATGCCTTAGCTGCTGTGAAATGGAGGGGAAGAATAACTTATTTAAATCCAAATATGCCTTTGGAGTTGGCTTCAAGTCCCTGCTCCATGGTGGAGTATCAGGGGTTTCACACTGACTTTCCATATCACACTATCAGTATTGTGGTTTCCTACTTTTGTTAAATGAACCTGCCTCTTGCCTTTGAGAGTCTTGCACGAGTTTTTAGTTTGGTATAAAGGCTGCAAGTGGGTCTTAGAGGGGCTGTTTTTGGAGTATTTATCCAAACTCAACTAGAATTGAAATAAGCATTCCAGTGACAGCGTTGGTCTCTGAAGCACAGTGTGCCTGGCACGGAGAACACCAGCTGTGACACTGCTTCTAATTCTTCACGCTGCCCTTTTGACATATAACTTTTTCTGTATCAGTCTTTGAGGATGGAAAAACAAAGCCTTGTCGTGAAGGTGACTGCACAACCACAGAGAGCAGTGGTTTCAGCATGCTCCTGGCTGGCTCAACGAAGGCAGAAAACCTTCAAGTAATGTTTGCTGCTGTGGTTGGTGACATTATCAAATTTCCCAGTGCAAATACCTTTGAGAGGAGCAAGCCTTCAGTTTTTCTTCTTAGGATCATTTAATGAGTCATTATTTACTTTTGTCACATAGCAATACGGGACTTGATTTCTGGGAAAAAAACTGTAACTCTGCCAAGGTTGTTGCTGAACAGAAGCAGCATATTTACCATAACAAAGTTTAAGCTCATCACATGGGAAGTTTCCAGATATAACTTTCATTGTGGTTTCATATTTTCCACTACGTTCCTGAGGGACAGCAGCTCCTTTCAGATAAGGTCTGCTCAGTAATGAGCTTGGAAGCTGTTTCTACTTGGAAAGGAGAAATCTAATAACAACACAGGAAAAGGACCAAAAAAAGCCGGGACGTGAGGGTGAGAGCACTTCAGTTTGGGTTATGGCAGCAGGAATTTTAGGATGTACAGTGTGTGGGGAGCCTGTGCATTGGTGCCCTCCTGCAGCAGGCTGGGACAGGGTGTTCTCCCAGATTGTGGCCTTGGGCTTTAGTTTCACCACAACCCTTTAAGCCAAGTAGTTTCAAAGGTCTGCCTTGCTGTTGTCCTGATGGGGTTTGGAGAGCCCTGAGGGAAGAGACTTGCTTTTGCTTGCTTTAATCTTCACTGATCTGTTTGACCCACAGGGTGGGTTTTGTTTTGGGGTTTTTTCTTCCTTTTTTTTTTTTTTTATGCTAAATGACAAAGCACATGGGCTAAGCAAGTTTATAGGGTGTTTTCCAGCTTAATAAGAGTAGGGTGGATCACATTGTGCCCAGTCAAGCCCTGAAGTGATGGGGATCAAGTGTTCCTGTTGCCTTACTCACACCATGAAGAAGGAGGCCCTTCTGTCTTCCTGGGCAAGAGGAATTTCTAATCCTCAGAAGGTGTCCTTGCAAGGTTGCAGTGCCAGAGCTGTAGGAGAAATAGGCAAAGGAAGAAGTGATATGTTTTCTCCAGATTAGCCTGGCCAGTTTACTACAGTGGTTTAGGAAGAAGAAGGGAGCAATTTTTGCTACCAGGATAGTACGTGAGATTTGCTGCTGTACCCTCCTTGGCCTAACACGTACAGACCAGCGATTCTGCATGACTGCAGTGCCAGGTCCCATCTGCTATAAATACAGGCAGCTTCAGCAAAGCTGCTGTGATTTATGCCAGTCGGGGACTTGGCCAAGGGGCCAGGCTAAAACACTGATACAAGGAAATCTCTCTGACTTCTATTTTCAAATACACTAATTTCAGCAGCTCTGCATCCACGTTAGGGCTTCCTCTTAATCTTCCCCTCTCCTTCCTCTCCTGCTGGTCTTGCACATTTTTGTTTGTCCTTTGCAATTGTATCAAATTGGATCAAAGCAGAGGTGTTGGGGTTGGGTTGGGTTTGGTTTGGTTTGGTTTGATGGGCTTTCTTGATGTTTGTTCAGGATTTGTTGTTGTTGTTTTGGGTTTTTTGGTCCCTGCCTTTTTTTCCTTTTCAGTGGAAATATAAGAAGTTTTGGCTTGACCACTGAGGTGTGAACTGACAGTGGTCTGTTCTTAGGATGTCTTTCTCTTAATCAAGATAGTATTCGATGCGTGGCAGCCTAAGACTACAAGAAACTTGCAGGAGCTCTAAAAGAGATCTTATTGAGCAGTCTGCAATCTTGTACGTGTGCCTACCCAGTTCTTGGTTGCAAGCTGGGGGTCACCCATGGCATCAGCTCTACTACCTTTTCCCACTAGGGCTGGACAAAATCTTACATTAAAAACATGGAGTAAGAATCACTTTTCACAAAGGGAAGCTGCTGAAATTTGTGAACAGAAAAGGGAGGAAGGAACCCTGACTCACAGTCTGCTTGAAGGGGTGCTTCTCAGCCAAAGACTACAATTCCCAAGTGTCATCATGAAATCTTGACTATTTGCCCAAATCCCATTTTCATTCAGGAAGTTTGTGATTAATAGAATTAAGCTCTAATCATGCAAAGCATAGGAAAGTACGTGAGAATACCCACCTTTTATGGCATGGCATTTGTTGGCACTCTCGGCTCATCGTAGCAAACAAGATTAAAGGATTAGTAAGTAAGCCAGATAGTGAACTGCTGCTGCTAAAGTTGTATTTTGCCACCATATTGATTACAGAGGATTTTTAAAGCCTTCAGAACAATGTCCTGTATCCTTATTTCTATGTTAGCTTGTAACTGTATACCTTTAATGAAGTGGAGAGCTTATTTCATAAGGTAAGTGTGAGGTGTGCTTTTTCTCAGATCAGTTTGGTCCATTGCTTTGGCTGTCTGTGTAGTTTTGGTTCTTTTTCTTTTATCCCTATGAAGTTTTCTGTGAAAGAGAAGCAGATTTTTGACAATGTTGACACAAGCAGGGAAACCCATGCTGAGGTCTGGTCTTTTACTGAGACAAGAGCAAACTTCAGTCTCCTTTGGAGGATGCTGGCCATACCTGATAATGTCTGCCAGCCAGCCAATTTCTTTTCTGGAAGATGTTCCAGAACAAAGCCCTAAGGCCTGTTCTCCAAATCCCTGCTTAATCACAGAATAGGCTGAGTTGGAAGGGACCCATCAGGACTGAGTCCAACCCCTGGCCCTGCACAGGACACCCTAAGAATTGCACCATGTGCCTGACGGAATCGTCCAAACACTTTTTAATTCTCCTTGTGTCAGAATATACTGTAATGGCTTCACTTAAACAACAGAGGATTTCAGCATTTTTTTAAAATTAGCAATATGAATGTAAGGAATTGAATGTTAAGCTCCTGAATTGCCTTTTTGTGTAAGGATGCTTTTCTACAAGTCTCTCAGTGTGGGCTGGTTTTTTTCACAGCACCAAGCTGGTAGGAAATGCTCCTGATGGATTGAGGTAGCAGGAAGGTAGGTTGGACCAGGAGCCAGGCAAAACAGAAATCCAGGGAAACTGCTCCATCAAGTGTTGAAAGGTAAAACTGGCACCGCAGGATGCTAAAAATACAGGTCTACCTTGGGCCAGAAGCAAGGTGATCTGCACATGTCCAGTACAGATCAAACGTGCAAAATCCCTACTGATTTTCATAGGGCCAGATTCTACTCTGAGCTGCATAACATTTTATAGGATGGCCTTCATTTTAATTTGATGTTTACTCCCTTAAAAAGATCCACTGCAGTGGCCAGTTAAAGGCTTATTTTTTTCTTTCTTCTCCAACAGTTCTAACAAAAGTAAACACTTTGCATATATGCAGATAGAATTCAAATGCATGCTCTAAAAGTAAATATTTACTTGCTTTCCCTCGAAGCAGAACAATAACTGTTGTAAGATTTGTAGGGAGAGAAAAGCAAGCATTTGTTTTATCTTGAATTTTAAGAGTGTATTTAATTATTCTGTTAAATGTTGGCAGATATAAAGGCCGGTCTACATGTACAAATGTCACTTAAATAATTTTTAGGCTTAGATATTCAGGCTTTCTTGCTTTCACAGTGGAAATTTGAACCCTTCTGACCTGAATCTATATTTTACTTACTCATTTAGGATACCTGCATTGCTCACTGCTTAGAGAATATTTACCATCTACATGGTAAGTTTACCATCTACAAGTAGACGTTGATTTTTATGCTATTTTTTCCCAAAATGAGTCCACTTTTACACAGCTACTTGAATCAAATGAAGTAAATTTTACTTAAAGTTCTTGGCTTCTAGGGCTTTCTGTGGAGAAACTACACTGAAGTAAGAAAACTTCATAAGAGAATAAAAAATTTATTAAAATCTTAGTTGGACAATCCAACTAGAAAATGAACAGGATTAATGTAGTATAACCTTATTTTCAAGCAAATGCAGTGCTATGAAGAATAGCATTTTTTGTAAGAAGAGGTAAGAACTTTCAAATGTCAGTTTTTCACAATGTCATTACTGTTTAGATTGAAAAGCTTTCTGAAATAGTTGGTTTTTGTTGTTTGGGTATTTTTTTTTATTAGAGGGACATAAAATTCTTTCTTCTATTTTTGCTTAAAACCATTGAGCTTTCACCTGTTTTTACCTTCTCCCCACGGGCTGTCCCAGAATTTGTTTTATCATCTCCTGACTGGTACCTTCAGGAACCCCAATTTGTAGAATCATGGAGTCCTTTAGATTGGAAAAGACCTTAAAGATCAGAGTCCAGCCATAACTGTTCCAATGTATTGCCTCCATCCCCATGTGCTGAATGAGGCTGGGGGACTGTACAAAAGCTAAAAATTTCCTTGAAAGCCTCAGAAACAGGTGCCTAACGTTCACAGCTCAGGGTGTGCTTCCTCCTCATCCTGCACCCTGTTTGCAAATAACTATAAACAATACATTGTATAAATAATAGAATTTTTATTAAAATATTGTCAAGTGCCACCTTTTTTGTAAATGCGAGTTAAAACCACTGAATGACAGCAACCCAGTATGAACAGCACTGTGAGTTCCTGTACCTGTTTAAAAAAATGTACATGTTTACCAGCACCTAAGGGCTTCCCTGAATTTTGAGTTGGTGAGGGAATGATTCGTTTATAGAGAAAGAAATAGCAACCAACCCTAACTTGTTTCAGAAAAGGCATAGATGGGGAGTTACCAGCTTAGTACCTATTGCCTTCAGTAGGGTGCAAAAAATGTACATTGGACGGCTTCAGGTGCCTCCCTGCCTTGTTTGGGTTTGTGTTGAATTTGTCAGCGTGGCTGAAAACCAGCCTGAAGGGGAGAGTGGTAATTGCTGGGGGACCTGTGAGCAGAGGGTAAAGAAAAAGGATGGTGAGTCAGTGCAGAGTGATACTGTTTTTCATCTAAAATCCCAAAAACCCCCTCCATTACTATGCAGAGTAACAGGTGTAACCACCAGTTTGCCTGGCTCCCTCCCCCAGCCCGAGCTAATTTAGGTTTCTAAGCCTATGGAATGAGTACAGCATGATGGAGCCAAAATTTATGAAAAAATATCCATGTTAATATAGGCTGTAAAATAAATGCAAACGAAAGCTGAAGTAAAACAGCTTTTATTCACATGAAAAAATAAACTTGTTAGCTCTGATAATCAATTAAAATATTATAGAATCAAGCAATCACAGATGTAGAAGCTTATCTTCCTTAAAGTCATTATAAATCACATCCTTTCGTAAATCTCTCTATTCCCTTTCATTGCTTACATTATAATCCCTGTCCGGGTATCATTTTCTTTGCTAAACACACTGTTTGCCAGTCAGTTTATTAAGGTTTGTCTTGATAGTGCCAAAACAAATGCTCCTTTTCAAAGATAAAAGGAAGGCTAATATTAAAACAATAATTTCACCTCTTTGCTGGCAGAGCCTACTTATTGGAGAAACTGGCACATGAAATCTCTGAGGTGACAGGGAATTAGTGTGTCAATAGGAGCCTGCTTTGAAGTTGACCCACACTGTTCTTGGTGGTGTTGGGTATACCCTGTCCCTTGCAATAGGATGTGGGGAAAGAGAACTGTTTGGGGTGGGAAGCAGCTAACAATAAAACTGTTCTTCACTTTTTTTGGTTGATTAAAAGCTTTAGTAAAAAAAGGGATGCAACTCATAGGAGACACAAAAAATAAAAGCAGAAAATTCATAGTCTTGAGACTGTAGTGACAGGACAAGGGGTACAACTTCAACTGAAAGACAG
This sequence comes from Cnemophilus loriae, assembly GCA_013397755.1. NCBI lineage: Eukaryota > Metazoa > Chordata > Aves > Passeriformes > Corvidae > Cnemophilus > Cnemophilus loriae. The sequence continues at coordinate 811,868 of VZTF01002084.1, forward strand.
CAGGTTTAGATTAGATATTAGAAAGAAATTCCTTACTGTAAGGGTGGTGAGGCACTGGAAGAGGCTGCCCAGAGAAGCTGTGGATGCCCTATCCCTGGAAGTGCTCAAGGCCAGGTTGGATGGGGCTCTGAGTGACCTGGTCTAGTGAAAGGTGTCTCTTCCCACGACAGGGCTTTGGAGCTACGTGATCTTTAAGGTCCCTTCCAACCCAGGCCATTCTGTGACTGATGAGAACAGCAAAAATGCATTAAAGGGCCTGGGAAGGCTGAAGAGCATTACCTGATATAGTGAGGAGTGCTCTACAATACTGCTATGAAAGCAAACACTTGTATTACACCCAGAACTGCTATCAGTTCAACTGAAGCCTGGGGGAAGCACGAGCCTAACAGCTTAACAACCTTCCTGATTTATGTGCAAAAGCTACTGTGAACAAGGAGCAGAGCTCCTAAAACATGACTTAAAACCAAGCCTGAGAACAGATGAGATGCAAATGAAATGTGTTTTGTTTTTCTTTGGTTTTTAGTTGGTGACAGGCAAACTCAGAGCCAAGGAAAGCTGACAAGCCACACCAGGGCTCAGGGGTCTGAGCACTGGGAGACAAAAACTGCTGGTAAGTGGGAAGGCTTTTAAACCCCGAACACTCAATACCATTTCAGCTCGAAATGCTCAAATTTCATGAGAGCTTGATGAAATAAAATCTAACTAACGCGTCATCCAAATATGTACTTTATGTATACAATATATGTATACAAAGGAACTTGAGGAAATGGCATCACGTGGTCAGGGGAGGTTTAGGTTGGATATCAGGAAGAGGTTCTTCACCCAGAGAGTGGCCGGGCACTGGAACAGACTCCCCAGGGAAGTGGTCACAGTCTGACAGAGCTCAAGAAGCATTTGGACAACATGGTGGGATTCTCAGGGTGTCCTGACCAGGGCCAAGGGTTGGACTCGATGATTCTGGTGGGTCCCTTCCAACTCAGCAGATTCTATGTTTCTATAAATCTGATTGCAATGAGAACAAGAAAAGCAATGTCCCCTTTTTGCATGGGTAAGACTACTCAAAATAAGAAACAGAAATGGCTGCTCCAGGTCATGAAAAATAGCAGATGGATCACTATGATTGGGCATCAGAAAAAATGGCAGTCTCATCTCTAGGCAACCAAAACATTAGGACTAACAGTGCTTGAGATAAAGAAATAGGTCAAGATGAGGTAGCATGGGGGAAACATTTAAAGGAAAAGAAAAATATCTCTCAGTTAAGAGCAGTCAAGTGTCCTCCTATGGAGTTGTATTTTGCTTCACATAAAATGTTAAACTATATGTTCTTTGATGTTCCCAACTTCCTTTAAAGATGAAGCCAGAGAAATGATTGATGGTTCAAGGGTTTGCCCCTGGAACTGTAGAGGTGGCCTCGGTGGTGTTTTGTCAGTGGATGCAGGCTGGTAATCTGGACATGGAGATATGGGTGTCCATAGCTCCATAAAGATCTACAGTAGCTCAGAGAAAGGCAAATGTTAAAAACAGAGTGAAAAGGTTGAGCTTAGTGTTTGTATTACTGTAACTGTAGTGATTCTGGTGTCATTCTTTCAAATTTTTCTCGTAAGGATAAGATGTCTGTTGAGGTTTATCACTGGGGAATTACCAGCTTAGCTGAGGGGAGAAACATCTTTAATTTAGAAATATCTTGGGATTTTTTTTCCTTATGACTGAAAATGAAATGTAAGAGCTATCATCAGATTTTAAAAACTGGGTTTGCAGTATGGAGAAGAATGCATCAGGAGGAATTTCTTCATGGAAAGGGTTGTCTGGCATTGGAATGAGCTCTCCAGGTAGGCGGTGGAATCACCATCCCTGGAGGGGTTCAAAAAACAACTGGATGTGGCATTTAGTGCCATGGTCTAGTTGACAAGGTGGTGATGAGTCAAAGGTTGGACTTGATGATCTCAAGGGTCTTTTCCAACCTAGATGATTCTGTGATTCCTGGGACACTCATCCCAGTGTCCCTAGGCTTTCTTCTGCTTTGTGAAAGTGATGGGAGTTTCTAAACCCAGTGTAGAGGGATGAGGTTTCATGTCTTTTTGAGTCTTCATTATATTGGTTACATTAAAAAAATCTAATTTTTAAAGAAGTATGACTGGTGGAATTTTTTTTTTTCAGATTACTTATCAGATAATCAGTGTGGAGTTAAGATTTTGTGACTGCTAATGATTAGTGAGGCAAGACCAGAGTTTCCCTGAGATACTGGATGAGTGTTTCTGGCAGTCCTCTTAATGAACCCCTGTTTTTATTAAATTCCTGGTCTCTGAATGTAACAAATTCCTATGTCAGAGTTGATGGGACTCCAACATCTCCTAACTACAGCCCTGCCTCAAGATAGTAAGTGAGCTATAAATTCTCAGCTTCTTCAGGACTAGGGTGAATTGGCTGTGAATTTTCACATGGAAAGATATTTTAAGTTACTTCATTTTTAGTCACAACTTTTCCTGCCTTCATAAAGACTCAAGCATCTTGGTGCCCCATCCATTTAATGGAGCCATTGGACATTCAGTGACACTGGAAGCTGCTCCCAAGCTGCTTCGAGTAATTTCAAACTCGTAATAAATCTTTCCTAGAACATATATAGACCACTATAAAGAGATAAGTGAGCTACCAGTTCTTTTCTTGAAAATATTAACAATGAACTTGCTTTGTTGAATTTCTGGAGAAAATAGAAATTAAATTTTTAACATCCTCTTGACCTGAGAAGTGTTAAGTTCTCTGCTTTTAAATGCATCACTCTGCTGTAGAGGGAAGGATAACTGAGTTGATAACTCAGTTTGAGATGTTCATGGCAGGGAAGAGTTGGTCTAGTGATGAGTACCACGTGCTCAACACTGAAAATGCTGCTCTGACCTTTTCCTGGCATGCACGCTCTGGACAGAAAGATATTTTGACATTTTTAATGTGATATGAAAGGATATGGATATCCTCTTGTGAAATACAATGAACTTACGTGTTTTATGTCACTCTGCTTTGAGACAGCTGGAGCTGAAAATGGGCTGTAACTATAAACACCATTAGTCCTTTTTTTTTTCATCTGTGTGGAGCACAGCCATCCCTCCTCCTGTGCTTTTAGACCCATAAGGACGACAATTTACCTGCCCCACCTGCACTCTACAGGGGCATTGAAAGGTATGCTCAGGTAAACTGAGACACTGGTGGCTGGGCTTTTGTTGTGCTAATATTTCTCGGCTGTGCAAAGAAAATGAGTGTTAATTACTGTTTATGCCCTACGATTTTTATGAAAACATTGTAAGGGATCCCTCAGGTTGTGGGAAGGACGATGACCGGTGTGGTGAGGGGTCCAGGGTGGACATGTGCAGTGTGGTGGAGCAGTTTCCTGGGCTTTCATCACATCAGCAGTGAAGGCTGGTGCCTTAACTTGGCCACCATCTGCAAAGCCAGCACTGGAGAACACCACCATGACCAGCAGGAAGGTGCTGCAGCCCTTCCAGCAGGTCTTTGAGAGCTGCTGGGAGAACCAATGGCTGGTGGAGAGTGTTCAACACGAGCGCACTGTATCCAGATGAACCCCCCCAGCACGGCAGCTACTTAAAGCACTCCCCAAACTCCCCCAAAAGAAGGGGAGGGATCACCCAAAGACAGCTTCTAAAAGCCTTTTGCAGTCATTAGTGCTGTCCCCTGTGCTGCAAGCTGCCTGCAATGAGCATGTCGACATCTCTGCAACGTGCTCACATTTCAAAGGCGGTGCTCCTAACCAGCTGCATCTCAAGAAATCGAGCAATTTTTTTCATTTTTTGTTCTTCCTTTTTTTTTTTTTNTGCCAAGTCTTTTGAAATGAAAGCTGGGGCAGGCCTAGTGGAGATTAATGTAGGAAAAATGCTGCTGGCTTGATAAGCCACAGATGTCTGTGAGATTTGTGGACGTTGCTGACAGCTCGTGATGGTTTGCAGCTTGCAAGGACCCCCGGCCCCGGGACCAATGTGCTGAATCCATGGCTGGAGGTGCAAGGCAGGGTTTGGCCCAGCGTGGTGCTTGGGTGAAGGGTTTGAGGAGACCTGGAAGGAAAACTGCTCTGGACCCACACTGTCATTGCAGTTTTCTTAGATGCTGCACCTATTTATGTAAAAGAATGGCCTTTTTTTTTTTAATAATGTCACTATTGGCAACTGTTTTTATAACACTGTAATGGGGAGATATAAGCTGGTGAAACTCTGCGAAAGCATAAGATGGTGGTGGAAACTCAGGTTATTGCACCAACCTTGGAAAATTGAAAAGGTGACTTATGTTGGAATCATTCCTAGTGGGTGGACATGAGCTGGGCTTCTGTTAACTCTGCATACTTAAAAACTATGCAACTTCTTTTAGGTAAGACCTTCGCTGAGTCATGGTAGGTGGTACAGTAACACCAATGAATTGACAGAAACTTGTTGCTTGCTCTTTTTAAACTTAAGATCATCCTGTCATCAAACTGTCACAGAAGCAGTGCAGAGTGTGACAAAAGGTCCCTCTGTTAGGAAATGAGCTGGTCTGGGTGCTTTGTTTTTAGACAGTTACAGATGATTGCATATATGAAAATACGATAAAATTCATCATTTCTCGACATGGATCACACGTATGGACTGCATCATTTATGAGATGCTGCCAGTTAGACTGTTTGTGGATCAAGCTCTGTTGTCTTCATGACATCAAGGCCAAATGCTTCACTGACTTGTGGACACACGTGAAGTTATCCCTCACATGCTGTCCGTGACTCCTCATGCAGAAATCCCCTGGGAGTCTCACCCTCTGCTCAGATTAAGGTTCTTCCAAAGCTGCATCCTTGCACGTCCTTATAGTGTATGCTCAGGTTTAGTTTAGGCAGATAATTAAATTAAATCTGTTGTTAGTTTTCATTTTGAAATGATGCTTTTTCATCACCTTAAAATACCTTTATGGGCACTGATGTTTATATGCAACTTGTTGGTACCAATACTTCCCACATTTTCCAAGAATTGGTACAACCCTTGTACTAAAAGTCTTGGGAAAATGCAGAAAATTGCTTTGCCAAAATATTATGAAAATAATTTGAACAAAAATAACCTTTGGAAGTTGTTGTGGGTTTTTTTTGGCTGGTTGGTTGGTTGGTTGGTTGGGCTTTTTTGGGGGGGTCTTTTTTGTTGGTTGGTTGGTTTTTTAGGGTTTATTTTTCTCAGAACAAGAAGGTTTTCTATAAAATTTTGATAAATGCTAGGCAAGGAAGTAAATCACTAAATAGTGATTTAATTGCAAATTTATCTATAATAGGCATCTATGCATGTGCTTGTAAATGAATTAGCAAAGAACCAGGCCTCTCTTGTCATCTTTGTAACTCTGTCTTTTTCTTCCTACTGACAGCCTCCCTTGCTCACCCAGGCTGGTACCTTTTGCCTTGTGTCTAATCAACACCTCCTGGTAGAATTCAGAGACAGCTGGTATATAGCATATATATATATTTTATTGGAAAAACTTGTACATTGGTAACTCACATAAGTTGATAGAGGCAGCTAAGAAATAATTTCCATAAATGATAGGAAAACTTTTATTCCCTGTACCCTCAAAAGTAGCGATAGTTTTAGGGGAATTTGAAAGGAAAATCACAGAAAAATTTGGGTTTGAAGGGGCATTAACAATCATCTCATTCCAAACCCCCTGGTCAGGAACACCTTCCACTTGACCAGGTTGTTCGAAGCCCTGTCCAGGCTGGCCTTGAACACTTCCAGGGATGGGGCATCCACAGCTTCCCTGGGCAACCTCTTCCAGTGTCTCACCACCCTCACAGCAAAGACCTTCTTCCTAAAATCTTATCTAAATCTGCCCTCTTTCAGTTTAAAATAATTTCCCCTTGTCCTGCCACTATCTGCCCATGTAACAGCTGCTCTTCCTCTCTTTTATAATCTCCCTTTAAGTACCGGAAGGCCACAATGAGGTCTCCCTGGAGCCGTGTCTTTTGCAGGCTGAACAACTCCTAGCCCAGCTGCAGTGTTCCAACCCTCTGATCATCTTGGTGGCTCTCCTCTAGACCTATCCAACAGGTCCATCTCTTTCTCCAGGTGGGGTTTCATGAAGGCAGAGTAGAGGGGCAGAATCTCTTGAGAGACTGGAAAGACTGCCAGTGAAGACTGAGGCAAAGAACTCGTTGAGTACCTCAGCCTTCTCTATATCTGTTGTCACCAGTTCTCTCTTCTCATACCCATCCTGTACACCCTCCTTGGCCCTTCCTTTCTGACCTATGTACTTATAGAATTCCTTCTTGTTATTCTCCACATCCCTTGGCAAGACCTATTCCATGTCTGCCCTATCTTGTCTGATCTTGTACCTACATATCCAAACTATGGCTTCAGTTACCCAAAATATTTGAGTATTTGAGGAAGAAAATTCAAAAATTCTTTCATTTCAATTCCTCTATAAAATAAAAAGTTTCGAACATTTTCTTTGGAGTAGGTGAAAATTATGGAGACTGGATAGCATCTTATATATAAAATGAGCTTGAGCCTCTAGATCTTTACAATATTCTGTGTTCACAGTTTGGGGTTGGAGGGTGGGGGGATAAAAAGTGCTATAGATCTTGCTCATCTGATATTTTTGCTCACGAGCACACAAAAGACTGGTATAGCAATAATAAACACCTGCTGTCACCTACTGCCACCATGATATTAACAAAGTGAACTCTGATATCAGCATTTGCAAAGGGTGAACAGAGACAACGCTCAAGTGAGCCCCAGGGAATTATCTCTTGTTGTCAGCTCTTCTGTTTGTGGCTTGTCAGTGCAAAGACATCTTCTGCTCTTGTTCACTTTCTGGCACTTGTGGGGCTCTTGGTAAAGCTCACATGCCAAGATACCATTTAAACACCTAGATCTTTAGGTGGCATTTAGAACAGTATTCAGAACATTACTTTTCTTTACCCAGGGGACTACAGGTTTAGTTTATCAGCTGTAGATTGGTGTGTGCCTCTGCAGGGAAATCCAACACTGTAATAATGTAAATTCAGCTCCAGGAACTCAGCGATGCGCAGCAGGGTAAAAACGTCCCCCCGATTTGGGATGGGAATGTGCCTCCCTATCTCCAGGCAAGGTTTCTTTTAGGTAGCTCATCTGCTGTGCCAAGCCCACCTGCAGGGGGGATGATTTCAGCATTGTTCAAGGCTTTGTTGTATGAGTCTGCAGGATAAGATATGAGCACACTTCAGTGAGGATCTAAAAACCAAGATTTTCAACAGATTGCTGTGCTGTAGCTGAACTATGACTTCTAAGTAGTTCTTAGTTCCTTGAATCTTATTTTCATGCTCTTAATGGCTATGCTAGTTAAATCTATTATTTTTTGGGTGGAATGGGTCTGCAATCTGAAAATGTCTTATCCATCCAGCTATCTGAACAAAATTGCTTGTGAAGATTCCTTTGTGGAAATAAGAATATGAAATTCACCATATAAATCTGGCAATGCTACACAAAACCCCTGCAGGACTGGGTGGGAGGAAGTTTTGTTTTGTTTTTTTTAAGAATAAGAGAAAAGTGTCATTTATGCCTGGATAATTAGTGGAGTTTTACCACTGAAATGTACACCACTTGGAGGAATATTCACTGGCGCCTTTCACACCTGCACAGGGTATGAAATTCCAAACAATTAAAACAATTAATGTTTCCTCCTGAAAAAAAGTCTATTGTGCTTTAGCAAAAAGCATATTGTAGGACTTGTAACCAATGTGGTAAAACAGAATGTGTGATAAATGGAAAATGTGCTGTCAAAGATCCTGACGCATTTTTTCATTCCCAAAAGTAGATATGGATAACTTTGTGAGCTAGTGTCACTTGCCAAGATGAATTTATTGCAGTAATCCATGTGAAAGGCTTTTGCTTTTCAAGAATTGTAACAGTGAGTTGTTTGGGTTTTTTGTTCTGCTAAAAACAAAAGTGTGGTGCCATTTCATCTTTCGGTCTTTTGAAAACAAGTAGCATGGGGTTAAAAGTCATCTTAAAAGTGAACAACTTGTTCACTTTCTTTCAAATTCTTTCAAATTTCTGTTTATCTTCTATCTGAAAGGAACTCTAAAAGGGGATATACCAGACAAGTTTTTATATTAAATATTAGTTTATTGTGTCCTGGCCTTGCTGTGTAGGTGTTCACTCTCTATTTCTTCAAAAGGCGGGAAGACTGCAGTGAATCAATCACTTCATTTTTACACTTTGTGCATTCTATGAATGTCATTTTAGTCATCACATGGAGAAAAATGTTATATGTACCTTGAGAAAGCAAATACCTAAAAAGAAGACTCTTTTAGCTGACAGCTCCAAAATGTCATTCCTGAGTGTTTGTGGCAGTATATTAAAATTATTTCTTTAGAAGAGAAATTTAACAGAAGTTATTTAACAGAAAGAGAGGGGAAAATGCATTTGACTTCCATTAGAGTTTTCGTGGTCATCCTTGTAGAGAAATGGTGAAAAAGCATTTAAGAAAATAAAAGTTGAAATCCTCTGCATCCCTGGTGCAAAGCAGGAAGAGACACCAGCACTCCATGGGTGTGCCATCCCTCTCCCAGTTCCCTATTTTTGGAAGGCTCTGTAGAAGGTCAGTGGGAAACATAACTCCTGGCTCCTAAGGCAAAAGCAGCCTGGATTATCATCCATGTGAAACCAAAGACGGGGTGCTCGCAGAGAGCAAATAGTTACTCCTGTTAGTATTTCCTAGATGAATGCAAGCAGCTTAAATTACAGTTGTTCTAAATTAGCTGCTGAATTAAAAAAAAATATTTAGCTCTATTTTGTTTCCCTTTGGTCAATCGTTCATTATTTCCATCTAGTGCTTGAAACCTAATCACTGCTGCTGAGAAAATATTCCAGGAAACTATCTCGACAAAGCATTTTAATGTAAATATTAAAAGAGAAACTTTTTGTCAGTTTGATAAGAATAAATTATACATAATACATTCATAATCCTACACTTTGTTCATTTTTAATGTGCAGTTGCTGCATTTGTATTAGGAAGCCATAAACACTAATACTGATATTTCGTGCTTTATTAGAAATAGCAATTGAAGGAAGAAAATTTTGGAAGCTCCAGCTCTCCAACAACCATGTTTGCATGAGCACAACAGCACCAGGGAAGGGTTCTGGTTGTCATGGCTGAGACTGTGGTAGCCAGCACATCCCTGGCTTGGAACTGTGGCTTTGTCCCTCTTGTGCCAACCAGTGGCTGCAGCTTTCTTGAGGAAATCTCGGTACACGCCTTCTCCAAGAAAAGCTGGGTTCGTGTTGTCTCTTAAAAAAAAAATCTTTTAAATGCTAACTAAAATAATTAAATCTTAAAGTATATTTAGAAGCTGCATTTGAAATTCCAGTCCTCAGAAGGGGAGAAAGCACCAATTTCACCATTCGATGAGTGCCATAAGCTGATTTATGGCTTCTTTTGACACTCGGTCATGTGGCAGAGGCAAAGGAGCAGCTGGTAATGCAACCAGTAAAAGTTAAAGAGGAGGAAATGCTATATTACAGAAGCAGAGGGATATTATTAGCTCCTGCACTCTGCTAGAGATGATGCTTGGGATGAGAGAAGCTCTTTAGGAGGCCAGACAAATTTCCCTGAGGCTTTCAAAACTGGTGTTTCGCAGTGGGAGCTGGTCTGGACCAGACTGTGCCACACAGAAATGAGGGGCCACAGATGCAGAGAGGTGCTGGACAATCACATAACTGTGATCCAGGTCCAACGCAAGCAGTGTATTCTTGCTAAAAGGGACTTCTTCAGTGTAATTGAGTGTGCTGGATGAGAGACCAAAAAAGTCATGAGCTGAGGAAGCTGAAGCTTGGGGAATTAAAATTGGAACCTTTTCTGCATGTTGCATTATCAAACTGGGAAGGACCAAGCTGGCCCATCACTTTGCAGACAGTGAAGGGCAGACACTGACAATAGCACCTGGATTGCCGTGTCAGTAGTACATGGAAAATCATGGTTCCTGTCCTTTATAGCTCTCTGTATGGGAAACGTGGGCCAGTCCCTCTCTTAACCTTACCAAGCTCACCCTTACAGCCTTGAGACTTGCTCAGACACCTCTCCATGAAAAACCACTCCAGACACTGATTGCTCTGACAGTGCAACCTCCTTCTCCTATTTTGCCACCCATGTCCTAAGATGGGCCATCAGTCCCCTGAGTGGGCTGGCAAAGTGTGAGATGCTGTAATGTGTACGACTTTAAATTTTTGTAAGGAGTGAAAAGGCAAGAAAAATTAACATTAGTAATATTTAGCTTTAAAAAAACCCAAACAAAATGAAAACCCCACAACCTCCCATCCCAACGTTCTTAAAACAGAAAGAATCTCTTCATGTAGGAAGCTACAGACGGAGCATTTAGGAGGGAGAAGAATGAAGAATTCTAAGACTGAAAAAAGTACATGTGATAGGAAATGGGGCCAGTTCTGCATCAAGATGGGATTTTTGTGACCTTTCCATGCATGTATTCCAGGTGAAATTCCCCTTTCTGAAATACGGAGTTGTAGCATACCTACGTCAGGAGATACTGTTGACACTTGTGAGTGGCACTTTTTTTTATCAGCTAGAAGTATCTGTGAACTGGAAAGCTTATCATTAATAATTAATGTAGCTTCTTCTGCTTTTCATGTCTGTGTCTGAAAACCTGGATATATTCAGTTTCTTGAGCTTTGCTTCCATCTAAGTTTTGATCATCTCACATCCCCATTGCCATTATTTATATTGCCTTGATCCATCTTGCAAACTGAGTTCTCAGTTAAAGCTGTATCTAGATCATCCTTGATCTATGTCCTATCTCTATCACATCACACTTCTTTTTCTTTGCTTCCTTGCTCTTCTCCTCTTATTTGTACACAACAGTCTTGTTGCTGTTTGTTCTGAGTTACAACTCTTCTGTTTGTAAAATAGCACTTGTTCAAGTTGTGTTTAAATTATATTCAAAAATAGAATTTTTTTAGTAGACATTTTTCATAAACCCTAAACTCTCTTCTAAATCCATTTTACACTTTTTAAAATCAAGTGTGTATTTCTGTCATCTTAAAAAATGAGCTATGTTTTATTTATTTATTAAAAAAAAAAACTGAAGAGGAAAAGCAACAGCTTCCAAACTGCAGATTGAGAATTAGCTTGTCCTTAGCAAGTGAGATGGTTTTGGCAGCAATCACACTAAACAGGGATTTTCCAATCTTGGCTGCTAACATGAGATTCCTTGTTTAGGATCACATTGCTTGTAGATTACAGAATTGGCCACAGAATAGACACACTACTCAAATGACAGATTTGTCCAACCTGTGCTGTGTTACAGGAAACAGAGCCATGTTTCGTAAACCAGAGCTAATATTTTCCATCTGTAACCAAGTACAAGACTGATGAAGGACATAAAGAATATTCCAAAATGGAGAACAACTGGAAGAAGTCTTTTAAAAAATGCATTTTTGTTTATTTCTTTCTCTTATGATCTTGCAGACTGTAACCACCACATGTGAATACCCATCCCAAGGGAAGGGCTCCATGTTACAGACCAGGAGCTGAGCTGTGGAGGGGTGACTGGACCTGCTCACCAGTGCTCCCAGGCTTTGCCTCATGGGCCCCTAATGCCCTTGGTCCCTGTGTGATGTGTTGCAGTGTCCCTAAGTGGATTAGTGGCAGATGACCTTGTGTCTTTGGGTAGATGTTGGTTTGTGGGCCATTTAGTGTTCCTTGTTCCTTTTGAATAAAAAGGTAATGATGCCAATTTGAGATTTTTTAAGATTTGTCATTGCTAGAGGAGAGCTTGCTTGGCAGATGCTGTTGCATTTCCAAAACTGGTTTAGAGAGAAGGAGAGACTCTGGATTGGGAGCAGGGAGTTCTGTCAAGAGCTCCTGCTGAACTCATCACGTGTGGACCAAGTGTGTGTGGACAGGAGTTCCCATTTTCAAGACATATTTTAGAAGATGGAGCCAGAGGTGCCAGTGTGAAAGTGAGAGCTGTGTAAGATTGAAAGAAAAAAATCTCACATTGGTCTCGATGGATGATGATGGAGGTGCTCACCAGGCTGGGACTTCCAGGGTGCTGAGGTGGTGTATGCAGCAAACTGGGTTTGTGCAGAACAGATGGCCACAAAAGTTTCACGGCTGTGGAAGAGGATTTCTGAAAGGGCAGAATTTGGCTCAAAGTATTTCTCTGAGGTTGTGGTGCCTGCAGCAGTCATCGGGCTGTGTTTTAACCACAGGGTGAAAAATGCTGCGTGTGTAAAGCAAATACTCCTCTGCCCACGTGTATTCAATAGCAATGACTGCACAAAGCCCGTGACTGGCTAATTTTAGTGTGGGTTGGTTTGGGGTTATTTTCATAAAGACTGTCAGTCCTGTAAACCACACACACTTCCACCCTCGTTTCCATCTGCTCAGAGTAGCACGTGGCTCATCTAGGATTCTGGTGGAAGTGTACAAGTATTTTAATGTGCTCCTAGAAAGTAGGTTTTAGGTATAAAGAGTCTTTGTTACTCCAAAGACTCTCTTATCATATCTTAGGTAGTAAATGTTTATCAAAACAGTGATGAAAAACATTGGAGAGTGCAATTAGAAGGTGGTTCATCAGGAAGAATGGGTGCCCTCTTAAGATAACTGCTGTTTCAAAGTGAGGTCTTATTGTGCTGGTCTTATTGTAAATTAAGATTTTGAGCAATGCTCTAGGGCATATTTTCATGTTTGTAACCATAAGTTGAGTGCTAGAATACTAACAATTCAAATTAGTTTTAAAGAGAAAGTTTGAGGTGTCAAGTTACAAGTGTGAACACTGGTATTGTTTTAATATAATACCTTCTTTTTCTTCTTTTTTTTCTTTAACCTTTTTTTCTTCTTTTATGAAGAAATAGTCATTGATGCATGTCATTGCTTTTGCTAAGGTTAAGTCTAGAGTTCAAGTTTTGCTTAGGTCTCATTTGAGAAGAGAAATCTCATTATTAAGAGTTCACATCAATTAGAGAGATGGGACAGCAGAGCTCAGCGTCATTTCCCATATCTTCAGCTAAGAGGAACTGAAAGAGCAGCACTTTGGTGGCTGCTCTGTGGGGATGACATTAAGTTTGGAATTGAAGTTCTTGTTTCACTTAGACAACAGGGACACAGTAAAACACATCCTCTCAAAGCAAGAGCTAGTGTTGGAATTGCTAAATGCTGCCTTATTCTTTAAAAAAGGATCATGGACAACTGACTATCTCTGTTCACTGGGTCAGGGCCCAGGGTGCTGGGTTTTTTCTGGCTGGTCCAGATAAAGGCTGGTCTTAAGTCTGCTACCTTATGCCGGTTTGGGTCAGTCAGCGTGAGGGCAGACACTTGCTGTGCCGTGCACAGGCTGCTCCCCTTGCTGCTGTTGATTTTAAGATTAGTGCCAAAACTGGGAAATAGAGCTGTTTCAGAAAAAGAGAGGTAGCTGAGCCAATGTGACTGGAGTACTTTTAACATCTGCAGCTACAAGATAAAGACAAGCTTTAGCAGGCACATTTCTGCTCATCATTTGCCAGAAAGACCCATGCTGATTGTGACTAGGTTCTGCTGTTTGTGGCTTTGTTTGAGTGGAACTGGAACTAGCTTTAAGGCTGCCAACCAAAGGGTTCAAACATACATTTATTGTGGAGACACACCACTGCATGGGTAGGATGAGAGCTGACACCTGCAGGAGCCTGCTCCTCTTTGGAGCACAGTTAAGTTTCAGTTTTCTTAAACTGAGCTAAACAGTTCTGTAAAGTTTAAAGCAGTGGTTAGTGCTGAGATGGAGACTCCAGCTCAGGAAAGCTGAGGCTGTTGGTTCAGTTCTCGGATCCTTGCACCTCAGCTAAAGTTGGGTGATGAAAAGGAGAATGCTTTATCCCATCCAGTGCTGGTCAGGGATAAAGCCATCTTTATCCATCTTGCTAAACGGGTTATCTCTTGCAGCTCCCACTGCCAGGACCCCAGCTGGATCCTGTAACTGGTTTGCTAGCTTTGATTCTAGAAGGAGTTTGGATGTAGCGTCAGCTAAGGATGAAGTTTAGCCCTGGCACTGCAGGTTTCCTTCTGCTCTTTGCTGGGATTGTGTTGCCTAGAGACTCATCCTGGGGCCGTGCTTGCAGGTGGGATTAATACCAGATTAAATAAAATTATGGGATGGGATCAGAATGAATTAAATATCTTATTTGTTCAGTTCTTCACATTTTTGGCAAATTGACTTTTCTGCCTGTGTCCAACTCACTCAGAAGTTCCTTTGGTGGGTGATAAGTGAATCTCTGTGCACAGCTCTGACCCTTTAAATTTCTTTTCAACGGTAAATTGTTATTTATAGAAAGGAGTTTGACAGAGGCTGTGGAATTATTGACTGTATGTTTTACAAACCAAGCCAAATGAGGAACAAAAATAATTTGGATTCAAATTCTTTGAAGTCCAAGCTGTGCATTAGCTCTGCTGCTGTTCATGGGATCCACTAAAAATCTGCATTAAGGCCTTTTGGATTTGTTCAGTTCTTTTATCTTGCAAAAATTTGGAACTTTAGCCTAATTAAACCCTGGGAAAATAAGAATTTGGTCTAGCTTAAAATTTGATTAGCAGACATGGAAGAAGCTGGTGCATAAACTGTTAATTGTTGCCGTGTGAGAACACAAACAGGAGGAATGTATGGAGCGAAGCAGGGTCTGGCGTTACTGTTTGAGGAAAGCTGTTGTTTCGCAAAACATTTCTCTGGATTAGGGAATAACCTGGGATGCCCTAGAGACATACCTGGGCACCAAGTCAGAGTCATGCACAAACACATGGCAAAGGACTGACTTGCACTCGGCCCTGACCATTTGCTTTTCCATTTGCACAGCGAGGCGGGTCGGTCACCACGCAGGCAAAGCAGGAGGCTGCCACCTCCCTGTGGCACAACCACGAGATCCCGAGGCAAGGAACGCCATTGAGAGGGCAGTGAGGACAGCCAAAGCCAGGTGGGATTGCAAGCTGCTGGGAAAACATTAGGGAAGTACAGGGCGGAAAGCTGCAATATTTGTAAATAATATTATCTGCATCAAGTTCAACGTGCCTTGGCGTTGTGAAAAGCTTTGGCAGTGCTTTGCGGCAAATTACGTCTGCAGTGAAATGTGAGCAGATGAAAACTGGAAGCAATCATGCTAAACACTCCTGAGGCTTTACCCTTCCAAATGTTTATGTTTATGTGGCTCCTGTTTTGATCACCTGCTTGCAGCTGAGTATTTTCCCTTTCCTCCTTGGATTTTAAGGGAGCAGCAAACTAATAAAGGGCAGGATTTCTCTTCCTCCTCTGTTCTAGTACCCTGTGTGGAAGATGAGTGAAATTTCCTGGCAAGCAGATCTGAAGCAGGTTCTGAGCTTCTGGGAGATCTAATGAGGGTCTCTGTGTTGTGTGTCCAGTACTCTCAGGGGGCCTGTCAGACTAGAAAAAGGAGTTTTGGTGTTGTTAAAATGCGAGAAAAAAATAAAATTATTTCCTGTCTTCATAAACACCAAACTTGCTCAGCCCTGCATGTTCTGGTGGCCTATGCTCAGGTCTTTGGTGAGCCTGGGCTTTCCCAGTCCATCCCTCACCCTCCAACATATTTTCTGTGCAGTTAAGACAGCCTGGGGCTCATGTGTTAAAACAGAAGGTGCTGGGGTGCCATTCCCCTCCCTGGTACACATCATCCACACTTTCCTCACCACAGGGGATGCTCCTGGAGGCTGGTATTTCATATCACCACGTTGCCATGCCTGTCTATGACAAGGAGAAAATTTTAGCCGCTCGCCTCATTGGGTTGCAAACCTTTATGAACACCGCAACTAATAGCCTGGGTAAGTGGAAGATTAATTTCTATACCACCTGGCAGCAAGCTGTGGATTAGGCTGCTGTCCCTCGTGTGGGTTTAATGTTGGAGGAATGGGGCACTTGAGCACCCAGACAATCAGCCTCTTGTTTAAACAATGAGCTTCTCGGTCTTGTTAGCCAGCACTCTTAAATTTTCATTTTATTCTGGTATGCAGGCTTGTGTGATGTGGAGAATTGCTGCAGCACAGAGAGACTGCAAACCTGTTCAATTAAAGGAAATGCTCAGATCCAGCTGTTGGAGTCCCATGAATGCCAGTACTCCTCACAGAGTAAGTAAGACCAACGCACTCTGCCCTTGGAACAGATACGACGATCTGCGCCCTAATTCTCCTGAAAAAAAAAGCCTTTGTTGGGAGAGGACGACTGGGGAAAGGAGGAGGAATGCAAAGCGTGGTGCAGAAAATGCCCAGTGAGACCAAGTTTTCTGCAGATATAACAGTGAGGGCTCTATAGCATGAGCCTGGTAACGAGGCACCATCAGAAGCACGTACAGTACAAGCTCCGGTTACAGCTATAGAATTGTCTTGTAAGTTTTGTAAATGCTTTCCTCCCATGAAAAAACCACATGTTGTGCAGTAACTTACCCCATGCTTTCGCTTCCAAGGAACAGGCTAACAAGCACAGCCGTGGTGTGTGACCATACACTGCACTGTTTGTGCCTGGGCTTTCAGTTGCCTTAGTTTTGGTGACCGGTTTCTGCACCCATTTGTAGGTGACAGAGGTGTTGGGGCAGTGTCAGATGGTCACCCAGATATGCCAGATGTTTTTGTACAGATCTTTTCATAAAAGATCTTTTCTATATTTTATGTATATCTACACATATCAATAGACATGATATATTATTATTTATCTAAAAATATAATATATATATTTTATATATATATAAAGGGTTGTAGCTGTTTCAGTAGGTGCTGAATACACTTCAGCTACAAATGCACAGCAGCTGACCTAATGCTTGTGTCTCAACCAAGAGCTGACTTCCTAAGACTGAGGCAGGAGAAGGAAGGCATTGGAACGGGATAAACCACAGGAAGAAATGATGGGCTTCACCTGAGTGGCAGAAGCCCACAGGCACCTGGAATCCTCATCTCAGGGCAGGGGCTGGTAACCTCTTGTTTGACACCAGGAACAATTGTATCTCTGGAAATGCAGTTTTCCCCACGCCTGCTGTTGCTTCCCCCTCAATCTCATTTTGTTGACCGTTTAAAAATTGTGACATGAGGGTTTTAAAAAGATACTAGGCACAGTTTCAGCTGCTGAGGTGGAAATGGGTTTCTGACTGGCTCTCAATGGCAGGCAGGCTGCTGCTGGCCCCTAGGCTGCACACTCGTGCCATTTGTCACACAGGCTAAAACAGAAAAGGTTGCATTTTAATTTGCTAGGTGGGCCTGTGAGGTGCACAGGATTGAACCCCATGCTGAACTGGATAATAAAGTCTTGATTGTTAATTGGCTAGTCCAAGTGTCTTTTTTAGTCAAGTATATGTCAATCTTCCCCCTTATATGTGTGTATATATATATATACACACACATATGTAAACATATATGTACCTATGTGTGGCTGGGGGTATGTGTATATATATATACACACACATATCTATAGATACATCATTTATGCACATGTTAAAAAAATATATAAATGCCTGACTTTAGTGTCAGGTTGAGAAAGGGCTGTGGTGCTTTAAATCAGTGCAGAAGATGAAGCAGCTGTTGGGTCAAATCTTTGCAGCTTTTCTATTGTGTGATTCTTGTTTCAGGCAGCAGCTGAGGCCACAGGCTCTGTGCAAGAAATTTTGCCGAAGAAATCCCCTCTGCATGTGGCCAGCAGCCCTAATCAGCCTTTTCTGGTGGATGGTGAAACAGTGGAAGACCTTTGAAGGAAATTCCTACCATGGGGTTTGTATGGCTGTGAGGTATGTATAGAACCCCTTGCGCCTGCCTCATCTATTTGTTGTTAAAGTGTATTTTAAACACGCATTGCTAGCAACAGATTGAAAGAGTTGCTTTGTAAATCAAAAACAAATAATTCTAACTGTCTGCATGATATGATGTATAAGTGGTCTTCTTTCAGGTAAGTTAAAATGCAAAATCAGAGAAGAGTTGTGGTCCAGCTGATGAGTGGTATAAATCAAGAGCTGGGACACTAAGGTGAGTTGGCTGAAAACAAATACTTAATGCACTGTCCTCTGCGTTTGGGGCAACTTAAAACAGGGTAAACAGTCAAAAACAGCTCCAGAGTCCAAGCTTTACTGAGTTTTTGGCTCACTGACTAGTGTAGATGCTTGCAAGACCTCTCCCTCAGCAGGGCTGGCAGACTGACCCTCCCTTAGAGTGACAAACCTAGATTGCTGCAGTGAGAAATGTCTCTAACTATTAATAACCTTGCTTTGGATTTAGGTTCTTTACAGATGCGCTTTACAGAGGAGCAGAAGCTATGGCTTCAGGAGCTGCAGTCCTGTCCCACCCCAGCTGGACATGTTCCTGCACCCTCAGCATCTCTCCCGCTGCCACGGAGGTGCTTGCATGAGAGCAGTGTGCCATGCCTGCACCTTCACCTCCGGGGCTGTGTCTGATGGATGGCTCTTGCAGTCACAGAGACCTGTTCCTGTGTGCAAGGGGAGTGTTAGGCCACCCTTGACAGGGCTTCAGCTCACACAGAGCCAGGGCTGTGCCGTGAGGGGGAGTGGGACACAGAAAACCCTTCCAGCCCTGAAAAACCAGCGGGAATGCAGGCAGAGTCCTGTTGCACAGCAGCCAGACTGGCTGGCACCCCAGCAGGGCACTTCATCCCCAGACAGCTGCAGCTGGCCATGACAACACCCCTGCTGGGCAGTGCTGGAGAGGCTGGGGGGCAGCTATGGGGGGAATGCACCCAGGGGTGCTGCTTCTTGCACTGCCCAAACCGCTCGTGCAGTACGTGTGAGACACGAATCCCTCGTGCATGGCCCAAGTGCACCCTGAAGACACAAAACACACACCCTTACACTCCTAAACCACACTACACCCTCTGCTGCACAGCACTTACACACTGCACCCGTGGAAAGCAAAGCAGGTGTGTGCTGCAGACGTGGGGTACAAGCCACATCAGCCACACTCGGTGGAGACAGGATCTGGATGCTACTCCTGCTTTCCCAGTTCAGGTTTCCCAGCCACTTCCTTTCTTACACTTGTGGGATTGACAGAAAGCAAAAGCAGAGCACAGCACATCCCCCCTCGGTAGCAGAGCAGAGAAAGCAGCATTCACCATCTCCACTCAGACGCAGTTCTTTCCTCTGCCCATCACCTTTAACTAAACACCAAATCACATCCATAATATTTGCCTTAGACCATCTCAGCCTTCCCAAAGCACTTACCCTGTTGACCCTCAGTAATACCAAGTCTTGCTTGAGGCAATGCTGTGCCTGGTGGGACACACTAAGCTATGCACAGTGCTAAAGCCACAGCTGAATAGCTCAGGTACAGAAGGCTGTTACAAGTTGGAGACTGATACTCATTTCCCCTAAATATTTAATATCAGTGGTTAATTTCAGTGTCCTACCTGAGTCACTTGTCTGAAGCCAAGTAACCAAAACAACCAACAACAAGAAAGCTTTTATACCTTAGCATTATGGTACAGCAACCATCCCTCTGCAGTGTGGGCTTCACGTTGGTTGACTTAATTCCCAACTCTCTGCTCAAAGCTCCATTTTATTTGCCAAGTATATGCACTCTTTCCCAAGTAAAACATTCCATCTCAGCAAGGTGGTTAACTACACACCCTCTCTCTCCTCTCAGGAGCAGCAGACACACACTCCAACACTCTCAGCAAACATTACCTCCACCGAAGCAAGTCAGAGGTAGCCCCCAAACAACTCTGTCTGTGCCTGTGCTGTGGCACAGCAGATGCTCAGCTAGGAAAGAGCCAGCCTGCTCCCCTGTGTAACCCAACTCCCCCATGCCACAGCTTGAGAGTTTCAGCTGTGAGTGTGCCTTAGCAGGAATGCTGCAGGACAGTGCTCCTGGCTGCTAAGCATAGCTTTGATGGTCACACATCTTCCTTCTCGCTGGAGGGACTTGTGTGCCCAGCAGGCAGAGACCTGCCTTTCTCACATAACTGCCCCTGGTGCTGTTAATAAACCAAGCCTGGAGCAAGAGCTGCATTTTTATTGATCCTGGATAGAGCGACTCACCAGGTTTGCTGTGGTGGAAGCCTGCACCTTAAAAAGAAAAAAAAAAANNNCTATTAAGCACAGTAGGTTGATGCATGTTCTACCTCAGGGTGCAGGCCTGTGCTGGGGCTGAGGAGACCACGACCAACTATTTTTGTTTTTTTTAAATTGTTTGTTTATGTATTGAGTCAGAAACAGGTGAGGGCACTCTCACCCCCTCTGGAGTCCTTCAGCATCTGAGTGTCACTTGCTCTGTTCACCAAGAGCCACCCACCAAAAGTCATTCACTCTCAGCTTGAGGCCACCAGCAGCACATGTCCTTGGAGCTCACTGGGGGAGAAGACAACAACTTTACCTGCAGAGTTTATGAAATTTGGAAGGACTGAACAGCTCAGAATTCCCACAAAAGGAGTGCACATCTTCAGTGAAACTGAAATATGAAAACTACCTCCACCAATACCCTTCTGAGGTACCAACTTCATGAGTATGAACAATAGAGTGGAACAAGACAGTTTCTCCCAGGTCTTGTCAAAGGGAAAAGACACTGCAGATCCTTTGTTATTTCTGAATAAAGGTTTTAAATTACACATCCAACTCCTATTTTAGAAGGGATTTTGACACCAATGAGAAAGAATGCTGTTGCTGGTAGGGGTGAGGGGGACCTGCATGCCTTGCTGGTGAAGGGTCACACAATGGGTGACAGGTAACACAATGTGTGCAGGTGACTCCTCCCTCCTGACGCTCAGGTAAATCCACTGCAGCATGCTGGCCATCACAGGAAGCCTCACAAGTGTGGACAGGTACACCCTGCAAGCAATCAGAGAAACCTAAATCAGGTACAATCACATCAAACAGTAAGTTCTCACAAAAAAAACCAACCAACCAACCAAACAAACAAAAGACCTAAATTAAGTTTTCTTTGCATGCCTGCACAGATTAGGCATTGTTACAGGTACAGTGTAGCATAGCATAACACCAGCTCATGGTGCCATGAAGTCAAAACCTCTGCTGAATTACCACCACAACTTGAGCTTCTATGAAGTACTAAAGCTTGACTCTGTATCTCTAACCTTGAGTTTAATGCATCTTAAAAGCAAGTTTCCATGTTACACTAATATATTCTGACACGTGTATGCTAAGGTATACAATACTTCATATTTAAACACCTAGGCACAAGAACAGAGTTTCAGAAACTGAACAAAAGCATCTTCAGTGGTTATCTAGTTTATCCCACCATTATTCTGTAGTGAAAAATACATCCACAATGGGCCCCCATAGATTTATGTGCATCCATACCTGATCCACACTTGCCAACCTCATAATGCACTCTATGAAGCCCCTTGTGAAGTCTGCAAATAAAGCAATGCTGGACAATCTTACTTCTAGGGACATCTGTTGTGTTGTATAAACTTACTCCTTTTCTTTGACAGTTGTATTTCATCTTTCCTTCTCCTCTGATTGAGGCCAAGCAGATAATTTCTTTTATTGCCCCTCCACCTTGGGTGTCACATTTGCTAGACCCAGTTGTGGATTTAACTCCAGTGATCCAGAGGAAGGATCAGCCTCCTCCCTCTTAGTCGGACGGTCAGAGGAGTCAAGCAGAAAATCCCCCATGTGGAGTCAGTAATTTTTATCCTGTGACCCAGGAGACATCATTCCTGTTGCAACTCGGATGATATTTCTGGAGCGAGACACGAATTAATTACTGGAGGCTGGGCCCATGGAAAGCATTCCTGTTTGCCACCGACTGCCCCCCAGAGCAATGGGGGCTTGATGCAAATGTTTTGGATACAGCCACATTAGATTGATAGAGTCCAAACCAGCAATTGTATAAAGAACTAAACTTGCTTTTGTGCATCCTACAAGGAGAATGACAGGCATCATCCAATAAAGCCTCAGTTACATGCAGTAGTCAAATATACCCTTGCATACTTGGTAGGGTAAACATTAGGTTGTGGGTTTTTAGTAAACTAGAAGCTTTTCTCTGCTGCTTAACATGTTTCTGTGATATTTTAACCAGCTGCTTATCTGTCACAATACAGTCTGGCTATATTGCTCTAATCATCTAGATTAGCACAGGTTTATCCCTATTTCCATGTGGCACACAATCATTTATCCCCAACCTCAAAAGCAGTGGAGGCAAAAAGGAACTGACCCCTTGTCAGTCATCCTCAAATGATGAGGCTTGTATGGCAATTATGGCACACACACAAGCTGCCATCAGGGTTTAACACACACCTTCATTTTCCAGAGGTTTACAGAAGTTTTGTCAGTCACACTGCAACATTTACCTGGGCCCACTATTTGAGACTGCCTCTAGTCCAGCACTCCACAGAGGATGGTTACAGCCTGATAAACGTACTTTTTCTAACCTAGGAATAGCTTTGGACCAGCTGCCTTCACTAAAAGGAAGGCCAGAAAAACTTATTTTGCCCTCTTCGTCCCCAGCATGCAGCTACGTAATATGTTCTGGAGACTCTGAATATTTGAAACAAGAGATAGTCATTTGTCTTTATGGGCTGCATCAAATGGTGGATTTAAAACAGTTGGGAGCATACAGAGCAAGGGTAGGAACGAGGAAACTTGGTTTGCTCCCTCGGTAACAAAATCTACAGCACAGCAGGAGAACAGAGCATGATAATTAGGGAATTACAGCTGTTAGTCACAGAAAATATGCTGCAGTTGCAGGTCAGGGACCTGAGGTTGTAGCACAGGAAGGAAAACCGTAATTTAGAGTCTGCAAGGAACTCACTGCATGCATTAGACTTCTTGCTACTTATAGCATCCCTACACCTGTTTTCCAGGGCGGAAATCAAACAGACAAGAGCAGAGATCAGCAACAAGCCACCAAGGAAGTAGAGTCCCCCTACAATAGTCAGGACAAGAACTATTTTTAATAAGAAATGGATATTCCCTCAACTCTTTTTCATTCCCCCTCTTTCTACGCAGGACAATCAGAAGTGTGAACTTTAAGATGAGGGAGATGACAAAACTTGATCCACATAGTTATTCTGGGAGCTAGCAGCTCCCTTAAGAAGCACCAGTTGTTACAAGAGATGAATAATGAGAGTCCCACTGAAACAGGGCTTGGCTTGGAGACCTCTGTGTATTAACCCAGAGCCTTGTATTAGTTTCCTGCAAGGGGTAGCTGTTCCTGAAGGGAACTGAAGGATACAAAGGGAAATACAAGCTTCAGACTGAATGCAATACCACTTGATCTTCCTAGCCTTCACCTTAAAAATGCCAAACTCTAATCAAGTGCTCAAGAACAACTCCAACAAATACCCACAACAGCATCATTAAAGCCATTCTGCCCACAAGCCTTTAAAAGGAGAGGACCAGCTGGTATAAAGCAGATCTATCACTCGTGCTTTAGTGTAACCTTCGACCCAGCTAAATTCTCCATAAAAAATTCCTCATTGCAATTCCACCCAAGATGAGAATTTTTGTTTATTTCACCCAATCTCCTCCACCCTTTGTTCCAAACTGATCATGTCCGAGTTTTTCAGATGATGTTCCTTTCCAAAATTTTTAGCGTGTGGGAAAGCATCTTTCTTACTTCTCTGTCCATAAATCAAGTTGCTTCGGAAACAAAGAGCTGACTCTAACAGGTGAGAACTGGAGCATTAGAGAACTTGAGGGAACCTAAACTTGCTGAGGAACAGAAGAAACACCCACCACACCCTGAGGCTGGCCAAGAGCCGACAGCTTCTTTTCTTCAGACCTGCACCTGTGCTGCCTGACCACACAGCTCAGATTCAGAGGCCAATACCAGGAGACCTCAGGCCATGAGGCTCAAGGCTCTCCATAAGGCATAAAGAGCTCATTCAAGTGATAATAGACAAGACTTCCAGCATTTGCCTGCTGTACCAGCTAGCAGCTTTACATCACATCTAAGCCAAACTCATTCTTTCCATGGAAGAGCAGCTATTAATAACTTCCTACCACCCAGTCCAGCCTGCTGACCAGTAGCCAGGCCTCCCCAGTTCTCCTTGAAGCCTGGCAGTATGCCATGCAGATCAACTAATTCAAACTATTTTGGACAGGAAGGTATTTCAATGTCCTAGACCCTCAAGCTGTCCTAAGCTAGCCTCTGTTTCAAAGGGGTATTACATGATTGATTCACTCACTGCTGTCCCTTGTGCGAGGTGTCACAGCAAGAGCAAAGGTGAGCAAAGCCCCTGGGCTCTGGGGTAAAATCCTTCCCTTGGTACTCTACCAGCTCTCTGGATGTCAAGTTTTCCTGACCTTGTAAGCTCTGAGGAACAGTGGGAAGCACTTGCAGTCGGCCAAAGGGATAAAATGCTTCTACTCTGGGTGAGCTGCTCACCCTAGAGCCTGTGCCTCACTCAGAGTTAGGGTGTCAGCCAGATGGTTCATGCACTCGGAGGCTGGGGCAGTCGTGCCAAATGCTGCTGGAGCCTTCCTCCTTGCCCTGTTTCTGGTCAGCAGCAGACTGGCAAAGGCAAGTTGGCTCCCGATCCCTACTCAGAAGACAGCCTGTATTCTCCACCTTATTGAGACAAAACACCTCAAAGAAGAGGCATTGCTGCCATTTGGAACAGGATTTCTTTACATTCAGAAGAAATATTAGTAGAGATGCATCTCAGTCCTGCAGCCTTTTCACCAAAGCCACTTAAACATAATAATGTGACATTTGGTTTTAAAGTAAAAAAACTCTTCCAGAGTAAGACAGCAACTTGCATTTTAGAGCCCCATGCACTGACTTGCCCTAGATGTACCTCCACCCACTTGCTGGTACTTGTGCAGTCATTTCTCTAGGGGAGACAAGGATTCACCAGGTCTTGGTGCAATGCACCCAGTTTGTCTCAGTAAAAGTTTCGAGTCCAATCCTGATAGTGCCAAGTGCTTGATGCCGTTTTTAGAAAGCAGAATAACTAAGTATTTAAGGACAGATCCTTCCCCAAATAGACAAGAAGAGCCAATCAGCAGCTGTTTCTCTGGAAAGATTTTGCCAGCACTACAAATGCTCCATATAGAAGCAGAAAGACGCTACTTCTGAGCATAAATGCATGTTAGATGACATTACCACTAAATATACCAGGTGACTGTTAGCACAATTGGTTTGCTTCCAGTCTGGTTCCCCTCCTTGGTGTGGGCAGCAAGGGCATCTTAAATGAAAAAGCCCCAAGATGAATTTAGTTTAATGACTGAATGTGGAGGGGGGGCAGGGAAGAAGGAAGGAGAACCAATATTAAGTGTGGAAACTAATACAAAAAGCTTCTGGGATATTAATAGTGTGCTGAACTAATAAGATGCAGTCAAAGCTATGAAGTTTCTGTAACACCGCAGCAGCTGCTACTGTGAAGTAAGGGACTAGAGTGGATCTGTGTATTTACAGCAGTTATCTGAAAGCCTGGGCATGTAATTCCACTCAGAACTCCCCACCAACACAAATACATTAAAAGGAGACTGAAAAAGCTCCTGTAAACCCACTAAGCACAATAGCTAAAGTTTCCACAAGAAATAATTCATAGCATTACAGTTATGCTCACAGAAATGGGCTAAGACCCTCTCTGGACTCAACAGAGAGCAGAAGCTCTTGCTGAGAACAGGATCTACTGTAGCAGCTCAAATACCTTCCAAGCCTATTGATTGCTAAAAACCCCTCTGGGACAGGAATCTGTAACATAAAGAAGTCCCATAGAAGTTAGGCCAGACAGTGACTGCTTAAAAACCTTAGATCGACGTTATTTTTTGGTTTTTGTTTGATTGTTTGGGGGTTTTTTTGTGGGCTTGGGCTTGGGTTATTTGGTTGTTGCTTTGGATTGGGTTTGGTTTTTTTGGGGCTTTTTTTGTATCCACCTACCGACAAGGTTGGTTTGTCTACGAAGAGATGAGACCAGGCATCCATTTCCTTTCAGAGTTTGAGAACATGCCCAGTCAAAGACAAATCCTAGGAGCCAGGTGCCTTCTGTACAAATCTCCACAGCCTCTCCAAAGGCTGAAGAAGGCTACGTGATTGGGAACCCTCATAAAGCACCAGAAAGGCAGTGTCTGGTTAATTCTACAGAACAGCTGAGGGGACAACTCAACACACTGTCCATATGGCACCCCCCATGCCAGGGGAACACCAGGAAAAGCTGCACCCACAACAGCAGAACAAATGCTGCTATCGCCCAGAAACACCACAGCTTTGGGTACAGACCCGAATCCCACCACGGAATGAGTGAGTAAGCACATAACGTGAATTTACTGTGGATTTCAGAGTCGATGAACGTGGTCTCTACACAACAAGAGACTGAGGTCACAAACAGCATCACCATGATCCCCTTGGACTCCTCGAGATAAGCAGTAGCCCTAGAGTATCTAAAGCCCTTGCCTGGTTAACTATTCCAGTCAGAGCTCTCTGAAGGCTGAACAGCAGCCTAATGTTAGATAGCAAGATATTAAGAGAGGAATAAATGCCATTTTGTTAAGGAAACTTTAGAGAAGAGCAACAGTTTTGAAGATTCATTTTAAGCTTTCATCACTGGCGGGAAAAAGGAGAAGTCAGGTTACTTAACTGCTGTTATGACAATTATCAAATGGAGGAGACCAGTGACTTGAAGAGAACATTGCAGTTCAGAGCAAAATTCCACTGTGCTTTTCATTAGGTGTGTCCAATTACTTCCAGTATAAATTAGCTAGACCGTTGAAAGCAGGTTTGCAGAAAATGAGTTTAATGCTATTATCAAGTGGGGGAGAAGAGAAAGCAAGGAAAGATTTGTTTCCTGTGAAATAGTCACAAAAGTCTAAAGCTATGTTGGAGACCTCTGGGACCCTGCAGAACCTTTCAGAATTCCTATCTGCTACACTGACAAGATCCAGGACTCCACGACAGCACCTGATGTTAACTTTGTGCAACAGTTCTGGGAATGAAAAGCAAGAACTTACTAGGGTCAGCTCCAGTAAAGCTGACTGCAAAGTGCACTTTCAGGCTGCTGAGCAACTGCAGATGCAGGCAGATGGCTCATAACTATTCTACCAAATTACTCACACAAATTGTTGCTGATAGAGTCATGCAAGCAGTATTACCAACCCTCTCCCAAGTCCCACTGGGCTCAGTGACCATTCATGTTGCAAACCAACAAGTCAGCACCTTCAATTAGGCCAGAGGACAAGTAAGGAAAAGAAAACAGGAGTGATACCATGCAACTCTGCCATTGGTAGTGTGGGCTGCAGTTGTCTCTGAAAGTTTAGGAAATCCTGCTGAGTCAGACAAGCTTCTCCTAGAAAAACTCATGGTTTTCTATTTTAGTGACAAGCAGAAAGAGAGCCTCATCCTGTTTGTGACACCCACTCCAACAAAAGCAGAGGTACATACATCACCCTATTTGGAATAGGGGGCTTCAAAAGCAGAACACCCCAAAACCTTGTTGAAAAGATGCTTTAAACATTTAACGTATGGTGAAACTGCACTGAGGGTTGCCTGTGCTCCCAATTTGACCATTAGCTGCCTGAGCACCATGAGACTCAAGACTATTCCCTGGAAGCAGAAGAACTGGGACCTGTTCTCTCATTACCAGAAAGAGACAGGGAGGGACCTACATGGCAGGTAGGCAAGAGCCCAAAGCACTGCTATCTCTAGTTCCCTTACTGCCTGCATCTTCTCCTTTCTGAGGGGGATTAAGTCTGAGGAAAGCTTGGTTATTTGGAATTGTGACCTCACACTTTGCCTTTTGGTGGATGGGTGGAACCAGACTGGGTGCACAGCAGTGCAGGGGGAGCCATGCACACGTGACTGAGATAGGAAGAGACACTAATGAAACCTTCAGGGTTTTCTCAGACCATCGTGTCATTCAGTATAAGAATCACAGAGGAAACAGCTCCTCCTTACCTGAGCTGGCCATTGAAAACACTCAAGCTCCAATATTCAGTGAGCACACACTTGCTCAAGCTTGCTGGTCATGAATTTAAACTGTATATATGATAAACTTCAGTTGTGGAGTCATGAACTGAAGTAAGTGTTGAAAGCACAAATAAAGTAAAAGATAAAAATGTTCACAAAGAAATGGGCAGAATGACCAGGCAGGAGAAACTAAGACAAACAGATCAGAGAAGTGATATTAGCAGACTTATTTGCAATATTAACACTTCACCTAAAAACACTAAAATCAGAAATTTACCCACTTTACAGGAAGGTCAGACACCACATTTCCATTTAGCTCCATCTAACCTCACAATTATCAATTGGAATTGGACTAGATGATCATTGTAGGTCCCTTCCAACCTAAATACTCTACTCGAATTCTCTTCCACTATGATGATCTCCAGGCAAGGGAACCTGGTCTCTGTCACAAGACTGCACAACATCACAGGATGATTTCCCCCACTTACAGC
This sequence comes from Cnemophilus loriae, assembly GCA_013397755.1. NCBI lineage: Eukaryota > Metazoa > Chordata > Aves > Passeriformes > Corvidae > Cnemophilus > Cnemophilus loriae. The sequence goes on from VZTF01002084.1 coordinate 840,190, forward strand.
TTTCTGGGTTTTTAAAATTTTTGATGTCCCACTAATCAGAAGGAGACTTCCAAGCTGTCACAACAGCCCCATTCTAATAGAAAGTTATTTTATTGCTCGAAGTTCTACACAGTGTGGAAGTTGCATAAGCAGAATTGTGCATGGAAAAAAAGTCTTAGGAATAACAGATTCGAGCATTAAAATTAAAGTTCACACAAGAAACATTGGCTAAGAGGCAAAGGTGACAGTGAGATGAAGTTTACTATTACACTCATTTCTGTCCTTATCTTTTGATTCCTGTAGCATCTTTCATTTGATTGTCTAACGAAGAATCAGAGGAAACAATGAACTTGCACCCCCTAGAAAACATTCCCAGTGAAGAGCAATCAGTTCCTTTGGTGCTCATTTGGTGTTTTTCCTAACTGCTCCTATGGTGCAGTGATATCCTAAAGAATACCAACCAAGCTCTACCAGATTTTTGGAAGTCTTAACTCAAGAGACCTTGCAACACCCCCGTGCGGTTAAAAAAAGGATCTTGGCTCATGCCACCCACCACTGAAACAGACACCCTTAGGCTGGGATGAAGCAGCTGTATGACACCACGCAGCAACACTTCACAGCACTTTAGGGTAGAAAGCAATTAACCTTTGGCTGAATCCCCTTAGCTCCAAGCTACAAAAGGAGTGTTTGTTCTGTTTTCTTCTCTACCCGCCACCTCCCCCAAGGCTGCACGGCTCTGGTGTTCTCATTAGCTCACTGCCCAGGCTGCTCTCTGGACCCCGAAATGGAGAACAACAGTTGTCATCAAATTAATAGGCTGTTTATCCAGATATTAATTTTGTTTTTTCTTGCTTCTGCTCCAGAGTAGTGGCAGCTGATTCCAGTAAAATTAGGGTGAGGTTGTAGTGCATTGTTTCTGTTCGGACAGTAAATACACTGGAGCTGAGATCTACTTGAGGCCTCAGATGTAGTTTAAAGCAAGTTATGGGAATTCGGGCAAGGTCCTCTTTACAGGTATGAAGAGAGTTTCTACTTCACCTAAGGGAAGATATCTTTCAGCCCACTACTGTTTCTTTCTGGGTCTGATTGAAATTTAAACCTACTTTCTGTGCTTACACAGAACCTTCATCCCCAAGTCCTGCCCTAAGACAGAGCTTCCCAAGATCCAAGTCTGACAGTGACATCGTGGAAGCCTGGAAATCCCCACAAAGTCAAATGTCCTTTAGACTTTTAACTCCTGAATTAGCATCCTGTATAGCACAGGCAAAGAGTGAATGATTTAAAAAATCTGAAGGCAGTTAAGCAAAGACTTGGGAATATAATCTGTGTTTGATCCCCCCACTTCACCCTGAGCACATATCTCCAACTTCATTTGCTGCTTACCAGCTTCACTCCATTCGTCTTCCACACCCTTCCGTAACAAAGCATGTTCCTAAACAGACACAGTTTGTAACTGCACCACTTCAAGCAGTTAAAGAGACCACTCTGACACCTCCATTTCGGTGCATGGTTCTAACATGAAGCTTTGCCAGAGATGCTCTGCTCCGAGCCATCAGAAACGGGAAGCTGTGGCTGAGGCTCTGGAGCACTGGGCAAGCACAGCCAGACCAACAACAGCCCATGAACTGCAGCGGGAGGGCACAAAGCCGTCCTGACACAGGGGCAATATAGCTGGTGCTCTGCTAGGCATTCTCACGAGCGGTCTTTCCAGCAAGCTTCAGGCACTGCTAAGACCTGCACGGCCATAGGACCTGCAAGTGCACACCCGCTCCAAGGGGGCGGGAGGAGCAAGCTCACTGCAGATCCTCAGCCCCAGGCCAAAATCTTTTTTCCTACCTTTTGTTTCCTTCACCTGCATGACATGAGACCTTTCGCCAGCCCTTCCCAAACAAGTGTTCTCAGCTGAGGTGCTGTGAGAGTAGATTTGACTATAACCTGACACCTTCCCACTCTTTTGTGGGTCTGGTGTCATATTCAAGCATGAGTGTTACGTTCATTTTTTCCAGTGCTTGAGGTCAACCTTTTGCCTTGGTTATCTACAGAAAAGGCTGCTGTAAATGCTCCTTCTGCAGGCAAACAAGAAGTCAGAAAACAAAATGAGTCAAAGCAATGCTTTCCCTTAGGTCAGCCTCACTAAAGTGATGCAGGCAGGAAAAGAGAGCCTGCACTAGCAAATACCCTGCTAGTGGGCTTAAACGGGAAGGAATCCATAAAACCTCCAGGCATTCCAGCAGGCTGGGTACCCGGGATCACTTTCACAGTTTAGGAAACAGTTTCATCTCAACCCCCACAAACTGACCTTGGCAGAACATTGAAAGTTTGCACATAACAGCCATGTTTGTGCCATGAGTAATCCAGTCCTCTAAGCTAATGCCCATTTTGCTCGTGGAACAAAATATCTTGTTATCATGTGAACTACATCACATTAAAATGATATTTACGAGAATCTCCTAAGTCCATTTAATGAGATCCTTCTGTGCACGGATTTTCATAATTTTGTGCATCTTCATGTCTTTCCCACATAATTTACAGTTTTAGACATTATCACATTTTTCCAATACACCGGAAGCAAAGAACACATGTTCAGGCTGAAACAACAACCTATGATGGACACTGAATGGGAGAGTATCTTCTTCAGAAATAACCCAACATTAATCTTTTGATTAATCACAGCTCAGTGAAAGAAGAGATATATACATATCTCAACAACATATATGGTCTTACGGTAATATCTTCCTTTTGCTTTTCTATTTGTTGAGTTTATTGCACATGTTCAGAGCTAATCCCATCCATTAGCAGTCCAGGTTAGAGACCCACTAACACCTGAACACGAACATGACAGGACACTATTGCCTGCTGCTGGCCAGCAAGGGAAGGAACAGCACACTGGGACAGCCAGGAGTGGGAAGTGTTGCTTCCACACTTGCTCTCTTAACCAGTCAGCTGGATTAAAACATGAAAATCCTGCATTTAGGGGTTTGTAGCTAAATTACATTTCTGTTTTTCATCAATTTTGTGTTCCAACTTAACTACAGTAGTTAAGTTGGTAGTTACAGAAGCTCTTCAAAAGAAAGAGGCTAAGCTTACACAGACTTAAGCAAGCAGAGATAAAATTCAAGAGTCTCATCCTATAAATGCTCCAAGATGCCACATCAATGCTTTGCACTTCCATCTCTTGAAGAAAAAGCAACTTCAGAAAGTAATCTACGCCAATTACATGAAAATTAGGTCAGGTACCTTACCTGTATTGGTCACCTTGTAACCAGTTCAGAAGCCCTCTGAGATATAGCAATTTCTGGAAATAAGAACTAATGAACTTGGCTAAAGAAGCTGTAACGTGAGGGCTGGGAGCAGGGTGAAATATTTCAAAGCAAATGAGGAGTTTGGATCCAGTGGAAGAGAGATGCCTGCTTTTCTAATGAGTCAAAGTGCCCATTTTTAGTGCAGCTGGACCAGGTAACATGAACTGTTATAATTCACTTACCTTTAAAAGCCTGAATCTAGAGCCTCTAGAGCCAGTGAGAAGCTGGCTTTGCCACAGCTAGATGCTGAAGGAAGCAAAAGCATGAAGGACAGATTTAAGTTGTGGTATGTCTTTGAAGTTCTTGGGCCATTTGGCATTAGAGGGATCTACAGACAAAAGCAGAAATAATGCTTTAAGAAGTGTGTGACAGCCAAGTTCATATAGCTCCTGGCTTTGCAAGTTCTCACAGAATTAAACACATTCACATGCATTAAAGGGTGGGTGTATAAACAGACCATACCTTTGGCTGCATTAATTCCATGCTGATTTGTACTGATAATATTCATGGGCAGCCCTTTTTTCCTGCCTCTTTCATGCAGACACTCCAATATACTGAACTGAATTAAGCAGCTCATGGGGAGATGTTTCCAACAGTACCTGAGGCTTTGCCTTCCAAAACCTATTCACTGTGCTGTGAATTCACAAGTGCTGGACCACCTTGCAAAGCCTGAGTGCTCTCCCTCACAAGGAATTTGGGATCAATGGGCACAAAGACAGGAGCTCATGTGGTGATGAGAAAGTTAAAGGTGACTGACGTTTTCCCCGCATCGGGAACATTCCAGGTAAGGACAAGCAGCAGTCCTCAGGCAGTGGACACAGCCTAAAGCCAGTTTATGTCTGCTTGATGCAGACAGAGGGGCAGGCTGTGCCCAGAGGGCTGAGCAGCTGCACACACCACTCTGAGCTTCTGCAGCTTTTAGGCTGACATCATGCAACTGCAGCTTTTCCGTATGGAAACGGGACGACTCTCGATGGTTACTCATGTCCAAGTCAATGCAAGGGAAAGAAAAAACATGCTCTATTCTATTGTCCCTGTCCAAATAGTGAGCGTGGGTGTGGATACATCACTGAAAACCTGGGGCTGAAGAACAGCCCATCCACAAGCAGGGCTATGGCGGGAACTAACTCCTCTGGAGCAGAAAGGAAAGGCACAGCTCAGAGGTATCCCAAAACAGTGCAGCAGGTGCTCTGCACTACCTCTGCTCCCTCCACACATGCAGCACACCAGCTTCCCCAGCCCTTCCCCTCCCAGATACAAACCAGCTTTTTGCTGTTGCAAAGAGAAAGAGGGAAGCAAACTAAGAAGAAATGCACTTATCCCAGTGTTATCTGGCAATGCGGAGTGAGAGAACAAGTATGAAGCATCCACTGCAATCCCACTGTGCAATAACTGACTGACAAGACCCTGGAAGCTCTATAAAGTGTCCTTTCATTCTTGCCTGCCCTCAAATGGGCAGGTGCAGGCAGTAAGGCAGGAGTGTAGAAAGAAACTCTTAGCCCTCCAGACAGTATAGTCTCCAAAGCTGATACTATGGTCAAACAGCACAAGCCATAAGCCAGCCCTTCCGCGTCTGTCATCGTTCCTGCCTTATTGTCCTGGGCTTTGCTTTGCTGGCTGGGAGCAGGCATGCTCCAGTTCTCAGGCACATGCCAGCAAAGGCGCTGGCGTGCTGCCCACCCTAAGTACCGTGCAGGCAGGATGGCGCCTCCGATATTTAAAACAATATTTAATGTTTTACATCATTGCGGGCCTGTAGATTATTTTCTAAATCCATGAAGCAACAGCGGATCAGCATGTGGTGTGTTAATGCTGCACAAGGAAATAATGCATGAGGGGGAGAGATTAGGAGGGAGCACTTGAAATTACAGTTGGCATTAGCTATAGGGTAGCACATAACATGGGATGACCTGTTCATCCCAGGCTCCACTGTGCATTTAACAGTGGACTCCAAGAAAGGAACATACATAAGAAAAGCCTGCCCTAGGAGCAGACAGTTGCACTTTTCTAGTCCTACGCACCCAAACCTTTGAGGAAAAGCTTCTTCAGGAACTGCTTAGGGAATAGAAATGCTAAATATCATTGTTTTCAGAACAGAGGACACAGGTCTAAAGTGAAAACCTCAAATACAAACCTGCTTCTCATGTACAAGAAAATAATCAACATAATGGACAGGGAATGACACGCTCTGGCTGATGACATGCCACGGACCTCAGGATTATACTTACAAAGCATCAGTGGATCATTCTTTCTGCCACTAGTGTTAGAAGTCACCTTAAGGACCTGAGCAAACACCATAGCATTGAAGTGATTAAGATAGTTGTATAAAATGTAAAAGTTCAAGAATGGTATTATAAAGAAAATATTTTATATTTGTTAATAAGGAAAAGGTTGGCTCAAATCAAATGAGGATATCTTGATGCTGTCTTCCCAGCTACATTTTCTTGTTCAGTGATCAACTTTGTTATGAAATTAATTTTGCAGGATTAGTGGTAAGTCCTTTTTGGTTGCCTTTTATTTGTCACTCATGAGGCGACAGCAAGGGTCATAACTTCATTTCCAGAGAAGAAGCCTGACAATATAAGAAGAATTTGTCCAGGATGAACAGTGAGGTTCACTGACCTCAAGGTCAGGTGACATTTAAGGCTCAGATAAATACTACATTTCAAAAAGCCACCATTTGCACACCAACTCCTTAGTAGGCACCGAGAGATGAGGCTATCCCACAAAGATGAGGAGCTGACAAAAACAGGGGTTAGCCTCTCGGGCACACAAGCAACCACCTCCAAAATCCAAGTGCCTTGGTTCCACCCAGCTCTTAATACAAGTACAAGCTATTCTTGCCACAGTGACTATCCCTTTTCCATAGAGTCCCTTCAAGAAGACACTGAGGATTTAGCGTTGGCTATCGGGTTGCAGTCACTGACCAGAAGTGACCGAGCATGCTGTGGACATGAGATCCAGCAGGGAGTAACATACAGTCCTGCCCTGGCAGGGGGCACTGGCAGCAGAGCAGCTTCTCTCTGGACCAAAAATCTCGGCTTCAAAGAAAGCGTAAGTGTACTTAAGAGCATTTAATTACTTATCTGCACTGATCCTAAACTCAGGTAGTGTTGGGCAAGGTTTGACTAGGAGAGCCTGCCCAGCTTATTTGGGGGTGTCCATCCTGCCCCGACCCCATTGTTCCTTTTCTGTGTAAGAAAACAAGTTACACACGCGTGGGAATTCAGGTACTGGTCACTATGCTCATTTTTATCAGGTTTTCCACTTCATATCCTTTGTTCAGTATTTTTCAATACAGGAACTTGAGTTCAGACCCTCTTTCTGCTCTGCCAAGCTCACAGGAGAGCATCAACAGCTTTGTGACATGAATGCTAACCCTGCTGGACATATGTAAAGAGGTAAGGATGCCCACACTCCCTCCCTCTTGGAGCTGCATGTGACTTCTGAATTTTACCATGTTAATTAAAAAGCCAAAAATCCCCAAACAAACAGAAACAAACAAACAAACAAGACCCCAGATTTCTTGCTGTTATTTAGGAAAAAAAAAAAAGGAAATTAAAAATACCTGGAATTGAAGCAGTGTCTTGGTCTTGGAACACATTAATGCTTTCTTCATTCTCTAAAGAGTTTTCTGGTCCCAAATGATTTTTCCTTGCCTGTACAACCATCAAACTGAAGAAAAATAACCAATTATACGCACACCTCTGGTTTTCAGCGGAAGTCTGCTCAAGGAAATTGTCCCCATGTACACTTCCCACCACTTTTCCTCTTGGAAGAGGACTAAGTATTGCAGTCACCTTCTCTGCTTAGTTGCAGTAGCATAGTAAAACACATTTCTGAAGTTACCTGTGCCCTCCTAAGTGTCATTACCTCACATGCAGTACAACTGTTTTTCTTTTTACACTGAACTATTCTATTTTACTTAATGGCATTTTCCTGTTATTTCTCTTTGGGACTCCCAAGGTTTGCTGGATACAAAAATGCATCTAAAAGTTGTGCTCCAGAGACATATGCCTCCCCTATGACTCCAAGATTATTTCCTCTAAAATTTGACAGGGAGATGTGGACTACTTTGTAGTGCGATCCATTTCAACTGTTCTAGCAAGGTAGGTAATCCTATACTGTCCCAGTTTTATAAGAATCCAGGCAATTTGAATTAATAGCATAAAAGTATAGCACTTGCCATAAACATGGAACAGTTGCTTTATTGCACTTGTCAAATGCATTCCTCTCTTTGGTCACAGTTATGGTCGAAGAATTTAACAAAAAATTAACAAGCCATTCACAATAAAAAGGAACTCAAAAAAGTCAAAGCTGGAGAAAGCATCACATACCCTACATATTTGAACTCTTATGTTTTTTCCAGCCTGGTTCTCACTCTTAGTTGCACAAGTTTCTTGTAAGCGCCATCCCTTGCTCAATACAAATTCAAGTGGAAAGGACAGCAGAGAGGTGTCACCTCCGAGAAAAGTGAGCGGATGCTGCACGCAGGATAAAGATCTGCCCTATTTCTGAAACAACAACAGAAGCAGTAGCCATGAGCAGAAGGGCAGACAGCATTGCCCAGGTCATTAACCTAGATGGCTCATCCTGTGCACAGCCATCTGCCCACAGCTTATCCTACATCCCAGGTATCCGAGGAGAGCCCACAGGCTGCCGTGCCCACACACAGCACGGCCAGAGCAGACAAATCCTGTAGCACTGCTGGCCCCACACCCTCACCCTGCTGCCAAGCCTCACCACAGAGCGAACACTGTAAAAACGTCTGAAAACTTCTATTTTATAGCAGCAGTCAAAGAACAACAGTTCGCAGAAACAAATCTCTAACACGATATTTGGAAAACAAGCCCCTTTATTTTTAAAAGGGCTACAAGCAATCTGAGAAATTCACGTGTCTGCTATGGTAGGACAGCTTGACAGGCCCACTATAAAACAAACAATTTACCATTTTGATGTGGCATGGTGGCAGTAGGAAGCATAATTTTATCTGCTTTTACTGCAGTGACCTGTGACCCTTTGCATCATAATTTGAGAAGCAGCTGTGTACTTAGAGCCCCAGCACCCTGCTCGTTCCTGTCTGCCGGGCACGGCGAGTGTCACTCCCGTGTCACTCCCGGTGATTAGCACAGCCACCGAGGAGGCTGCCGCGGCGAAGACCTGGTGCCCCCTGCCCAAGACAGGTGCACACCCCTGTCACATCCCACACATGTGTGCTTTGGGCTTGTTACCACTGCTGTCATCAAAGCAGACTATCATTGGCAAGTGCAACATCACACGAGAGACTCCCAGCAGTTGGAATTCGACATCTTAGAGGTGCCTGTCAAAGGCTGATTTTCTTCCAAAAGTGTAGTAGGAACAGTTTAAAGATAAGGCAGTGGGGTCAGAGCAAAAGGTGCTGGAGGAATCTTTGTTTTGTCCTCAAACAGAAAAGTAAAATATCCTCTTAAGCAAAACTAATTTGAGGTCAGCAATAGGGTTTCTTTTCAAGTCCACCAAGGGCCTAGTAAAGAACTATTCTTTGTATGCAAAGTCATAATATAGCAACATTGCATGAAGATTTTGCTGAAAATGAAAAGTTTAAGAACAAAAGTGTCCAATACTCGCCAGTCATGGGTGTATTTCAGTAATCCTGCAGGCCCAGGGGTCCACATGAAGTCCTGAATACTGCAGTTACTTGAGAAAGGGAACCTCCATCACATTAGCATTTTGGCCCCAATCCAAGAAAGCACTTAAGCATGTGCTTAACTTTAAGCACATGAGTGCTCCCACCCACATAAAAGGACCACTTATTCACTGAAAATTAAGCATCTGCAGAAATACTTTCCTGTATCAGCTTCTTTGCCGAGTATCTTACAGGATTATACCCTATCAAGTGACTCCCTGGAAAAAGAAAAAAACCACCACCACCTAAACAGAAGTTGACTTCAGGCAGGGTTGCCGATTGCCAGGGGCTGCCTAAGCACATGTGGCACTGGGCTTTGGAGCCCCACGTCCTCCCCACCTCTCACAACAGCTGCACAGCAGCAAGGAGCCTCTCCCGAGGCTAGCGCGTGTTCAGAGCTGCTGCCTCAGCCTTTGCCTTCTGGTTCTAAAAAAAGTCATGTAGAGGCTATTCTCCCTGACCAAAAGCTTGCCTGCTTCTCTGAAGGCTGGGATGTAAAAGCACAGACCTGCCACAAGGCACTACACTGCCTACATAAGGTAAGAGTTGCTGCCAGTTAACACCAACAAGGTGTTAGGATGAAAACAGCCATCTACTACAGGCTGGTTGCTTTGGATCAAGCCCTAAAAAACTTTAATTATATATAGAAGGAGGTGGTGAGGGGGTAAGGGCAGCTCAGGCAGGCAGTGGAAAAAGATTGTGTCCTGTCTCCCACGTGCATTTTTGGAAGGTCATCACAATCACAAATCCTAACTACGGTTCAGACTCCCAAAGCAGAGTAATACTCGTCAATCATCCTCATCAGTTAGAAATTACTCACAGGGGTAGATTAGATATTCCGTAAGAAAAGTCCATGCCCAAACACCCTGAAGCCCTTCCGGGATGTGAGTACTTACACCTCCCTCTTGCATGCTGAATCTCCCTGCTTGGGAAAGCAACATGAGTGCTGGCGGCCCAACCCCTTCAGGAGGAGCAATTGGGGAACTGCAGGCTCAGTTTTGTGTTTCACAAAAAACCTCTTGCCTTAACGCTACAAATTAACCTTAAGGTTATCATGACTATTAAAGAGCGTGGAACTGAACCCACCCTGAAGTCAGAGCATCAACAGCACTCAGCCAGCTTTAATGAAAAGAAAATGTTCCTAATTCTGCACCAAGTTGTGCAACAGGCTGCCCCTGAGCAGAGAATTTGAGTCGTTTGTACAATCTGGCCACCCACCACGCAGGTTTCCTACCTGCTGCTGCACACCGAGGCACGCCCTGGCGCAGGATCCAGCCCAGGCACCTGTCAGCCCCGTGATTTGTGACTCATCTGACAGGGGCGGCCGGAGACGCTCTTTACAGCCTGGTGTCACTTCTGGCTGTGTGTGTTCCAGCTGCTGCGGTGGAGAGCACTTTCCTTACCAGTTCAGATCAAAGGCTGTACCGACACAAACACATGAGTTTTACAAGTCACTCAGCTGTGTACTATAACAAAGGTGTGCCTGGGATGCTCCTTAACGTTTCTCTTACCATGCCCAAAATTGGCATCAGCTTGTGTGAGGATTACAATCCAGGAGACAAGAACTACCAGCCACGATGTTGGGGGGTGACTAAACAAGGCTTAGTGAGTGGTTTTGAACGGACAAACAAGACTGAGCCATAGTTCTTACTCAGCTTTCTATAGCGGCCCGAATGCAAACGAGGTTTTTTTGCTACCTAATCAGATACACAGACTACTGGGTATCTGATGCATGCGGTGTGGGATGAAGACCAGGCTGATGTGAATACAACAAAAGCCAAAGTCTCATGCATCATTATTTTCTTGTGGCTCCTAGCTTCCAAGTTCTCCAGGGAATATGATAACCATTTCCACATCTGACTATTTCATTTTGACAGAAATGTAAGCTAGACTTAACTATTTTCTTTCCATGTGTGTCTGGTAGACATATTTATCATCAAGAGATTCTTCTCCTCCTCTTCCCCCCACTTAACAGCTCTTGACTTTGTGTGGCCCCTCCATACCAGCATATTGTTTGTGCTTTTTGCAAGACCCTACTTTAAAGTATGACATGTTTATGTAAGAGGCATTGATGGCTAACACAGGCTTCAGCTCAGTAGGGCATTTGGGATGGTGTCAGCGAGGAATGCTCTCCCCTGATTTATGAGCATGTTATAGTTATTCAGGTGGAGTGGCAGGACCTGGCAGTAAGCACCAGCATACAGATCAAATGTGTTTTAAGTTCATAGATCAGGCTGAGGTGCTGCCAGTCGCCACAGGGTTGTGGCAGGGGAAACTAAGCCCTCTGTTTTTCAAAAGAAAGCAAGGAGCTGCCCTCAACCTTAAGCCTCACTAACCAAAATCTTACGCTTTTCTTACGAACCCTGTTCTGCAATTTCATGATGGCATATATGCAGATTCAGAGACAGATGCTTATGGTAGCCTACAAGACTGTCTTACTACACCATTCTTTTTGCAAGACAAGTCTGATTCACTTGGCTGTTCCCAGATACTTAAGCACTCAAACAAAGTTCTTCAACTCTCTCCCTTTTAATCTCCTTTATTTATAATAGGTACAGGTTGAAGAGATGTTCTTTTGAGGCATGTGACTGAAGTGCTCATATTTATAAGCCCATTCACTCTACACTGTACCCCCTACAAAAAACCTAGCTTTGGAGCATCACATGGTTCCCCAGCAGCCAAACACCATCCTCAGTGTTTGCCAGCATCCTTTCTACACAAGGTGCTTATTTAACATCTTCAGCTCTCAATAAAATCAGTTCCCCTCATTTCCTTCACAGATTGAATAGCTTTGCAGTTTGCTCACATCTGCAGTTTGCACCTTTAATTAAGACATTCAACTTCATGTTTCCCTTATGCTGCCACACCTTCCTCTGGTATTATCAATTTGGCAACACAACTCTGTAAACCTGTTCATACACAAAAATCTATGCTGAATTAATATATCTCCCATGAAGTAACAGAAGTACACATCCTCCAGTTTTGTAAGGAGGGAAAGAAAAACAGAAAAACAAGTTCTCCTCATCATTTCTCAAATACTAAAGAAATTTGACAGGCTGAGGGAGTTGGGACTGTTCAGCCTGGAGAAGAGAAGGCTCTGAGGAGACTTTATAGCACCTTCCAGTACCTAAAGGGGGCTTACAGTACCTGCAGAGGGACTTTTCATCAGGGCGTGGGATGGCATGGGAGGAATGGTTTTAAAATGAAAGAAAACAGGTTTAGAGTAGATATTAAGAAAATCTTTACAGTGAGAGTGGTGAGACACTGGTACAGGTTGCCCAGAGAACCGTGGGCGGCCCAGCCATGGAAGTGTTCAAGGCCAGGTTAGATGGGGCTCTGAGCAACCTTGGTCTGGTGGAAGGTGTCCCTGTGCTCATGGCAGAGAGGTTGGAATTAGATGATCTTTAAGGTCCCTCCAACCCAGGCCATTCTGCGATTCTAAAACTCCTGCTGTTGTTTGAGTGAAGCCATGTAGGATGCTACTTCTTTCTAGGAGAAGGGTATGTACTTTACCTATAAAAATCCATTTAATAATTATGCGAACCTTTTGCTGCTGCTCTCACAATGGCAGCGGAGGTAACTTGGCACACATGATTTCAAGTTACGGAGTTACTTTTCTCAACAGTGAGCATACAAGTGATATAACACATCACAAGGAAGTCTTTGATAGTTTCTGCTGTCTTGGCCAATTCAAAAGTCCTGTTCTCTTTCCATGAAGGAAGAACTCACACACACATTAGGGTCAATAAACAGACTCAGAATTCAGCTCAAACCCCCCAAAACATAGGCAGAAATAGCTCAATGTACAGTTCTGTATGTAGCAGTCACACACACTGATAACCAGCCCATGGCACATTCAACCCTTCCACCCAGGCTTCCAGACAAGCAGTTCATATTTACACAAACAGAGGATGATTAACTTCCGGACAGACACCACTCTGGCAGGTGTAGGGGAATGCCAACATAGCCAAAACCTGAAAGAAGTGAAGTATTTTAAACAGACTCATAATGCAAGACTCAGGAGAAGACCCAAATCTCGGTGCATTGGAACATACCTGACTGTAAGTCTGCAAGATCTTCATCTGCTAGAGATCAGGTTTTGGAAATTATTTTTAACTTCCTTTTCACCAGCTACAAATCCAGAACAATAAATCAAGCTTCAAGAGTCAGTTACATTATAGGCATAATAAGAGGCACCAGTTACCATATTTCCTTATATGCAAAGAAACCCAAACCCACCAAAAAAACCCCACCCCAGCCATACTGCCATTTTATCCTTCAGAAATGACCTTGTATTGGTTGTTTATTACTTTAAGTTAAAAGCACATTTTAGAGGCTCATTGCTGCTCTGTTACCTGTTAATTAAAGACAAATTCTCCTCTTCCCTCACCCCTAAAAGAAGAGGAAAATTTTCAAGAGGAAAAGCCTAGAAATACATTAGATTGCAGGGGCTATCCTGCACTGATTGGGGTGAGTGGAAGCTTCCCTAGCTTCATTCTGTTTTGTTTCATTTGCTCCGAATTGAAATGCAAATGAAAAGTCAAGCTTGAGTCCCAGCCATTCTAAATTCTTCTAAATATTATCTACCAACAGAAGGAAAGAGTAATCAAAGATTAGAAGTTAATGAGTAAGAGTCTATTTTCTCAAAGAAATACAGAATTCCAATGTTACTTTCAATTTGAAGTTCTTCAAAATAGTCAATATGTTTGGTTACACATTTTTTTTCCTTGCAAATTTTTTGTAATAGTTATAGAAGTCTGAGCTACTGGAAAGGATAACATGAAGCATTTTAGGTAGCTAAAGGAAGGAAAAAAAAAGAAAAAAATATTAAAGAAAATCCTTAAAACCAGACAACCAGACAAACAATTTAACTGCAGTTATGATGACACTGAATGCTGTGCAGAGGGGAATAACTGCTCCCCTTGACCTGCTGCTCCTGCTGCTCACACTTTGCACTGAGGGAAACTGACTGCAAACTATTTGTATGGGCAACTCTATTTGTAAAAGCAACCAGAGAAAATAAAGTCTGTACAGATCACTGTGTTTGAATATTAGGCTGTGTAATTGGGGAGTACACGTACGATATTGCATGGATATTTCCATTTATTTCTAATAATTAATGGGTGTGCAAAATTAATGGGGTTTAAAATTAAATTGTGTCCCCAAACCTGAGGTTCATGGGATCAAACATGCATTTTCCCTTTTAGAAAACATAAGTAGTGATGTACTAGTTTTTAATTAGCATGAAAGAGAGTACAGTAGTCTGTGTGGCACATCAGATAGCAGTCATGATCAAAAGGTCCTTGGGCCATCAGGCATTTCTTGGCTAAACATTCTCAGTGCATTATTCAGGTTACATTGCACCAGCATTTAAAGAGACCTAGAAGCTGAACAATTTGGAGAGGCCTGGTGAGCCAGTTACTCCCACAAGGCTCACAACTCATCTCCAGGTGTTCTGCTCCCATTCACCAGTGGGTGTGGTACACAGTCAGGCCATGTAAGACTGGCTGGCAATCCCATTTTGGGCCCAGGCTGTGGGAAAGGAAATCAGATTTTCCTTTTTTGATCTACTGAAATGCTTTTAGCTCCATTCAGAATTGTCATAACAATAATACACTTAAGGAATAATCTAATGCAGGCTTAAACCTCTGTTCAGTACAGACTGCTAAAAATGCCTTTCTCAATTTGATATGTTACACTGACATATTGCACTTTTCTGTATCTGTTTCATTCCCTTATGGTGGATGAAATTCAAAGGTATTACACAAAGTAATAGCCAGCCCCAAGTGAGGCAGCTAAACCCACAAATCTAGATGTACGATGAATATGATGTAGTCAAAGCTAATTAACTGTTTCATATCCATCATCATTCTGCCATTACAAAGTTCCTTTCTGTTCCTCTCAGGGGCTTTTCTCCTTCAGTCTATAGCATTTCTGACTCCTTTCCACTGATGTACAAAGCTCTGAGTTCTCTTACATAAACCTAGGCTTCTTCCTCAGGCTTACTGGCATCATTTCCATGCATGCTTGTCTGAATTTCTTGTTTTCCTCCAAAAGATGAGTGTCTTGAGTTTAGTCCTGGAGATCTGAATTGAACAGAAGTCCTCAGTACCTCCTGGACATGGCTCCGTAGGTGTCTGCTGCTCCTGCTTCACTCTCCAACCCCTGTTCTGAGCAAGGCACTGCAAGTGCCTTCGCTCAGTGTCTCCTCTCCTCCTGTTTCAGTGGAGAGAGCAGATCTGAGCCCTCCTCAGGGCCCTCTCCTTCCCGAGCAGAGGCCCAGGCACACCCGCAGAGGCACCACACTAATGGCAGCTGGCACTGTCTGTCTCCCAGTAGCAGGGCATTAATAACCATTAACAAAATGCTATACAGTTCCAACATGATGTCAGTGGTATTAACCTCTGTCATTCCTGTATCAGCACTCTTGAGTGACTGGTTTTCCTTTTTTTTTCTCTTTAAAACTTACCTCTGAAATACTCCATAGCAGTAAAACCAACAGTGACTATTTAGAAAAGCTCTTATTTTCCAGTTTTGAAAATGAACTCTCAGTTATCAGTACTGACTATGTCGAACAACAGCTGAATTTCTCATTCATATTTTTTTACCAAGCTTTACAAAAAATAAACCAAAGCAAAGCCTTCATGGCCTGCAGACTTGTGAACATTTTTGAGAGGTACTAAGGATTTGCCACCTATTAGAGAAAATAGGTGGGAGAGATTTGGGAGCTTTCTGGAATGGATCGTTTATGAGCAGATTACTCAGAACTGTTGTATTACAGCAAATCTGCTATTTGTTTCAGGAGTGTATATGAAATATGAGTATCTTTTCTCAGTTCAAACTAGTAACCAGAGAAGAAACAATTCCTTTGAAATGGTATGTTCATAAAGCCTCTACAACCTTACAGTATCTAGGTATGCATTGTTTCTCAGCTCAAAACAAAATAAATGCCAACACTATAAACAGATGAGATAAAGTCTGTAGGAAGAGAGAGTTGGTATCATTTATTGCAGTAAAAAAGACAACTGGAACAAGATACAGTTTTCCATGTATTCAACCACATTTATATTCTCAGATCACTAACAAGAACACCCCTGTTGAGTTTCCCTGTGATGATTCAGGACTGATATGCCTTAAGATGATTTGAAAGACTGATGGATTTTCAAAACTGTCCTTTTCTTTTCACAGATTAAGAAGGACATATTTCCATTGCTCATACACTTTGCTATTTACTGGCAAACTCCAAGATATGGGAATGCCTAATGCAACCTCAGTTTAAATGCAGTTACATCCCCCTATCTCCACCAATGCTTTAAAATGTCCACTTTATCACAGTGAAATCTTTAGTTCCAGAAAATAGGATGGGGCCCCCAGATAAATGTTTGCATGGCAAACTACTCCTGCTCGTCTCCATGTCTATGCTCATGCCTAAAAGCTATTAATAGGTATAGGGAGTGGATGTGCAAGACCAGACTGGGAATGCTTTGTACTCCCATGGACTGTATCAGTCACACAATGCAGTTGTTTCTCCAATGTGGGTTCAATGTGTGGGTTTTGATTTTTTTTTCTGTCAGTTTTGGGTTTGTTGGGTTTTGGTTTTTGGGTTTTTATTTGGTGTTGTTTCTAAAAAAAAGAAAAAAAAGTCTTTACCTCTCAAAAAACCCCAACAACTTCATGTGACGTAGAGCTTCAATTCAAAATTTAAAAAGGTTATGGAAGATTTGCCACTTTTGGTTCCTGTGTGTAGAGCAGCTGGTCCCAGTGGAATAAAGGCAAGGATAAAGCCATCTTCTTCATGAATGACACGGCAACAAGGGATACCGCCACCAAAAGCAAAGCCTGCTCCAAGGCAGCTCAGTACAAACCATCACGAGGAACATTTTGGCCTGAGGGAGCTGAGAGCACAGCACAGGCACTGCAGTCGTGTGGAGGCAGGTGACAGGATGTGGTGTTTGCAGTCCTCCAGCCCTGCTGCAGACCTCCTGAGGAACTGCATACTTCAGGTTAAATCTTAGAGACACCCTCCAGCAGGCAGCAAACCAGCCAGCAGCACCTCGGTGAGAGGCAAATCCGCATCCCTGTGGAAATGGCAGAAGACTGATTAATTTAATCCCATGCCCTTCCTTAGAAAAGCTAGTAAGAGACAGCGAAGAGTGAAATTTGTACAAATGTACCAGTTTCTTCTTCCTCCTTTGGCAGAGGAAAGGAGGAGCAGATTCCATACGCCCACCCCTCCCCTGATCACAGCATTTAGCAGAAGGGGGGAAAAGGGCTTTTCTGCAGAGCCTGTGCCTTTGAGGCAGCAGCAGGGCAAGAGTTCAGTTTTACGACTCTTGGCCCCAACACAATTTACCATTTACAAACTAATCCTCCTCTGCTGGAGAGCACAAGGCCTCCTAAAGCTCTCATGTCCACTTCTCTGATTCTCCATTGTCCACAGTGACAGGGAGAAGCCGAAGACCTAATCGGTGTGTAATTCAATCGCTGTCCAGGCTGTGTCACAGCACAATGCTCTGCTTGTAGTGCCACGGGCTGAGGCAGCCAGCTACTGTTATGCCCCACAGCAGGTGTGAAGAATGTCACTGGCTCTGTGTGCTGCTCCTCTCTCCAGGTCCATTGCTGACACTATGTTCACTCTCCACTTAAAGGCTGTTTTTCCTACTGGCAGCAAGCTAATTGTCGGCCCTCTGGTGAAAGGGCACTCTCAGTATTTTTGACCCTGAACTGGGAATTCCTGCACAACATAACATAGGCCTCATACAAAGTAAACCTCTTTGCTCTCCCGATCCCCAAAATGTGGAGGCCTGCTAATGAGCTCTTTATTTCCTTAGTCTTAATCCAGCAGTTAGTAAATTATGATTTACCGCACCCAAACTGTTCCACTCCATTGCTCCTCACCAGACAGGACACTGGACATTGCCACACATCTTTTAGGAATGGTTTAAATCCTTGGTACCTAATTACATTTTAATCAGCAAAAGACAGATGCTTCAAAATATTCCTACCCACATGTAGGTGGTTAAAAACCTCTAGAATACCAAATTAAATGTGCTGCCACACTTAAATACAGGGCCACTATGAAAACGGCATTTGGTTTGGTTTTTAGCAAGAATTTACTAGTCCACCAAGATTTGAAAAGCTGCCCTTTCATTCATCTTGAGTTCAAGGAAGCTGAGGAAGAGAAGGGCAGAGGAAGGAGGCAGGGCAGCATCTGCCACTTGCTCAGTGGGTGTGGGTATCACCCAGCCATGCTATCAGGCAGGTAAGGGCACAGCACGGAACTACTGCTGGTACATCCAGGGCAGCACGTCAGAGGATGTCTCCCCTGGCACAGAGCTACATCACACACTGGTGACAGTCGTGGGTGGTGTTTCTTTCCACATGTAACAGTGACTTGTCCAAGGGATGCGAGAACAGAATGAGCACAGAAACACCCTACTTCTAACACATCTATTTCCTTAACAGCCTTGAGAATTCCATTCATGTAGAGTTGCTGGTGCTATTTTTCCAATTCCTTAATTTTCATGTAGAAGCAAACCAAATAGCAGGAATACCTGATGGAAGAGTCACACTGGGACAGAAATTGTTCAGGCCTGTACAGCAGCAGTTTTTCATCCAAAAGAATAAACAACTGGAGTCAGCTGCATAACCTGACCAACCCAGGAAACAAATAACCCAAAATGGAAACAATTTCCCTACCACCACATACGTGATCTTAAATAAATATATTTAGCTATCTAGACTATTTCTGTGCAATTCTATATATGAATTATGGTTACCAATCTTACCTAATCCTCTAAAGGGATGAAATACTTTGTCACACTTGCAAATTCTGTGAAGGCAGTGAGCAGATGAAGAAAGATGATCCAGCTTCTAACCACTTGCTACAGAAAAGTTCATAATATTCATTATTCAAAATATGAATTGGACATCTGTATTTACAATGTTTAACAAGTCTTGCTTACTGTCGAAGCCAAGCTTCTCATTTCAGCCATACTCATCTACTGTCATCATCGACGGCTGATTTCCAAACATGGCCAGACACCAGCTTTCATGGCAGGGGTCATGAGACATTCTTGCATCCTGAATCAGGATTCAGCAATGCCATGTGCCAAGCCTTAGAAGCATGCAGAGTATTTACAACTGAGCACCTGCGGAAATCCCATTTCCTGACAAAGAGAGGCCTCCAATATTCATGTTTTCTCCTGCTCTTAGGCTATGCTGTAATGAAATCTGGCCTCAATAATCCTTTTATAGCTGTACAAGGAAGTATCCTTGCTTAGCATTTACCCCTCCTTATGGAGGTTCAGTGGAAACCTGGTTAAGCAGTCAGCAAAGGTACACAGAATGAAAAGTCTGGCTGATGGGATATGACAAAAACCATGCACAAGACAAGGACACAAAGTGAGGCTATCAGAGAAACTGGAAGGACTCTGGGAGCTTAATGAATAAAGGTAAGAGGATGGGACTCTAAGGAGTCACATTAAACTTGGTGTTAATGCCGACAGTGACATATGCAGACACAACCAGAGAGTGCATGCTCCTGGGAAGGGAGGCCAGGACCACTGTTGCTAACAGCATGGGAATAATCAGAGTGCAGGACTGCACAGGAACCACTGCCAGGTCAGTGACAACAGTTGGAGAGGAGTAAGTTGAAGGAATGCTGCAAGGGACTTGGAGGGGGCTGTTCTGTTTGTGACGTCAGCGATGGAAATTACATCGAACAGCTTATCCTGTGAGACTCCCTGCTATGCAAGGTACTCCCCATTACCTCTTGCTGCAGGTTTGGGTTGCCCTTACTCCAAGCTGCCTTCATCCCCTTGAAGGCCATGATTCCCTTACTCCACAAAACCTGCATCCTTGTCCTGTACCTGTCACTCTAACCATGGGTTGCTGCTGCTTTATCTCTGACACAAACTATCTGTGCCCCCTCCTCAAACTCTGACCTCAAACTCCGAACCATCACATCTCCATATATCCCCAGGTCATCCCCTCTGCCTCCATTCCCTGGCACTGTTCCCTGTAGCTGCTTCACACCCGAGATTATCTCTGTTTTGTTTTCCTCCCTCTAGCAGTACAAGTGTGAAGCTCAAACTATCACAGGTAGCAGGCCATTAGCCTGTGCACTGTTCTATGCCCAGTCTCACTTTTGCCAGGCCACTCACTGGAGCTTTAAACCAGTGACTACAGCCAGCCCTGCTGGTCCCTCAGCCTCTTTCTGAGAACCATAATCCACCATGGTACTGGGCAGGCTCAGTGGATGCAGAGTGACAGCCACTGTTCCCGATTTCCACAAGGAAACACTACAACAACTTTTGTCTGCTGGGTATAAAAACCAGGTCTCCATGGCACACTTCCCTGTTCCTTCCTTGCTGCTGATCAGTCATTCCTCTGGGTACTCCAGGGGACCTCCCCCCTCCTCTTGGCCATGACAGCGTACATTCAAACAGCTGCTCGGGCTGGATGAAGCACCTGCTCTGGGCAACAGCAGCTGGAGTTCATTTTGGGTCCAAAGGGCCGAGGCCAAGCAGGCTGACCGCATGTGCACTAATCCAGTATCATCACCAACTCCACCAACAACAGGTGCCCTTTGAAGAGGGAGGGAAAAACTATTTGGGGAGGAATCAGAGCTTTATAAGGGACATTATGGGCCAAGTCCTCAGCTGGTACATGCTCAGTTAAAGCATGTACCCTCTTGAAGTTACATGAGTAATGCTCACATACACAACCAAAAGATTTGGCCCACTTTCAGTGCTGCTTCTCCTCTCTTTTTAGTTTTTCACCTCTTCTCCTTGCTCTGCATTGATCTTCCATCAATAAAGAGGCTTTCCTATCCCTTGCTTCAGACCAGACAGCTGAAAGTCACAAGCTACACATCCCAGATTTCACCATCCTCCTACGCACAGGTAACACAATCTTACCACGCGTCCCTCAGTCCTGCTCAAGTCCTGGGGTCCAGATCATGAGCCTGCAGCAACAGCAGCAAGGGTGATCCCATTCTGGAACAAATCAAACCAAACCTCATCAAGCTCCATTAAGAGAAGTCTTTCAGCACAGGCATCCTAAGAATTGCTATGCACTTGCTCAGGCCAGTGGTCCCTGTCGGCCAGAGCATAATTTCAATGTATGATCCCTACAAATGACACAGGAAGAGAAAAAAAACCAAACCTGTCAGAAATTATTGGCCAAACTGTCTCCAAGAAAAGTTTTATTCTCACCTCATTTTGCTGGAAATTTGTTTACCATCCAATACATAAAAATCTCTTATTAAAGTCCCTCTTAGTGTATTTCTGCTAAACACCTGTATTAATGAAAGCCTCTATGTTTTCTTCTTTTCTGAGTCCTGCCATTCTGAGCTCCAGAGGCCAGTTCTGTAAATCTGGTCTCACTCATTGCAGTTACTCTTGTGCTTCTTCCTGGAGAACCTAGAAGCTCTCTGGAGCCTGAGAATGGAGCTGGATTCACAGAGATGGCACTGCAGAGCATGGCCAAAAGCACTCTGTTCACACAGCCCGAGTAAAAGCAAGATATCCAAATTCCTGTTGATGCACTATCAGAGCAACACACGACCTTGCTGCAAGTTGCTCATGTGAACCAGTATCAGCCTTCACAACTTCGTATTTCAAAATTTATTTTCCTGAACTATACATCTTTTAATTCTTGACTTTCCAAGATTCAGATTTAAGTCACTTTTCCCTTGGGACCATATCTCAGCTGGGTTATATTACAAAGAGAAGCAAAGTGATGAGAGACAGTTGGATGAACAGAGCTGGTAGTGAGAACAGCACAGGCAGAAAAAACAGTCTCCAACCCATAACAGTTCCTGACATCTCACCCCCAAGTACAGTCAAGTGTAACCTGTACTACGCTGGCTTGAACATTTAAATAAGTCTCCAAGAATTTCCCTTGACGAACACCACAGTACAGATTAGACAATTCCTCACCAAGGATGGGACAGACACTCAACCACACGGGAACCTCCAGTGCTGGAAATGTATTCTCAGCTGCTGCAGACTCACACATTACATTCCCTTTGAGGCTTTAACCACAGCTTCAAAGTTGGAAAACACCAGAGCACGTACAAACATACGCAGAAGGCAACATTGCGCACTTGTGCAGCAGTTTTGTCCACGTATATGCCCAAGGGAACCACTTTGCATATAACAAGCAGCAGAGATACCTACACGTTCCTGCCCTGCCCAGCCAAAGCAATAAAACACTGTAACATCTGACAGCACAGAGCTCTCCCTATCCCTCTGAATCCTCACTGCCGCTTGCTGTCACTGGGCACATTTCACGCAGGCCAGCTGCACAGGATTTATTTAACCAGTTTTGGAGTATCAAAGCTAACTTTTTTTTTTTTTTGTCTTTGCCCCAGGCAGGCGCTTGGTATGCAGGATTTAAATCAGAGAACAAAATGTTCTGTGAAATTTGTAAATACTCAGCCCAGTAAATTCTAAATTCTTTAAAAAAACAAAAGAGATAGCAACTGGAGTGGTTTAAAAATCAAAAAGTAAAGCATTTCACTGCATCACTGTGGGTAATGACACTGCGTCGTAAAGATCAGAATAAATAACTTCCCAAGATTACCAATTAATGGTGCTGACTGCTTTAAGTGATAGGAGCCAAACATACTCTGAGTTCTACCTTATAATTCCAGCGAAATCAGGAGAATGCTCAAATGCAACAAGTGCTCTGCATAAAGACACTGAAATTGAAGGAACAAATTGTTTGATCCTTGCAAATTGGCAGAGAAGACTTTGCCTGGGACATACTGCCACAAACTTACTACAATCTAACATTTTAAAAATATATTTAATGCCATTAAAATGGAATTAGGCAGCAGATGATAGGGAAAAAGATACCCCAGGGAATCACAACACTTACACAGTGAAGATGGTGTAAAAGAGGTGCTTTGACCAGAAAGCAGCAATAAAGGGTCATTTGTGACTGGAACTAGAAGAGGAATTACTTCACTGGAATTTAGCATTGCCTTTAAGGTCCATGACATTTGAGTGAAATTATCCACTTCTGCTTTGTCTGATTCACCACCATGGACTCCATCTTTATACAAAATTTAAAACAAACATTTATCTGATGAATGTTCAATTAAAATTGCAAATAAAGAACCTTTTCATATCTTTTCTCTCACGTAGTTTCACCTAAACTTTGAAAGGATTCTTTTGCAAAAATTGTGACTCATTATTTTTTGGGGACTACAAAAAGCCAAAACATTTAGAATAATTTCCTCCTCACCTGCAAACATTTCACACTCCTCTTACCACAACTGTGGCTTTAATTTGTTCTCTCTCAAGCCAAGTAGCAAATGGCATCAGTCAAACCAGTGAACTCCCAGGAGTACCTGTACTTCAGAACAGGGTGCACCTGGTACTAGCAGGGACTCTGTGAACATGGATTATCAGTAGCATATAGCAGCAAGACAAATGGTTTCTGGATCTTCATCGCTTGCCCACAGTTTACTTCTGCTAGCCCAGATATTCAGAGTATGTACAAAGCGCACCTGCTCATGCTTACCTCAAAGAGGTAGGTCTGATGTCCCCGCAAGGGCCACCTGGATCACAGAGTGCACCTACTGAAGTTTATGCTGCCTGGAAGGCATTACCTGGTCACTGATTTCAGATGGCACAGGCTGCACACACACAAAAAAAGGCTCTGCCTTTTTCATCACGTCAAGTCTTATTTTCTCATTTGTTCAGGAGTAAGTACAGATTCCAACCCACAGCTGTGGAAAGGAGGGTAGAATAGAAAGGCAAGTACACAAAGTATATAAATTATGACAGACTTTAGGCAGTTTGGCATTGCACAACTCCCTTATGCAACACATTGCCTGGGGCGAGCCTCATGTTTTCAGAAATTCCACAGAATCCCCTTAAATATGCTCCAGTGCTGAGGCCCAGTGGCTTCTACCTGCAGTTAGTGACTGGACTTACGATATACCATGGACAGATTACACGGATGAGCCTAATGTTTGCTGGCCTATGCTTTTTTAAATGTGACCTGAAATAACAATTGCAAAATCTCAGAGGCAGATGAACCCTGCCAATTTATACAAACTTACTCCTAAGCACAGCCTCTTTAGAAAAATCAAAGGGGTAGTATCAGCCAGTAGCACTTGAAATGAATAGTTCACTTAAAACTCAAGTGTATTTATAAGAGCAGAAATGGAGATGGAAGGGCCAATGCTGCTGGCCAGGCTGGAGCTTACTTATCCAGGCTGCCAGTCCTCTGCAGCCACCAGGCTGGGAGCAGAGACTGCCCCTGGGCTCCAGCTCTCCCTGCTGCCTCTGCCCAATCCCAACCATGGGCTTCCTGAGTGCTGCCAAAGCCTGGGCTCCTATAGAGATGATAAGCTGAGTCAGGACACGTAATGATTCTGTAAATAAAAGGATAAAAAACAACGGTAGAACAACTCAGTGTAGGTGATCTGTCAACACTTAAAATTGCAGGGAGAGTGGTAAGTGCTTAAGAGAAAATAGTGACATACAGCTTAGACATAGACATGAGTTAAACAGTGGCCACAGCCCAGTTTGACGTGCAGCCCCACACATGTTGGCAGTCACACAAACACGGCCACGTGCAGCTGAACTTGAGATGCTACAGGAAAGCTGAAGGTGTCAAAAGCAAACCAGGCTGAGGCAGGACAACAGTCACAGCAAGCGTCAATGCACTTGAGACGCACTTACATCTCATAGGCTTGACTGCAGAGCTACAAATAGACTCCAAGCCTCCTGCTAGCACAGAGTTTTCCCCAGGGTCCAGAGGAGAGAGAGTGGAGCAAAGAGAGAGGATGAGCCTGCCTGACTACTGTGGTTGTGCAGCAGTGGGAAAGCGCCCACAGGGAGAAAGAGGAGAAGGGAGGGGTCCCTGGGGACCAACAGGAGGGTGAAGGCTGGAGGTACACGGGCAGGATGTGCCCTGAACACCAAAGCCCCAGGGCAGCTCCTGGCTGAGAAGCAGCAGAGGCTGTCTGTCTCCAAACTCTGCTCCTGGAAGGATCCCATGGTAGAAGCAAGCATTAATTACAGATAATCTAATTTAAACACTGCAGAGAAGAAAATAGCACGGATTAGAAAACCCTTCTACACATGTTCTGTGACACAAGGTTAAAGATAAGCTTTGCTTGTATTTCAGAAACTCTTACAAGCTTGTCTCCTACGTTAGCTTTAGACAGGGCAGAGATATGCCTGTCGGCTGTGGGCACATTCTGTTTGAAGGACAGATTTCAATCAGTAAAGTTTCAAAGAATTCAATAAATATTACAACGTTTTCTGTTATCCAGCATTCAGAAAGTTCCTTAAGGAAGAACTTCATTGAGAAAGAAGAGAGGCAATGAGCCAACTTCTCAATATCTGTGCCATGCAGACTTGTGCCAAGGAAGCCTATGGAAATAAACTGCCCAAGATAAAAGTTACAACAGAAGCGAAAAGTGTCACAACTTTATCAAGCTACTGAAGAAACCTGGGAAAACTCAATGGAAGCAAAAAAGACATGGCTGTTTCCAGTGATGGGAACATCCTGAAACATCTCATCTGGCTTCAAACACTGTAGTAATGGATGTCTGGCAAACGAAAAAATATCAATGACAGGAAGATCATCTTTGGGACTCTAGAAAAGGAAAGCAATTGAAAACTAAGGCTTGGAGTATTTGAGGTGAGTGCCAAAAAAAGGCACTTAAAAGTTACTTCCAAAATTAAACGTTAATCCAAGTACAGGACATCAACGGACTTCAATTTTCAAACACGACTTCGTTATGGTACCTCATTTTATTAAACTGAATATAGCAAAATATGTGCAGATCTGGCACAGTATAGTAATTTTCAGAACATATGAACCCAAAATACAGGCTTCTGCCTGCTCTGTTTGATAGCAACAAGACTTACTTCAAAGGGACTAGGCTTTTTTTCTCAGAAATCCTTCTCTTGTATCACTAAAACATGCTGATTTCAGAGCACTATAGCAAACTGGCTCTTTCCATTTGCTCAGTGACAAAGAGACAAAAAAATATTTTCCAGAATGTCCACGTCGCAGCCTTGTCACAACACTGCTGCGTCCCCAGGGCCATCTCATGTTTTGCTGATGACCGCTTTTACTGAAAGTCAGTTAAAGGAGGTTATTTTGCTATGCTTACTTTAGTAGTACCATTCCAAATTTCAGGCTTCTTTTTTAACTTTATGAGTCATACAGTGCAAAAAGGCAACAAAACAACTCAGAAGTCCTGCTGGCTACTCTTCCGTGAATAAAGGAAGTAAAAAAAGAGTGGGACTGGATAAAATAGTGAGATGAAGCACCTGTTGGAGCTACAAAAGCATAAGAAAAACGGGTTAAGGGGCTTCAAGTCCAATAAAAGCAATAGTGAATTCACGGGTGTTCATACGAATCATTCCTAATTTCCTGCCAGAGAGCTTTGGTTTCGCTTAATTACAAAACAAAATGATGACTGAAGAAGGCCAATTCACAGGCATACATATCATACGTTTAATTGCTTATTACTTTTTCCTCACACAGCCCTCTGTTTTCATCAAAGCTTTTGATGGGCACTGAATGAGAGAAAAGTCTGGCAGCATTAGATAGACTATTTGCAAAGCACATGAAAAATCCATCACGAAAGAAGCAAACAGATGGCAGCTGGAGAGAAGCAACATCCACAACTCTTACTACCTGTGGTGAAAAGAATAAACAATATCAACTCCAGATTATGAAGTGCAGCCTAAAGAGTCTAGCTTTAAATGAGAGAATCTGGGTAGAAAATGGCCAGTTACAACTAAATGTTTGCAAAGTAGGCTCAAGAGAAAGGATATTTCAAGAGGGTTGCTAAAGCCCAGTGACACAAACAGTCCTCTCTACTTCACTCTGCCAAAGAATAAATAGGAAAAGGAGCGGGGAAGAGTGGGGAAGGTGCGGGTTTGTGTGGAAGAGAGCTTAAATTGATGGAATTTTAACTGTACTTCTGTATACCACACTGTGGTTTGGCTTCCCACTCCGCCGTACACTTTCAACACACTTTAAAATGTGTTGTACCAAAATCATGCCAAATCATAAAAATGAAAAGATACCTTTCATCAAGGCATTTGCCTGTCACCAACGCTATTTACAGATGTCACCAACCATTTCTGCAAAGACCTGCACTTCTCTGCAGAATACAATT
The DNA here is from genome assembly GCA_013397755.1 of Cnemophilus loriae. Taxonomy (NCBI): domain Eukaryota; kingdom Metazoa; phylum Chordata; class Aves; order Passeriformes; family Corvidae; genus Cnemophilus; species Cnemophilus loriae. The sequence goes on from VZTF01002084.1 coordinate 867,302, forward strand.
TGGGAGAAAGACACCAAGTCTCTCCCTTCAGGTTAGGGCAGGTGAGAAAAAAGGCAAGCCATCTTAAAAGCAACCCTACCTGAGAGCAGGCAGCTGCCAAGCTAGACTTTGGTGATCTTTGTTGGTCCCTTCCAATTCAGAATATTCTGTGATTCTATGCTGAAAAGTTGTAACTAAGAAACTGAACAAAGTGCTTGCTCCCTGGAATGCTGCATTTCTTGAGGTCACAAGCTTTTGGAGCAGATAATACCTTCCCCAGTCCAGATACAAAGAGCATGTGACATCACCCCACGCTATATAGCAAGAATCCCTATATTACTTTGTCATGGAATTTTTCCATAATACAATTGATAACAGTGCAAATGGTGTGTATTTCCTTTAGTTCTATGAAGCAAAATAAATTGAATGGTGTTCTCATAAAAGGAACATATGGAGATTAAAGAATTTTAGAGTCAGTTTTCAGATCAGCTCCATGCATCACAGATGGCCTTAAGAACTGCCCTTGTCTCTTAGCTGTCCATCACTGAAATGAGATAACTTAGTATTGTTTTCCACGGCTTCAAAGTCCACTAATGCAGAGACAAACCTCTGTGATCTGACTTGCCAGAAATTATCATAATGAATGCCGAATTAACAAAATACAACTACAAACTTTTCCATGGGGACACTGGCTTACTTGCTTTCTGTTGCTATTGCACACTTCAAATTATTTAAACTGGCCAAAGAAAGGAGGTCATCAAGTATTTATTTAGGTTGGGATGTCAATGCATACACACACAGAGGCACCACACTTGCTCCTCCTCCTCTGAGGGAATCAAGGGATTATTCTGGAAGAATAAAACACTAGCAACTACTTTACAGGCCAAAACAAGGACAGCTGGAATGGAAGGAGCTAAAAGGTAGCTGTTAGAGGTACATCCTTCCAGCAAGAGTCCCTAGTGCTACAGCGAAGAAGAGGACGCTTACTGAGAACTTCAGAATAAGACCATATGTTGTTCAAGCGTCTTGTCAATATATTAACATTTAATGACTTTGGATACTTACTTTAGCCTTGAAAACCTTACAGTCATACTTTATTCACATGAAATTGAATACTTAAATGTTGTTTGGTTTTTTAAAAGTGAAACTTCTAAATTAACTACAACATAAAAAATCAGAATTAAAAAATGGATAATTACAGCAAACAAAGAGGGTTGAATAGCATATGAGATGTAGGCACTGAACAAGAATTATTTAAGTTTCTCATGCGCAATGTTCTCACATCTCTACGTGACTACTCTCAGATGATGCATGCTCTGCTCTAGGTAGTCAGATCCAATAACAATTAAAACAGGCAATGGAAAACGATTCTGCCCTTAGCATCCTGGGTTGGCAGGGGAGTGATCTGCTAGAAAAATATTCCACAAAACAGCACATAACATTAAGCTTACTAAACAAAGTCACTGAACTGAAAATTATTGATTTCGAAGGGTGTTGAGATTATTCATATTTCCACTCCACTGGTTTGAATCTATTAAAGGTAAAGAAAAGCTCAAGAAATGCCGAGGTCCATCCATGTGGTAAAACAGTTGAAAAAGTCAGTAACGTGTATTTTGAAATTACTGTGCAAGCTGAGGATTACAGGTTACTAAAATCTTGAAGACGGTTTAACAAGTATAGGTAGGACAAGTTCAGTACCAACATTTTTAGCACTAAGCCAAAAAACCTAACGAATTTACCCTGTAACCAAGACATATACACACACTGCTAAATTCCCAGGACTTTTCAGAGCTCACTCCCTTCACAGGATTGCCTCTGCCTGCATGTTCTCACCAGCCCTCCAGCCTTGGCCCAGCCTGGCCACACTCTCGGACGCTCCTGCTGGAACTGGATGTACGGAATGTGACTACCTGGAAAAGGGCTCAGCTTTTACATTAGTAGAGTTTTATCCATGCTATTGCTGTCCCATAAAGAGAATGCATTAGAGACAGGAAGCAAAGGAGAATCACCAGGTTATGCTGGTTTGAACACCGGCTCTGCACAGCTCTGATGTCGAGGAGAATGAGAGGCAGCAGCTGGGACTATGCCATGAACCAAACTGAGGGAGATAGAGCATCCTGATCTCCTGGTGCCCTGAACATGTGTGTGCAGCACTGCACAGCTTCTGTCCCTTGGACATCCTCTGCACCAGAGTACACATAACTGTGTATCACTCTGTTGGCTTGTAGCCTGCCTAGGAGGGGCAAGCAACGGAGGGGCTGGCAACAAACATGTCCATTTCTGAAGTTCTTCTGGTGCTGATTGTCTTCCCTGCTTTCCTCTATTACCCTGCTTAAATAGGAAATACTTTCACTTCAGCTATGTTGCTGTGTTTAGAAAGAAAATGAAGACATGTTAAACACATGAGTTTATGTTTTTCTCTTATGTTTTTAGGGCCATCTTGGGATACCCATGTACACATGTATAATCATAAACCACTGAAGAAGAAAGTACATACTGGAATGTTTTATTAAGAACATTCATTGCAGAATCCTTTTCCTCAAGTCACTCATTCCTGTTTCTGTTGGCAGCATAGCCAAGATTCAGTGTTTTATAACCAGTTCTTCAGTGCAAGTGTGCGGCACAACTTCAAGTGGAGCCCAAGTTAACATAGCTACTTAACTGTTAAGGTGAATCTTTTGTGTTAGTCATTCACTATTTAGGGTGTTCCCAGATGAGCCGGGCTGCGGCACCGCGCCGGTTCTCCGGGATNCGTCCGCCACGGCTTCCCGCCCGCCGTGGAGGAGGCGCTCTGCGGCGTCACCGGCGCGCAGCTGGAGCTGCACTACTGCCTGCAGGCGCTGGTAAGGCGGCGGGGCGCGCACGGGCGCGGGAGGGCACGGCGGGGTGTGGGTGGCCCACCTCGCCCTGGCCAG
>VZTF01002084.1:870559-900556 GCA_013397755.1 Cnemophilus loriae
TTAGGGTGTTCCCAGATGAGCCGGGCTGCGGCCCCGCGCCGGTTCTCCGGGATGGCCGGAGCCGTCCGCGCGCCTGCCGCGCCTGCCCGGGGCCACGCACGCCATGGCGGCCCCCGGCGGCCCCCCCGCATCCGCACCCACATCCTCCTCCTCCTTCGGAGGGCGGGCGGCGCAGCGCGCAAGGTGTGTCCCAGGTGCCCGGCTATATGAGGCGGCGCGGCGGGGGTGCGGCGGCCCCATGGCGGCGCCGGCCATGGCCGAGCCGNCAGGGACGGCAGAGCGGTGCCTGTGTCCTCACCCAGGGGGTTTGGATGCTCTCCGGGCTCCCCGACCCGCCGGCGGCAGCGCTCCTGCCAGAGCCGCGCTGCGGCCGCTGGGCCCGCACGGCCACGAGAACAACGAGGAAGGTCTGGAACGCGCGGGCCATGAAACGAGCGCTCGTGTGTTTTGGGTAATTCACAGAGAGGCTTTTGCCTGGGGAAAAGGTACAGAGAATGCTAACAGCTTCGGAGTATAACGCTTTAGTGGGTTTTCCTCCAAACTTTGTATAATAGTTATGTGTGATTAACTATAGTCTGTGAATGTCACGGACGGCTTAGGGTTTCTTGCTCCACAGGCATGAACTTTGGACATGAAATTATAAACGGTATCACTGATACCATGTCAAATTCATCCCAAAATTGCATCTGGCTACATATCAAGTGTTAAGGCAAACATATAACTTAACAGAGACATTAAAATTAAAAAATCAGAATTATCAATGCCATACCTTCTGAGGCCAAGCATCTACTACGAAGAAACACAAACTATATTCAGTATATCTCCAAGGTCCTTCAATTGAGTTTGATGTCAAGTATAGATTCAATGAAAATTTAAGTATGCAGTAAAACCTGTTAAGCCTGTGGAAGAAAAAAATTGTAGCGAATGGCAGCTGGATGGGATGGAGAAAACTCAATTAGAAATTGACTGTGGGTAAATCAAACCTAGAAATGTGAACATTGTAAATAGTGAATGATTGACATAAAAGATTTACCTTAAGAGGTAAGCAGATGCGTTAACTTGGGCTCCACTTGAAGTCATGCCGCACACTTGCGCTGAGGAACTGGTTATAAAACACTGAATCTTGGCTACGCTGTCAACAGAAACAGGAATGAGTGACTTGAGGAAAAGGATTTTGCAAATAATGCAATGAATGTTCTTAATAAAACATTCCAGTGTGTGCTTTCTCTTCAATTGTTTATGGTTGCATGTGTGTACGTGTGTCACAGGTTTAGGGTATCCCAAGATGGCCCTAAAATATAAAAGAAAAACAGAAACTTTTGTTTTGTGTTTAACATTTCTTCATTTTTTTTCCAAACAAAGCAACATCGCTGAGATCAAAGTATTTCCTATTTAAGCAGGGTAATAGAGGAAAGCAGGGAAGACAATCAGAAGCAGAAGAACTTAGGAAATGCACATACTTGTTGCTTGCCCCTCCTAGGCAGGCTACAAGCCAACAGCTCGATATACAGTTAATGTACTCTGGTGCAAAGTGTGTCCAAGAGACAGAAGCTGTGCTGTGTTGCACACACATGTTCAGGGCACCAGGAGATCAGGATGCTCTATCTCCCTCAGTTTGGTTCATGGCATAGTCCCAGCTGCTGCCTCTCATTCTCCTCGACATCAGAGCTGTGCAGAGGCAATGCTCAAACCAGTGTAGCCTGGCAGCTCTCCTGTGCTTCCTGTCTCTAATGCATTGTCTTTATGGGACAGCCATAGCATGGATAAAATACTCTAAATGTAAGAGCTATTAGATCTGTTAGCATGATTAAATATGGCAGTGGTTTAAGTTGTTATTTTCCCATACAGAACAGAACAAGGCCTGCAAGGGATTTAGCGTTGTAATANGTAATAGAGGAAAGCAGGGAAGACAATCAGAAGCAGAAGAACTTAGGAAATGCACATACTTGTTGCTTGCCCCTCCTAGGCAGGCTACAAGCCAACAGCTCGATATACAGTTAATGTACTCTGGTGCAAAGTGTGTCCAAGAGACAGAAGCTGTGCTGTGTTGCACACACATGTTCAGGGCACCAGGAGATCAGGATGCTCTATCTCCCTCAGTTTGGTTCATGGCATAGTCCCAGCTGCTGCCTCTCATTCTCCTCGACATCAGAGCTGTGCAGAGGCAATGCTCAAACCAGTGTAGCCTGGCAGCTCTCCTGTGCTTCCTGTCTCTAATGCATTGTCTTTATGGGACAGCCATAGCATGGATAAAATACTCTAAATGTAAGAGCTATTAGATCTGTTAGCATGATTAAATATGGCAGTGGTTTAAGTTGTTATTTTCCCATACAGAACAGAACAAGGCCTGCAAGGGATTTAGCGTTGTAATACTCCTGAAATTATAGAATGGCCTGGGTTGGAAAGGACCTTAAAGATCATGAGGTTTCAACCCCCCTGGCACATGCAGGGACACCTTTCCCAAGACCAGGTTGCTCAGAGTTCCAGCCAGCCTGGCTTTGAACACTTCCAGGATATGGCATCCACAGCTTCCCTGGGCAACTTGTTTTCATAGCAAAGAGTTTTTTCCAAATACCTAATCCAAACCTACTCTTTCAGTTTTAAGCCATTCCCCCTTGTTCTGTCACTGCATGCTCTTGTAAAAAGTCCCTTTCCATCTTTCTTGTAGGTTCTCTTCGAGTACTGGAAGGCCACAATTAGGTCACCTCAGAGCTTTCTCTTTTCCAGGCTGAACAAACCCAATTCTCTCAGCCTTTCCTTACAGGAGAGGCCCTCCATCCTTCTGGTAACTTTGCGTCCCTCCTCTTGACTCGCTCCAACAGATTGATATTCTTCCTGACATGCCTTCCCAGGCATGAGCTACATATAACATTGAAGGTTTATAGTTCAGTAGTGGTATCCATTATTTTGGAATACCATTGTCCATAATAAAGCTGATAAATAGATGCAAAGTTGTGCTTGTTCTCTTTTTGGTATTTGCCTCATCTTTCTCATGCCTTTGAAAGCTAACTTTTGACTGGAATGCTGGCCTGCAGGGATAAATTTTATGTTCCCTGTTGTGGGAGTATGCTTAAAAAACAAAACAAAAACCCTCCACAAAACACAATTACAAAACACACACATGCTAACCACCCATAAATAAAATATTCTGAAGATCTCTTAACTGCTACTGCAGGAGTAACATCAGTACTACAGTTGCCTGACCAATATTAAAGGACAGAACAAGTTCTAGTAGAAGTATAGATTTTTCCTTTCATACTGTAACTACTCACTTCGTTTATTGTAGAAATTGGATCAAGGTCTCCAAAGTGATTGTGCTGTGTGAACAAAACACCTTCCATTGGAAGGATCTCCCAAGTTCTGTCAAAGCCACGTTCTGCTGGAGGTGAGTCCCATCTCCAGCAAATCTTAACCCTCCTTTTTTGTGTGCTTAGGGTGAATATTTTGATCAGTCGCATGTGGCTCTACCAAATATTTCAAAGTTCTTCCTGCATCAAGCTCTGGAAGAGAGAAAAGCCGCAGAGGCATTGATGAAGTATCAGCAAGAAAGAGGAGGCCATTACTGCTCTAAAACCATCCAGGTGGGTATTAGACAACAATTTTTCAAGCAGCTGTGATCCGTTTAACTTACTGAAATATATTGTTGGTACTTCAGATCTCTGCATTCATCCACTATTAGATTTCGACATATAATTTACCTGACATACTTGTGTACAGTTTTGTTCTTGATTGTGATGCCTAGACTGTCAGACATACAGTCCTAACTCTATGGGGTTGCTTTCCAGCCCAAAAGAATATGGACAGTGTTCCCCTTTTCTTTTACTCAGCTGGACACTGCTGTTTCCAGTATGCTGTAATAGATTATGACTCCTTAAATTGTGCTGAAAGAGCCCACTTGTCTCCTTCACACTGAACCTAAGTAGAAGCTTACACATGATTAGCACCTAAGAAGAGTGGTAAGGAAGGATAACCACCCAGCTTGGGGCAGTAGTTGATTTCCTAAAGTACAGCTCATGACAGAATTTGAACTGTCTAAGATCTAACTTGGGCTTGCACAGGTACTAAAGAATAACTCAGTTTTCAGGAAAAAATAACCCACCTCATTTTGTTTAAGACCAAGGGGCTGATTCTCCTCTACCAAATCAGTTAATACAGAATGCTCCTCTTTGGTCCATCGTAGCAGTTGGTAAGCTCTAGAAAGTAAAAACGCTATTGTGAAAATCTTTCTTAATACTCAGTTTGCATCAAGGAAGAGCTTAGGACTTTCAGTACTTAAAGGGGGCCTACAGGAAAGAGGGAGAGAGACTCTTTATCAGGGAATGCAGTGTTAGGATGAGGGATAACAATTTTTAACTGAAAGAGGGCAGATTTAGGCTAGATATTAGGAAGACTCTCTTTACTGTGAGGATGGTGAGACACTAGCAGAAACTACCCAGAGTAGAAGACAATGCCCCATTCCTGGGTGGGTTCAAGGCCGGGTTGGATGGGCCTTTGAGCAGCCTGGTCTAGTGGAAGATGGCAGAGGGTTGGGACAAGATGATTTTAAGGTCCCTTCCAACCCCAACATTCTTTGATTTGGTTTCCTGGTGTAAGAACACTCTCCGGCATAGCTGCTGCTATCTAAATCTGTTCCTTGAAGAAGTGCTTGGATTCCACCACTTGTGTTTATAGCCTGCAAAAAAAAACAGATGCTCCAAACTAGAAGCAGTCATTGCAAAATCCTAGTACAACTTGTTTAGAGCACCAGGTTAAGTTGCAGGAATCCACTGATGAATACAGATACATGAGCTGTTCTTCTGAGTGAATACAATTCTGTCTTTGTTTTCAGAAACCAAACTGTGATTATGCAGTCGGTCTGATGAAAGCCCTGGAACTAGCAATGGTACAATGGAAAACTCTGCTACGATATTTTGAAGAGCTTTATGCCCTGAGTGTTGAAAATGCAGACCCTCATAGTGCAAGCACTATCAAGAAACAATTTATTGGGCCCAAAATCCAGAAAATCAAGCTGATGGGAGATCTGCTGACCAATGCTCGCAGGCTTGACTGTTCCCAGGATGGCAGAAATAGTCTTGGGGATTACTTTATGGACCGGTTGCAGAAAGAGTTCAGGACCAGCATAGAGCCAGAGTCTAGTGATCACTGCAGCCCCTGCCCGCCTCTCCAGCAGTGCACAGGAGCTGCAGAAGGTCTGAAGCGACCCCAGAGAGAATGCTCCCAGCACAGAAATGGCATAGGGCCAATATATGCAACCATACACTGCACTACGATGCTGCCACAGTGTAACGATGGGACAGGAGCAAAGGTGAAGCAGGGCAGGGAGGGCCTTTAATGCTGAGGCTGCTGCAGCTATGGGGCAGCTCCTCAGGCAAACCTGTCCCGAGGGTGGAGCTGGGACCAGAACTCAGGAGACACGATGCTCTGTCACTCCTCCTGCTTTACACCCCATGCCCTCATCCTCTGCTGAGTCACAGCTCAAAATCTAGCCCATACCATTATTTACTTTAAATGATAGCAATGTTGCCAGCTAGATTGTCACATTTATCTATGCAATTCTTCCTAGAAGCCAAAAGCTCTTAAGCGTCTTCTCTCTTTTAAATGATTAATGAGATTAGTTAGTGCAAATTATTTTAAGAATAGATACAATTTTTATTAAAATGAATAAAAAAGAAAGCACTGCACCTTTAGTGCAAGGAAACTTTTATGTGGCAGAAAGTCCAAATATTTAGTTTTATATTACTGAATATTTTATATTACTATTTGGTGTTTTAAATTACTAACAAGTATAGTAACATAATGAACTTCTTTTTAAAAAGACTTGTTCAAAAACAAAGTTTTCTTGTCTTATTTCTATCATAGTAGCAATTTAAATACGTAATCTAATGCATTTACTGATTGGCTGTTTCTAGTGGTATACTTCACGATGAAGGATGCAAACATTTCCTCAACAATGAGAATAAGAAAACGTGCTGATTTCTCCACAGTTATTGCCTAGCTGGCTTTTCTCATCCTCAGAAAGCAGATGAGAGAGAAATTAGGACTTCTCATTAGATGAGATCTTTAGGGGTTCTAGGGCATATTTTGCAAGTGTTACCGAAGAGAGCAGCTCTAGGACTTTGTCCAGAGTTAACACAGGATGATTGCTTTAATTATGATACAGATCCCTATCTCAGCTAGCTCACTAAAGGTATTACTGTGGCAGTCCTGCTATTTCTTATATTCCCTATTTGGCCCCAAGTAGGGGCATGAGATCCTAGTGAAAAAACAGCACACTTAACTAGAATTGCATCAGAGAGAGTGGCCACTCATTAGTTTTGCCTTTCAGTTAGGGCAGTGTTAGCCAGCTTGGTTATGGTCCAGACGTGTCCAAATTGCTCTCATTTGTCTCCTACCAGAGTGCCTCATTCTGGACCCTGGCTCCCAAGGTCACCTAAGAAGAACAACTGGCTAGATCAGCTGTTAGGGGTTTTTTGTCATTATATACATCTTTTATGCAATTGGTATTTGATGCATTGAAAGACTGTCTCACACTTTCGTGTAATACTTTAGCTGATACTCCTATTTTGCTTGAAAATAAATTCAGTTCCGTGTTTGCATCTCCATTGTATTCCTCATTTCACCACCCAGGCATGCTGGCATTCTTCTCCAAGGGATTTTGCATATGTATACTAAACTGCACTGGTATTTTTCTACATCTGAGGAGGTTGTGCATGATGGAAGAGTATGCCACAGAGTGAAAATAAATGCCAGAAAACTGCATTACTATAAAAACACTGCACAACGAAACATTTTTAGTAAACTCTGATACAGCTGCAGTTAAGCAGCAATTTCTGCAAAGCCTGCCCACCTTCTGTTGGTGTTGTAACATGGGACAGAAAATTACAATGCAGATGCTTTCCCAATCTTTCTGTGAATGTGGTTCCACTTTGGGGTGGGGGTGGGGAACACAACCACTTTAAAACAACCTCTGTATTTATCTGTAAAGACACTGCAATATGCCACAGAAATGGCTCAAAGCACTTCTAGAATCATGCTAGATTTGCCTGTGTTGAGATTGCTGCTCTCTAATACAGCAGCAGTCTAAAAGATATTTCCATCTGGGCTAGATTCCATCACCCATCCTCATGCTGAGCATACCTTATTCAACAATTAGTTCCACTGACTGCAACTCAACATGAATAAGAGCAATGGAATCCGTCCCTCTCAGTATTAAAATACAGCCCACTAAGTGTGAACAGAGCAAAGCTACTAAATGAATTATAAACTAGTGCCATATAAAACTACTTCATGTACTACTGGTAACGTTTGACCTACTTGTACAACAACGTTCTCCTTTTAAAAGCTGATGACCTTCCAAAACATGTTTAAACCTCCATGGTTTACAGCACTTAAACTTTTACCTTAAACAAAGTTCAACATAACAAAGAACCCGACTTTTAAATTTTTCAGAGCAAGACTTACTTGCCTCTTATTTTTCCATGAAGTAGTGCCATGTCTGTTTCTCAGACTTATCATGTTCATCTTCTAACCAAATGTATCCACACACTCTCAGAATTTAAGTCTTTCTTTCTCCCTTTTCCTTTGCCAGAGCACGTTCTGGGCCCTCTGCCTGAAAAGACAATTCTGTTAATTTCAGATAAACTCACAATCAGCTGTTTTCCCAGTCTCTATCCTCTGAAAAAAAAAAAGAGAATTCAGTCAGTTACTGTAGATAATAAGCTCTTCCTGTCCACATGCTGCTTCTGCTGAGAGGGCACATATGCTTGTGAATATGGTCTCAGATTTGTTAACAATACCTGTCAGTTGTGTATAGGAAGAGTCTGTCCATGCTTCTCAACATAGGAAGTACAATCAGCTTCTGCCTTCCCAGCTTCCTTTTCAATCACATCCTGAAAAATATTAGATCAAGGATGAATGTAGAACAGGTTAAGGGCAACAGTTCTTATAGAAACTTTGCAAATTCTCTTTCTCTGCTGAATGCTTGTTGATCCACACTCTCTGTATCTTACTTCCAAAGCAACGCCCAAACAATCCAAACACACCACCTGGGGCAGCTCTGGACAGCTAGTGCAGCACTAGTACCCTAAACACAGCACCTAAACTGGAAGCTCAGGAGAGACCTAATCTTTACTGCAACTATAAGTTACAGCCCCAGAGGCTTCCAAAGAGATTTAACAATGGAATACTTGTAAATGCTTGCCATAAGCATTACCTATGGTTGCCTGCTCTCTCAGAGTGAGGAATGCACTTTAAAGTCTCCAAGTGGAGATTGTTCTGTCCTTCATCCTCTCCACTATGGCTACACAAAACTGAGAAGAGCATCTCAGGGTTTGTTCTTTGCAAGGACATTTTTTCAGGCCCCATTGTACAAGGCAACATCTTTCTGGACAAACCTGTCTTTGGGAATTACACAGGAAAGTGGATGTTAGTGGTGGCAGCAGCAGGGAATCACAGAACCACAGAATTATTAGGGTTGTAAGGGACCTCTGGAGATTAGCATGTCCAAACCCAAAGGAAGGTGTCCTCAAGGGCACCTTCACTGGAAGATCACTGTGTGGAATTCCCTGTGTGGCCACAGCCTTCTCCTGACCTTTTCACTTGGATGAGTTCATGCACTTGAGCCCGCATTCATGGGCCATTACTGGCAAACTCCCTGTAGTGCTTGTCCAAGCCTCACTGTCTGTCACCACTTTGCCCAAGGTAACCCCTACTCACTCAGGTCCCTGAGTGTCTTTTCCTGGGGTCACATATAAGCTAGAAACACACAGAGGCAGAATAGGCTACAATACTGACTAAATATTACGCAAAATTACCTTTTTTCAAAAATTAAGCCAATGGTCTGGAGAGAGTTTAAGTGTCTTGAGTGGGTCACACTGCCAGCACCAAGCCTCATTATCCCATTTTACATGTTCAGTTGTTACAGCATAAAACTTTTTCTCATTTATTCTTTTTATATTATTGTATACCTTGCACTATTCTGAATATAGATTATTTTTACTTTGTTAGCTGTTCAATAAAGATTTAAAACCAAATATCTTTATTCCTTCTGGATCAAAGAACCTCTGTAATAACAGTGAAGTATTTCTACAGGTTTGCCACTCTGCCTCTCAGAAACAGCTGGGAGATACATTTCTAAATGTGTATGGGTGGTCAGTAGCTGATCTCCCTCCTTGGGACATATTGCTTTTCAGCATTGGGTACAGTGAAAGAATGAATTTGCACAGAGTCCAAAACAGACAGTTTTATCTTTAAATAAAACTTTTAGGGATACTGATAGAATGTGACTTATCTTATCTTGGTCTGTACTTAAAGATACTTAGGTAAGTAGAAAACGGGGACTGCAGATTAGGAATTTTTGCCAAAAAACGGATCATGTAACAACAAAAGAAGCCACCACCATGACAGCCCGTCTGAGAAGTCATAGGCACAGGGACTGGGGATTGCTCACTGTTAAAAAACGGATGTTTTTTACCTTTTCAGATTCTGTCAGTCAGCCCCTTGTCCCACTGAAGACAGAGCTTCGCTGCTGATTTTGAAGGAGCTGAAATTTCTCCAACGTTTATAACTGCAGAACAGAAATTAATTTTAGCTTGTGGGACATTAAATATATGCATTACTACTTTAATCATGAAGTCAGTGAAATCACACAGTTGAATTACTGAAGTCCTCTGAGAAGAACCTAATTTCTCATTTCAAATGATACTCAAAAAACCAGAGTAAAAACTCTGGCACCCTTGAGAGACGTTTCCAAAACCCATCCCGTTTCCCCAAGCTCCAAACTCTCCCACTGCTAGAAATAAATCCTTATCGCGCAAGTCATCCAACTACACTGTAACCGCAGCGAAACGCCGCGGCACGGGCTGAGCTCCATCTCTCCGAAGGTTTCCGAGTGAAGGTGAACAGAGCTGGAAGAGGAATCTGGAAACGCCAGTGTTCGCAGCGCGGCGCTTCCCGCTGGGACAGGCCCACACCGCCCCCTGCAGGCGCTCCTGCCGCAGCGCCCCACCACCTGCCCGTCCCGCCGCTCCCCGCTCCCCGCGGTGCCCCAACTTCCTTGTGCCCCGCACCTCCCGGCTCTCCGCGCTGTCCCAGCTTCCCCGCTCCCCGCACGCTCCCGGCTGCCCGCGGTGTCCCCCGGCGCCGCCCGCCCCCACGAACACCCCCGCAGTAATTACCCCTGTGGCCGCAGAGCCGCGGCCGCTGCGGACAGACTTATGCCGGGGCTGGGGGCTTCTTCCCTGTGAGGAACGAGCGGAGCCGTCACCGGGGTGTGCGGGGACAGCGGGGCGCGCCGCTGTGCCCCCGGGCGAGCGGCCGGCGGCGCCCGGCACCTTCGGGCATCGGGGCGGCTGCTCTCCTTGGCGCGGCGGCAGGGCGGGCTGCTGAAAAAGGGAAAAAAAACGGGGGAAATGTAGCCCTAAGCGCATCCGAGCGCCCGGGCTGCCGCTGCCCCAGCGCCCGCGGGACACCGCGCCTCCCCCCCCCNGCCGCTGTCCCCTCTGCCGCCCCCATGGACTTACTGGGCCCCATGGAGATGACGGAGGGCTCCCTCTGCTCCTTCACAGCCGCCGATGACTTCTACGATGACCCGTGCTTCAACACGTCGGACATGCACTTCTTCGAGGACCTGGACCCCCGGCTGGTGCACGTCGGGGGTCTGCTGAAGCCCGAGGAGCACCCGCACCACCACGGGCACCACCACGGGCACGAGGAGGAGCACGTCCGGGCGCCCAGCGGGCACCACCAGGCTGGCCGCTGCCTGCTGTGGGCCTGCAAGGCGTGCAAGAGGAAGACCACCAACGCCGACCGCCGTAAGGCCGCCACCATGAGGGAGCGCCGGCGGCTCAGCAAGGTCAACGAGGCCTTCGAGACCCTCAAGCGCTGCACCTCCACCAACCCCAACCAGCGCCTGCCCAAAGTGGAGATCCTGCGCAACGCCATCCGCTACATCGAGAGCCTGCAGGCCCTGCTGCGGGAGCAGGAGGACGCTTATTACCCGGTGCTGGAACACTACAGCGGGGAATCGGACGCCTCCAGCCCCCGCTCCAACTGCTCCGATGGCATGGTGAGTGCCCCAGGGAGGACTCCCTGCCACCAAGGTGCCCTGGACGCTGTCGGTCCAAACCTGAGCAGGGCAAGTCGCCTCTTCCTGCCTTTCCTATAGCAGCTGCCTTCTGTACGTCCCCAGGCAGAAGACAAAGTCCTCTCTCGTGCCTTGAGCACCCGTAGCAAAGGGAGGTGGGGTCCCCGCATGCCAAGGTCTCTGAGAAAGAAGAAGAATCTCTTGCACGCTTTGTTCCCTGGGTTGAGAAGTTAGGCAGGTTCCCTATGTCCTGGAGGAGCCAAGGGAAAGCTGCTGGGGGAGGACTTCAGGAAGTTGCCTGGGATGGGCACCTGGAAGTATTGCCTGTGCTCCCGTAGCTCCTGATGCATCTCTGTTTCCATCTTCTGCTGTATCAGTACCTTTGAATCCTCTAAGGACAGCAGAGAGGAAGGGCCCCCTAGGACATGGTAGTTACATGGGAATTGATAAGAGTCTGGGTTTTGTTTTCTGCCATTCGTCATGACAACAGGAGAGTCTAAGCAACAAGAATTGTTTTTCTTGGCCCTTAAGAAAAAGGTTCTCAATTTCTCTTCTAAATCACTTCATCCCCTCCATAGATATTTATAAGCAATAGGAAGGAGAATGCAGGCTTTCAGTCCTGTTTGTACATTATGGGCATGGGAGAAGAAAGGTGGGGGCCAGAGAGGGTGTCTCATCCCCACATCTTTTGGCTGGGTCTGTAGGTTCAGCCTGTGGTCTGACTGTGGGCTGCTGGGATGTGGTGACCACAGTCCAGGACAGCTCTCTGGATGGGCCATGAACAGTACTTTCAGACCAGAGATTGCTTTTGTGCTCTGGTGGGGATAATCATTACTAAATTGAGTATCTGTGATTATGAGATACTTGACAGTTTGGAGAGATTTACACAAATGATTCCTCTTCAAGATATAGCCTCTTTTAATAGAGGAATTTCATTGTGGATTAAACTATTGGAAACAAATATATTAGTCAATGTTCTGGAGCATTTTCTATACGAAATGGAAATGGGAAGAGAAACTGAAGGAAATACAATGGGTCAAAGGTAGACAGAGGCTTTTAAAGAGGAATTCATGTTTAGAAAAATCTTCAAAAATTAAATTTAAAAGACATCATTCCCCTTTCAGTCTCCCTGTTGTAAATTAAAGATACATGAAGGGCTGTATCTGATCAGAATGCTGGAAAGCCTCATCTCATCTGTAAAGCTGCAGCATTTGATGCAATAGTGGTAACTTTCCTGTGGAACAGCTGGGCCACATAAAATATTCTGGGGTGGATCCCCTTCCAGCCAAGTTACGTTCTTCCTCACTCAAAGAACCTACAACTTGATGGCATTTCAGCCAAGACTGGAATGATGGCACAGACCAGAGGCTGAAATGTGAAATTAGATGGTTACTGGGATATGGGTAAGAGCCTGACCTCACTCGGATTTCTCTCCTTCCCAGATGGAGTACAGCGGCCCTCCTTGCAGCTCTCGCAGAAGGAACAGCTATGACAGCAGCTACTACACAGAGTCCCCGAATGGTGAGTACGTGCCCTAACGACAGCGTGAAACACCGAGACAGAGGCAACCAGTGCAGCAGCTTTCCTGTGCCTGCTCTGTGTCCAGCTGGGCTGAGAGAGGAACCTGCCTTTCCAGCCAGCAAGCCATTGCTGCTGGTAGAGGCATTGGATTTCCTCTAGCTGCATTTGCAAATAAGGGTATGTGTTATAGCTGTATTTCCTATTTCGCAGATATAACATTTGGATAGAAGTATGGTCTTCCCTGCAACTAATTTTCAGTATTTAACCATATTTTATATGAAGACTCTTCTTTATCATTGATCCAAATTGGAGTAATTTATGATTGATTTCAAATCTGCTCTTCCCTTTCTATGGACTCAGTGAAGCCTTGGATCCTCCCTGCCCCCAGAGCAGCACACTGTGGTTGGGCCTCTCTTCCATTATGAAATTACAATCTGTTTTCTGTTAAATGGTGTCCTTCACCAATATTCATTTCTCTGAGTCTTCACATGCTCACAAATGTGTACTGCCCACTGATGTTAAATGCCCACTGGGTAATCTGAGCACCTTTTTGTCTGTTTTTTAGATCCAAAGCATGGGAAGAGTTCTGTTGTTTCCAGTCTCGATTGCCTCTCAAGCATTGTAGAGAGGATTTCCACAGATAATTCCACATGCCCTATACTGCCTCCAGTGGAAACTGTTGCTGAAGGGAGTCCCTGTTCCCCTCCAGAAGGAGTGAGTCTGAGTGATAGTGGAGCCCAAATTCCTTCCCCCACCAACTGCACCCCACTTCCCCAGGATAACAGCAGCAGCAACCCCATCTACCAAGTGCTATAAGGACCCGTCCAGCTGGACTACACCGAAAACAATTTGCTCCGTTTGGCCATGCTCAAGACCTGCCTTCTAAGGTTGAAAAGACTTCTTAAGACTTGTTCAAGTTTTAAAATATCACTGAAAATTCCTTCAACTATATAACTTTGCAAACCTGTATCACTTCAAAATACACATAGTTATTTATTGGTTGTTAAACTAAAGTTATTTAATACGCCTAGAGATAAAATTGTATACCATGAAATGGCCAATGTTTAATCTGGGCTGTGGGGAATAGGAAGTTGGCTCTTGAATGTGGAGGAAAATAGAAGTCTACAGCAGTAGTGGAATGATAGATCCTTCCTATTACTCCTGTTCTGGCCAAAATAAGGTTGTGGACCATTTTTTATAAAACTTTTGTATAATTGTAAATAAGAGTTGCTTTCCAAAAAAAAAAAAAAAAAAGGGAAAAAATAGCAAAATAAATAAATCAAAAAAAAAACCAAAATCAAAACTTAAAAAGGGGAAAAATTTAAAAATATTTAATATTGCTTGGTTTGTTGTGTCAAACTTTATATATTTATACGATGTGGTTGCCAAGAATGTTTTCAACAGTATTCTAAATAAAGACCCTTATTTATAAAATCTGTGGTGTTATCTTGACTTTCATTAGGGCTTCTAGAATTACTAGTGCATTTAGGAGTGGTATTAGATCTCTGCCTTGGCAGGAAGAAGATCCAGGCTCTGATTCAGCAAAGAAATCAAGAACATGCTTCAGTTGCACTACTTTGCATAAATATGCTGCTGACAAGGGGTCTACTTTCTTCATATTCTGTCGTGGTCATTGCTAAAATGAGATCTAAGCATCATAGGTCATTATTAAAGGGATAAGTAAATAAGCATGTTTCTCCTTCTGCCCCTCAAATTTACAGTTACATTGTAGGACTCGATCTTACAAAGATGTGTTGAAACTAAGAATCACAAAAAATTAGACTCTCCAAATTCCAATGTTGCTACTGAAACTTAAAGTCATACAACACTATCTCACAAGAACAGGTACTACATTTTTGGACGAATGTTCACATTTTTCATTCAAGTTCTATTTTTCAAGTTTTTGTACCATGTTCATGTATTCTCAGGTATTAGAAACTAATTACAAAGGAGTTTTTGTCATAAAGTTCAAGTTACAGATCACAGTTTTCCTCAAGTTCAAGTTGGAATTTAGGCCAAAGATAGGCAGTTTTAATTTGGATTTGAACTTTATGCATCTCTGGCAGCACTGCTCCAGGGATTTACTTCTTGTTTAGAGCCTCTCTAAAAATAACCAGTGGGCTCTGTTTCATTCAGTATCTATGTGTAACCTTGAAAGCTGGCTGTGCAACTGAAAAATGTTAAGCCTTGAGCTGGTCGTCATTGGAAAGTAACCATCAGGGCATTTCTGTGCATCTGGACAAGAATAACCAGCAACTACAACCTGTTTCTTATCACATCCCTACGATTTATGGATTTCGTATAAACATCACAGTAAAATAAAAACAAAAAAACCACACTGAAAACCAGTCTAGGTATCGTCATCATCCCTAAATACTTTGATGACAGATTAGTCATTGTATTCTCTGTTAGGTGACTATTAAAAGAGGGAGTTTGTACAGCTCTTACCTCTTAAGCAGGAAAAAGAAAGAGGGAACAGCTAATTCCAGGGAATGTCTCCCACTCCTTTAATCATGTATGGCCTTGAAGATCAGTGTTCTGTGGAGAGGAAAGGAGCACGCTGCCATGTGTTGAACAGAGCAATGCAGTTGCTTTTCCGTCTTCCTGGGGCAGTCATGCTCCAATCTTGGTGATTTATCTGAAGCCAGAGGGGCAGGGATGGTAGCAGCCATGGTCCTTCCTTCCTCATCCATGAGCTTGTGGTCATGGTGGATGATAAATCAGTGTCGAGACACAGGACCATCCTGTGGAGCAGCCCCGGCTCCCATGGATCGGAGGGGACTCCGAGGCAGGACTGGCCACTCAGGATCTTCCTCAAAGCCCAACTTTGTAAAGGTCTCGCATTGATTTCCCTGTGGGCAGAAAACACTCCAGTTTGTAAAGATTGAGCTTACCCCTTTCATTTTTCCATTAAAAATAAAAATCAAATTAATTTGAGAACGTGCTAATTCATACTAACATGAATCAGGAGGGTCTCTAGTAAGGTCAGAAAAATGGCCCAGGTTAGTTGGAAGCCTGTATCCTTAACTTACAAAAGCTAAGGAAAGACAGTTGCCTCACGAATGAGGACCTTGCACATCATCCATATAATTTTCATTGCCTTCAGCAAACAATCAGGCCCACAACGCAAAAGATCAAAAAAAAATGCTTTTGTGAAATACTAAAGATCTTTTAATCCCCATAATTTGTGGCTGGTAAAAGTATCAATTTTACTGCCATTAAACGTAGCAATTAAATGGCAACCTGCATCAATTTTGTCAGCTCAGGAATGGCAGAGGGTCTGGACATACTGGCAGCACACAGTTCATGCCTGCCTTGCTTGCACTCCACTTCTGAGGGACACAATGGGGTACCTGGCTGTAGGGCTGGCATGGCAGAGCGGGTGCAGGGCGCTTGTGCTCAACAATGTACACGCAGTTCCATGCGAAGTCATGTATATTGCATTTCACTGATTTATTTTAGCCACCCGAGTTTCCACATACTGATGTTAATGTTACAACAGAGAACAGGCATTTAGCACATCCCAAAATAGATGGATGGATGATGAAGAAAAAATATTCATAGGTTTCCTATGCAGAGCCCATCTTTCTCCCATTGATGTCAGTGAAGAAAGTTCACTGGAGTAAGGCCAAAGGGCATCAGCACTGATAAATACATGTTTAGGTTACAGATATATTTATTTTTTTTACTTAGATAAGGAAAATTGTTCTCTGTGCAATTTATTCGTGTTTATTTCTAAGGTAATAAATATATTTAAAACAAAGCCCTGTGCATCAAGAGGACAGTATGTTACTGACAGAATTATAACCCAGTCTGTGAGTAAATATTTTGAAGCTAGTAACATTGGGATTCATAGCTTTAGTTTAGTTCTGACACAGCCAAGGAGCATATACAAGACTGATCCAACATTTACAAACTTTGGTTCTTAAACTGGGCTCCTGAAGATGGATTTAGGCATTTAGGGCTGATCCTACACGACAAAGTGCAGTTTACCTTGGTCTACAGAAATACTCCAGCATGGGCTCCGAACACACACTGATAGTCTGAAAGTTTGCATCACACAGGTTCCAGTTCAATATGATGTCGCCTAAGGAATGCTGCCTCCAAAGGGAAAGTCATACAGATCCAAACAGTTAAAGGAAAGTGGCTGTCTTTGAACATAAGGATAAGCATGCATTTTAGGAACGTTTTGTTTGATTTGATTTGGTAACTTAAGAAAGCATTGCATGACAAACAGCACATTACCGGTTTATCTCACTCAAACCACTGCTATGGAAAAAGGGAAGAAGAATAAATTTATACCTCACATATACTAAATGCTCCAATTTTACATTTCATCAGGTCATTTGCAAGTATGAGAATGAAGAAGATCTTTTTCCTACTTTCAATATTTCACAACAAAGTGCAATAAAATTGCTGGGTTTTCAAATAACAATGTTAAACACCATTTCCTGCATTATCATAGCAATACTGCTACAGAAGTATTTCACATACTGAACATTCAATTTTAGGTAAAACATATATGAACTACTCCTGGTATATTTTTTCCCTTTAAAAAGATTTTATTATCTGTATCCAAATATATTAAAGAAATATTAAATTGGCAGTTGCTTCACACCAGATGCTGCTCTTCTAAAATGACTTGTCATTTTCAACTCAAGAGAAAGACCTTATAAAACCCCCTTGAAAGTGGAAGGAAAAACATTTTTCATTTTACATCTTACATTTTGCAGAGATATTTGAAAGGTTCAAAGTGTGCAAAGGGCCAAAACTGCTATCTTCAGAAGAACTACATCCAAAACAGACAAGGAAACGTTTGCACCTCATACCTCATGAATTTTAATGAGAATGAATTAATATTTCCTTTTTGTTTAAAAATTTCCTTGAAATCAGTAGGACTATTTCCAGCTTCAGTAGGAATATTTTCAGACTACTGCACATAATACTGTCTGGGATAGTGTTCACGTAGCAGTGCAAAGCCAGGACAAACTCCCTGCTGTGACCCTTTGCTCATGCTCTGGTCACTGACCCATTTCTGTCACAACGCTTTCAGATAGGCTGATCCCCCTGAGCACAACCCTCTGAACAAGCTGCCAGGCTTTAGTGCTCACCTGATCTTGAAAGTACAAACCAGAAACTACCCCCATAATAGTGTTGAAAGCCTACAACCATTCCTAAATGAATGGCTGACAGGGAGCCTGTGATAGCAGGAGATGGTATGAAGGTCATTTCACATAACTTGCATGTGGCAGTCTTGGCTTCACAAGCAGAAGGTAAAAGCAGAAGGCCTTTGTAGAGTCAGAGTGCAAATCTCTGACAGCACGACCTAGAGATCATCTTGGGAGGCACATCCAAGTACCTCGTTAAGCACTATTTACTATCAGCTCACCCTCCCTCAGCCTTTCAAATCACTGGTTTTCTAGTAAAACTGTTGAACAGCCATGACCTCCTCTCCTTGATGGATGCAGCATGCTCCCTTCTCAACAGGCTTGTTGCACAACTGGGAATGTCATTAAGTGGAGACCTTTCAATATTTGACACTTCAGAGCTAATGAGGGAGAGGATGATCCCTAGCATAATACAGAAGAGCTGTCAGATAGTCCTTTCCCTCCAGGACCCAGCAGGAATTAGGAACATGTCTGACATAGAGACACTTGGGCCAGTACAAGGAACCCAGAAATTTCCCTGTGGACCCAGAAACCTACATTTTGCATACCCAGACACTTCTGAATAAAGACCTTGTAAGTTAATAGTGAAAACAGACCTATCCTGTAACCATGGGGTGATAGAAAACCTCAGGGGTTTCCCGATGATACAGTCAACATGGCACTGAACACACATTTCCTTTCTACAATCCCAATAACTTTTATCACCTACAGACATCTTAGCAACATCAACAAGTGTGCTATTTTACGTAATACTCAATTCACAACCTCACATTTATCAATAGGGAGGCAAATACTGTAACTATTTATTAAAAAGTTACTAAAAACTCTAACAGACAATAACCGTCTTAATCATGTGATTGAGAGAGGTTGCAGTTTTAGTTGGGGTGTTGGGTTTTTTTTGTTGGGAGTCAGATTCACTCAGAAGTCTGTGTCTCAGCACAGTTACCTAGTGCTGCATGTCCATGGCAGTAAAAGCGATCTCCCAACCTCCACAATCCTCCCTAACCCACCTGAACTAACCTTGAGCCTTTTCTGGTCCAACAGCCACATCTGCTGGGGAAAAATGTAAACTGCAGTTCTTCCTGAAATCGTTGCTTGGTGAATTCCATGTTCTATCATCTTTCCATAATGTAAGGTTTGTTGGTGCAGAAACAGCAAAAATATTCACAGTCTTCAGTCAGTACCTGAAGGCCCATACACTAAGAACATCAGGAAAAATATATTGGAAAAACCAAACTCTTCCCTACCAAGAACCTTCTACAGAAACGGAGAGAAAAAATTGTAGGAATAGTATGGTTGGTTGGGCTTTGGCTTTTTTATTTCTAGGCAAATTTTGGGGCACCACTCTATTTTTCTTGGTTTTAAGTGAAAAATGAAGACAAAAAGAGGGAGAAAATGGAAGGTCTTCGAAGGCATTGTATGGCCTGTGCTGAGAGCAGTGGTCCTGGGGGAGACGGGCTGCTTGCCAGAAGGCAGGCGGGGAAGGTGCACAGAAACCGCAGATGACAGCAGGACCATGATGCAGTTCTCTGGTGACAAAGTCCCTCAGTAGGGCACAAATCTTGGCCACCAGACCAAGGACGATTATTTTCCGCTCTACTCTGCTCTACTGAGACCCCACCTGCAGTGCTGCATCAAGCTCTGGGTCCTCAGCACAGGAGGGATATTGACCTGTTGGAGCGAGTCCAGAGGAGCCAGCAGAGATGATCAGAGAGATGAAGCACCTCTCCTGTGAGGAAAGGCTGAGAGAGTTGGGATTGTTCAGCCTGGAAAAGAGAAGGCTTCCGGGTGGCCTTCCAGTACCAGGAGGGAAAATACAAGAAAGTTGAAGAGGGACTATTTAAAAGACCATGTAATGGCAGGACAAGGGGTAATGGCTTCAAACTGAAAGAGAGTAGGTTTAGATTAGATATTAGGAAGAAATTCTTTACTGTGAGAGTGGTGGGGCACTGGAACATGTTGCCCAGAGAAGTTGTGGGTACCCCATCCCTGGAAGTGTTCAAGGCCAGGTTGCATGGAGCTCTGAGCAGCCTGGTCTAGTGGAAGCTGTCCTTTTCCATGGCAAGGGAGTTGGAACGAGATGATCTTTAAGGTCCTTTCCAAGCCCAACTATTCTATCATTCATTTTATACTTTGGCCACACAACATTCCTTTCTTTCATATTGATGCCCTACTTCTGAATCCTAAACCAAATAAAGCAATACTTTTTTGTTCTGAATTTCTTGTTTTTATGGCACCTGTGGGTTTCCTGAGGCGGGAGCCTAGACAATCCACATTTGAGAGCTGCTGCTTGCTGCAGTGTTAAAGTACACGATTGAACCAACAAGCAGTATGTAGGCTTTTCTCCAGGCCACCGGAGGGCAGCCTTTCCATGAAAAACAGGGCTTTGACATTTTTTTTTTTAGTGCACACATTCCTTTTTTTCCCCCTTAAACTCTCACATCTAACTCCTTCTCAGCTCAGGTATTCGAGTATCATTTCACACCGCAACAACTGAAATCAATGAGCCAGATTCCTACCCAGCATAAATTCATCAGTCTTGCTGGCAGTTGACACAGTATTGGTACCTTTATCTGTTGGAATTATTACAGCAAGTACAAACTCATGGTTTGAGTTTGGATACTGAAAGATGCACTTATATCGAAAAACCACAGGCCTTTGTGTCTATATGGCAAGGTATCCCTATGTGTCGCCTAAAGGTTGGGATGAAGACCATCACAGAGCAAAGCATTTGTACAACAGCTTGTAAAGAGAGACCCGTTCTTCAACCAGGGCACGTAATGCTCTCATTACAGATCTAATTCCATAGAAATACAAATGTATGCAGGGGGGTTCATGTGTCACACATGTTCCTTTGTATGGGACAGGCCACACTTAAATCCCTTTGTTCTCTTTGGAAAGGAAGCATGGGATGTGCTAGGCACACATGCTCTACTCTCTCAAAGGCTGTCCTCTACAGAACTACACACTTGAAACAGCTTGCAGTTGAAAGCCAGCTGCACAAAATGCAGTCCCAAATATGCCTTTCAAAAGCTTCGCAAATGCCAATTACATTAAGCGATATGAAAAAAAGCAACCAAGTAATGTGCCTAATTAACAAAGCTAGAGATGGAGCCAGCCACTTGGTTTGAAGTACTTCCAAGAGAGATGTTAAATGCAATGGTCAGGGCAACTCTGGAAGAAATAAATTAACATGCTGGGTTAATATTTCAAGCTCTGTGGGAGTAAAAAGTGTGTGTGGTGAGGGGAAACAAAGGTAAAAATATCACAGAGTGCTATTCTGTTTGTTTGTTTGCCAAGGACACTTTAGCTTTTCCCATTTATTATTCTTCATGGTATACTCAAAATTATGCAAGAAGACATAAAAATGTCAGCATTGTGTCACTGGATTTCCTAAATTTATCTTTTTATCTTACCTACTTGTTAACTCTCAGCTCAAGGTCAAGAGAAAAAAACCATTTTGAGTGAATGGACTATGAGATAGACACATTAATGAAAAATGTCTTAGTAGGGTTCTTTTATCTTTAGTACTACCTGCAACCACAGCTTAAAAGATTCCCCACACCACAGAACAATAGCGGGTTTTTTTCTGGACCGCGTAAATAAGAACTGACTGACAGCTGCCTGGTTCCAAATCTTAGATACCTGTGGTTGGGGAAGCTCAGGCCATCAACAAACTCTCAAGTTCCAGCAAGTAGTGTGGCTTGAATCCATTCCAGTACTCATCTGCTGGCAGCTGTTTCCATCTGCTCCTTCTTGAACCATTCTGCTCAGTCCCCAGGGAAGAGCAGGAAGATTGTCACGCAATGAACTCGCTTGTTGTGAGCTGGCTGCTCGTGTTTTACCCGAATCTGTCATTTCACCTCATCTGCTCTCTGGCCTTTTTTTGCCATAAGAATTCTGAGTTCTGCTCTACATCTAAGGGGGGAAAAGAAACCCCAAACCAACTATTCCTCAAATGTGGGTGCCAAAACATTATTCCTTCTTTGAAGTACAAATAATTATTGTTAACAAGAAATACAGAAAAGATGGATCAGATCACTTAGTCTTCACAGCTGTTAGGTACACAGTGATTCCTGCATGTATGTTTTGTAGCTAAAAGTGTCTGACATACCTTCACTTTTTGATGAGGGAAGGCAGGTGCCCTTCAAGCATTCCATTATCATTACCCGTGGCCTTTTGTTGTTTGGTTTTGTGGTAAAACACAAAATGGGGAAAGAGAAAAAAAAAAATCAAAAATAACATTTTCTATTTCAGACAGCAGTGTTTATGTTTCCAGACTGCCAGCTGAGCCTTTAGGAACTTCAGTTGACTGAGCAAATGTCTATGCACATTAAGGCTCCTCTCTTAATTTGTCCTATTGCTATTTTATGTACTTGTTAACTTGATTTCTACACATTAACATTAATTGGCCTGAGTAAGCAAAAGATTCTACTTTTTCTTAACCAAGATAATTAGTTTCATATTTTCATCTTTGATATATTATCTCTAGCCTGATTTCCAACTGGACCAAATCCCCCCAAATCTCTTGGGCCTTCAAAACTTTCAGATGTACCTGAAAATTCAAACCTTTTTTTCAGAACCGTCTTTTTTTTTTTTTTTTAATCCTAAAATACCTGAAAGTACATCCCTAAATATAAGCAGCATTCTTCAGATCCTATTCAGTCTAGGGTTGGGAGGGGAGAAATAGTCAATAAGACAAGCAATACAACATAATATGGAAACAAAGCTGAAGAAGATTCCATCAGTAACCCAAATGCAATCATCTGCATTTTGCCCTAACCAGAATTATACACATTTGTGGATATATTGGTCAAAATATTCTTAAGAGCTGTATAAGCATAAACTCAGGGAAACAGAGAGCAATTTCACTGACTTCCCAGGTCACCTTTTCTGTGTGCACTGTCCTTTGCAGCATACATTTCTCTGCTTGGATTATGCAGTGGTCAAATTGGGCCACACAAGCACAGCACCACTTCAGCACTTCTGCGTGAAGACCTTTCCATCTAATGAAGGGTTCTTAAGGGGCTTGGCATGATAAAGCAAATAAGAAACATCTTTGCCCACATCCTGAATTACTACCACACAAGCAGTCTTTTCCTCCACTTTTTAACAGGCAGGATAAGCTGGAGAACGATTTCAGAAGAACCTGTAGAAATCTATTGTATTTTTTATTACATTTGGAAAATTTTCAAAGAAAAAGAAAGGTTTTTATTATAGATTTGAGAACTGGAGACTGCTTTTTTTCTCATTGCTTCATAGGAAAGCCAATAAACATGCTATTGTAGGCCCTCTTAGGATGAGAATCCATCCTAGAAGAATGGAAAGGTTCAGTTTTGTATGAGAATGGAACATTTTGGAAGGAAAACTCAATTCTGATTTCTTGCTGGCCAGCTCTGAATATCTTGTCCCACTGTGATCTTTCTCTGTCTCCTCATTATTCCTCAATTCCTTCTGCTGCTGGACTACCTGGAGGCAAAGTCTACAACTGCAAAACCTGGCAGAACCCACAGATGAATCAGACTGAATCAGTAAACAATGAGTAAAAGTGCAGCGTCATAGGAACAAGCATATCACTGTGCCTCTTAAACTAAATCACTTAAATACAAACCTGCTGCAAATCTTACCAGGAATTCCATCTGCAGTCTGGAGGATTGGTATAGTCCTATTGCACTGAGATTCCTATAGAAGTCTTCCCCAGGTCCTGGAAACTCTGGGTGGAGCATCTTCCTGCTTCTTGGAGTGCAGAGCCCATTCATTATTGTATGTCCCAGAAAGGAAAGGCAGAGGACAAGCTAATAAAGGTGCCATCCCTTCGCTATTGCCTTTAATCTAGCTCTCAACACTTCATTGACCTAGAACAAAAGGCTGCTGTTAATGCTAAGACACAAGCCCAGGCATGAGACAGGATAAAGAAACCTGCATTCCCAGCAGCTGGCCCAAGATTTGGGACAGAAAGTGGATTTTGCTTTCCATTTACTCACACTTATATTGTATAAATCCTGGCTCTTGACAAAAAAAATGCAGCAGATCCTTAGTGCCAATTAGTTAACTAGCATCACTGGAACTATTATACTTTATATCTCTTCATATGCAGCATTCAAATAATTACTTCAACAAGATTAAATGTCATATTTCATGGGACTGGCTGCATAAATATTTACAAAGCTAGAGAATAGAAAAGACATCTCAGAGTTATTGATTCATGTCAAATATTGAGAAGCTGGGTTAATCAAGGGATTTAAGCAATGCTTTAAACCTTTGAGTCAGCATTGTTGAGATTTATTTAAACTGCTCTTACCTTTCAACATCTAAAGTTTTACAAATCATTTATAACAATAAAGACTTATGGGCCATTTTCCCATTTGCTTGTCT
This sequence comes from Cnemophilus loriae, assembly GCA_013397755.1. Taxonomy (NCBI): domain Eukaryota; kingdom Metazoa; phylum Chordata; class Aves; order Passeriformes; family Corvidae; genus Cnemophilus; species Cnemophilus loriae. The sequence goes on from VZTF01002084.1 coordinate 894,707, forward strand.
GAGGACATTTCAGTTACTATTGAGAACTCAGAGTAGGCTGAAGAAGTAATAACAGCTGTGAAAAGTGAATCATTCAACAAAAATAAAGTTCTCATTTCAGTAAAAAAAAAAAAAGAAATATTCTAATTCTTTTGATGTATTAGAGAAATACTCAGCTGATGGGCAAGCACATACAGTTTATAAAATGGAGCATATTCCATACTCCTCGGTCAGAAACAGACCCTATTTTTTTTCTTGTTTTTGGTGGTGAAACGAAAAAGATACACTTGCAGCACTGAGAGCTGCATGCCTTTTTCAAGAAAAGACTAGCACCTCCTGTTCTGTATTCTGTATATAGTAGTTGTGAAATACATATGTCTGTATCTATGTGTTTGTGTCTGTTGCTATGTTCATGCACCTGCAAATTGGCTGAGATCTTAAAAACGTAATGACAGCATTAGTAGAGATTTGTTTTCAGAAAAGGCTGACTAGGCCAGTCTAAGAAAATCAAGGACCTTTTAGGACTCCCCAGTACAAATGAACTAATAAAATAAAGCCAAGTCCCTGGGCCTTTCTGAAACTCTAGTTTATAGTACACGGTAGAAGTTAAATGGTTCCGACCTGTGAGTGCTCTTTTGGCAATGCAGATTTGGAGCCCTCAGGATGACTGAGCTCAGCTCGTAGTAACGCAAGTCTAGATAAGGGTGTTTTTGTTATATGCTGACAGGAAACTTCCAATTGTGTAAGCTCAATTTTCCTCATCACCAGCTGGTTTTTTGCTGGATCACACCTAGATCAGCATGAAGACAAGGGACAAATCTACATCTTTCCATAACGCCGCATTGCAACAAAGTGGCACATTAGCTGTATGCCTAATTTCAAATGCTTAAAGTAGATTTTGCTGTGATTTAGCCCCATGGTTTCTGGAGGAACAATTATTTCTGTTTTGAGGAATGTCTCATCGAAGACAAATCCTGACACTTTTACTACAGCCTTGACTCGAGGATGTGCTCCAAGAGAAGCACGGTGCCTCAGCCAGTCCAGCTACATGCTGGATTTAAGAAGCTGGGGGTGAGACAGGCAACTCAGCAGTTGTTTGCAGTGCTTATTGCCCTTTTTGCCAGGAAAGAGCAATCTTCTCTCTCCCTACAAGAAAGACAGTTTGGAAATCTCCCTAGTCCTTCAGCAAGCAGCAGAACACCACTTCCACCACCTCGCCTTACTTGTGGGCATCATCTCCATCATTGTATCTGCTCAGTTCCATCTCCCATTAATTTTCAGCAAAACCAAATGGATTCAGGTGGGAGTTTCTCTTAGTTAATGGAGTGAGTAAAAACCAAAGATGATCTCTAATACGTCACAATATTACTTCCATTTTTTTCCAGAGCAGCTTCCATTTATCGCACAGTTTGATGCGCACTCTCTGAAGGATCCCAAAGGAATTTGCAAATCAAAAAGAACCTTCACTAAGAAATGTCAGCCCAGGAGAAATGGATGAAGAACAAGTGCAACTCATCAGGCAGAATACAGCAAATGCTTCTCAGCTCAAAGCAAAGCCATGCAACTGTTGAAAAACATGGATGAAAATGAAGTACATATTCAAGCAAAACTGTAGCAATTAAGAATAAAAAAATCTGGCTATAAAAGTGCAGGAACAAGCATTTAGCTGTAACTGCTGCTCTGGTTACTCTCATTAAAAGCATCATGACTGCTTTCTGTCAGGCTTTGGGCTACACAGCTCTTCAGACATGCAGCATATCTCTATGACTCCCTCAGTCAACATCAAGCACCAACCCATAATTTTTTTCTCCATTCTCATTCTTTCTATGAAAGGCTTTCATCCAATTAATGACAATTGAGAGGGGTAAATCTAGCCTTTCAGAAAAGTAATAACATCTATGCAATTGCAGTTGCTTTATTTTTAAATGATTTTCAAGGACAAAATGAGTACATTGCATGCTGAAGTGCATCACAGCTTTCCATTTGAAGACCTCAAACCAAATGATTTACAAGGATCAATGCTAACAGATAGAGCAATTCACAGCATGATGTAATCTAAAACTGATAAAGAACTGCACTGAAATACTGTTGAGTTGTCATGAATTTAATACAAGAGAGCACAGGCTGAATTATAGCATTCAAGCTTTGCAAAACTGGTCTTCCAACCCTGGCTGCTTTTTCTTTTGTGATTATAACTCTTACAAATAATTCTCTCAGCCTCCTCCAGCTTTAAAACATTTTGAATGTATTCTCCAGTTATATTCATAGTTGTGCACAAAGTCACAGGTTCTCTAAACATCTCCTTTTCCTCTTCATACTGTTACAATGGGTCAATCTTTTTCTTTGAAGATAAACCAACCGATGAACTCAGAGCTAGGCTTACATTTCAGGAGTGGGAGCTTCTTCAGCTGTCACCATTGCTGGTGAAGGAAGAAGCTACAGAAGTGTGCAGAATTAGGTACTCTTGATACACTAGTAAAGCACCAAAGCTTACAGCAAAGCTTCCTGACGTGCATTTCTGTGCCTATACAGCACTGGGATTTAGATCTGTCAATCCAGCATCTTCGGTAAGTGGCAAAGTATCTTCATACAATAATGAAAATAATAAAAAAAGAAGGTTAAAATTTCACTTCAAATTAATTAGTTACTAAGTTTAGGAGTATTAGGGAATATATGCTCAGTCATCTCCCACATTGAGAAGAAAGCTCCTTTGGACTTAAACAGAAATCATTGCGGTTCTCAGCTAAAGAAGTAGAGAGCAGAGGGATTAACAGAAGAATAGCATGTGAACCCACTAGCTTTTTTTTTAGTTTGTAGACAGAATTTAGACTTCTGTCTGAAAGACAACCAACCTTTCACTGTATATGATTACTCTGGGGATGCTGAAGTATAGGGCAACAAAGGTGATACCAATACACCAGATACAGAGGGAAAAGAAGGACTGACTCTTCCTGTGTCATCAGAACAGTGAGGTGACCTAACACCAGTGATAAAATTAGTAAGGGGACTCACTCTCTAACTCAGCTACAGAGTAGTTTAGAAACTAAAATATATCTATGGCTTAAACCTATTCTTCCACTATCACCACTAAAAATTTTTAATTAGAAGAACAGCTAAAATTATAGATAGACCAACAGGATTGCTCAAAGTGTCAAACATAAACCAGAATAAAACCCAGTTATAATATTGTTATTTTTCATGGGACTAGGAGGACAGAAGTGCCACTGTCACGTTTGGGATTACTCAAAATTCCATAGGAAGTTTTTGTCTGCAAATTGGAACCTGGAAAATTAGGTGATTTGTTTTGTCTATCATAATCCAAACATTTCTAATTATGGAAAAATATTTTTTAAAATTAAATAGTATTTTATATTGCTATATAACAAGCTTAAAGCAAAACTTTGCTTAGACACAGCAGCTACTAGTCTGTCTTAAAACTTTCATTCCATCCAAACCAACAGCCATCTATGTGGTGTTATCAACTATGGCTAATTAAACAAATGCAAATCATGCTATAATCTACCGTGCAAAGCAAACTCTTTGTGCCTTAATATGCAGTTATTTTGTGCCATGATCCTTGTTAAATAAAGATGTTATTTTTGAACACTTTCCCTCTCAAGCTTCAATACAAACTTCAAACATGACGTTCTCTTTCATTTTCCACATGAAAATAATATCCAAACTTATGTTCCAATTTATATTTCTAGAAGACCTTCTATTTCAGCAGCTATCTTACTCCAGATCTCACAAGCTCCTGCTTGTCTATCAGTCTCTAATTTGGAGCCCTCTCATCTGTCTTTTGAAATATCCAACTCTTTTGTCTCTACCGATGCTCCTTCATCAATTACAGCTTTAGTATCTTCAAAGAAACCTTGCAGGTCACTTAAGCACGGCCTCCACACCTGAGTCCAAAAAAACTGTCTTTAAACAAGCTTTCTAGCTTTTAACATATACTCCCAGATGACTTCTAAGGTCCTGCACCACCCTCCTTCAGTTCCCCAGACAAGAAGGGAAACCCAAGCAAGAGAAGCTGCACAATATCCCTTTCATCCCCACAGTCACCTTAGACCCCAACACTGAAATTCCTAAAGAGGAATCACTCACTGCAGGTAAGGTAACATGGAAGGCAGGAGCTGATGAGCTGGGAAAGAGCCTTTACAGTTGTGGACGTGACCAGAAGGACCCACATGCCCGGGACTCACAGGCCCTTAACATCTTTCCTGGGTCACCTACCCTCCGCAGCCTTCGTTAACTCTTGGAACCTATGCCACAGGTCTTTCCCATTGATCCCCAGATCTGTTATTATCAAAACTAGGCACTTACAATGATTAAAAAGGATTTTCACACGTATTATTTCTGTCAGTGAGTCAATTTCCTCTTTTCCTTTCTTAATGCCAGGCTTGGGTTCACAGCCCTCTTTTCCCTCTGTGTCCTCTGGCTTGCAGTTCTCAAGGATTTTAGATAGTGTTTCTGTACTTGTGATTCTCAGATTCTCCCTCTGTCATCAACCTTTCTGCCTCTGTTCAGTCCCAGTGCTCAAAATGCTGTCTGGCATCTCTTCCTCGAGATTTTTTCATCAGTTTATGCTAGCTGAAGTGCAGAGTTGCCTTGATTTAGCCTCACTTTCCCATTTCTCATTCATAGCTGATACTCCCATTCCCACTGTCTTCCCTCCCTTTTCCCAAGAGTCGCACATAAATAGCACCAGGTCCCAGGCCTTCCTTCTACCCTACCAGCTTCAAGACCAGTCTGTTACCATTTTCACAGACAAATCTGCTGGTTAGGTCTCTTTGAAATATCTTACCACAGCTACTGCAAAGTTTTCTTCTCTGCATCCCAACCATGCAACGCTCTTTGCAAGGAAGCTGCAGGTGACCAAATACCTCCTCTCACAAACCTGAGCACACCGATTGCTCCTTGACATCCCTCCACTTGTTCTTCACCTGCTGTTCCCACACATCTGAATTTCTGTCGTACTTTGAAGTTCAACCTAGCTGCATTCCCCTGGTCTGCCCTCTTCTGTTGACCATCATGTCATCCCTACCACTTGTACACTCCATCAGCATTCCCTAACCATGTACTTTTCAACTGTCTGTCTCACCACCCTATCCATTCATCGTGACATGACCTCCTATGGTCAATCCACAAAGGCTCAGCTCTCCAGGCTCTCCCATAAGCCCATTCCTCCTGAGACACTGGCAGCCAATAAAACAAAATACAGAACATGTCTACATACCTCTCTTACTTCCCTTCCAGACAACCATCTTCCTGCTGTTGTTCAAGCTCCTCACAAGGCAGGAATTGGGGTTTTTTTGAAACATCTCTTGTCATTATTTGTGAATTAATGAGAATAAAAAAGAATAAAAAACATAAACTCAAATTGCAACTTCCTACCAACACAGGTGTTAGGAACGAAAACAAGTGAACGGTAGGAAAAGCAGAGAAAAGATGGAGAAGTAGTGTAGGTGTGTAGGACCAAGTAAAAGCACGATGTAATAGAAAGCGATAACCCGGGGTACCCCTGCTCGTGAGACAAGAAATTTATGCCTGGGGGGATCTTGAATTCTGCCCTTCAGCGAGTCCGGTTCACGCAGGACGAGCACAGCCGTGACTCACGTCAATGGTGCTCGAGAGGGTCACTCAGAGCCGAGCGAGGGGCAGCACCGGGACACCCACCGCTCCCGAAGGGGACCCCCTGGGTGACCACCGCGCGGCCGCAGGAAGGTGAGCGGGGCGGGAGGGCGCTCTCCCCGCAGCCCCGGGTGCCGGAGCGGGCACCCTTGTCCCGGCAGCGGCGGGGGAGCGGCGGACACGGCGGCGGGAGCGGGGGGCGCGGCCCGCACTAGGACCCGGGCGGCAGCGGCGCCTGCG